>OZ030398.1:27588694-28181441 GCA_964023965.1 Melinopterus prodromus | reverse complement strand
TGACCCATAAACGTGTATAAAAATAATTTGTATCCCAACCACTGTGCTCGTAATCGCACAGGAAGCGAAATAATAGCATTAAACCACCGATAAACAACGTAAAATCTAAGTTTCAAAAATCCTCCTGAACAAACTAAAATAGATAGAGGGCTGTACTTTTTAGAATTAATTACCCAATGTATCTGACCCATAAACGTGTATAATAATAATTTGTATCCCAACTAATGTGCTCGTAATCGCACAGGAAGCGAAATAATAGCATTAACCACCGATAAACAACGTAAAATCTAAGTTTCAAAAATCCGCCTGAACAAACTAAAATAGATAGAGGGCTGTACTTTTTAGAATTAATTACCCAATGTATCTGACCCATAAACGTGTATAATAATAATTTGTATCCCAACCACTGTGCTCGTAATCGCACAGGAAGCGAAATAATAGCATTAAACCACCGATAAACAACGTAAAATCCAAGTTTCAAAAATCCTCCTGAACAAACTAAAATAGATCGAGGGCTGTACTTTTTAAAATTAATTACCCAATGTATCTGACCCATAAACGTGTATAATAATAATTTGTATCCCAACTACTGTGCTCGTAATCGCACAGGAAGCGAAATAATAGCATTAAACCACCGATAAACAACGTAAAATCTAAGTTTCAAAAATCCTCCTGAACAAACTAAAATAGATAGAGGGCTGTACTTTTTAGAATTAATTACCCAATGTATCTGACCCATAAACGTGTATAATAATAATTTGTATCCCAACTACTGTGCTCGTAATCGCACAGGAAGCGAAATAATAGCATTAAACCACCGATAAACAACGTAAAATCTAAGTTTCAAAAATCCTCCTGAACAAACTAAAATAAATCGAGGGCTGTACTTTTTAAAATTAATTACCCAATGTATCTGACCCATAAACGTGTATAATAATAATTTGTATCCCAACTACTGTGCTCGTAATCGCACAGGAAGCGAAATAATAGCATTAAACCACCGATAAACAACGTAAAATCTAAGTTGCAAAAATCCTCCTGAACAAACTAAAATAGATCGAGGGCTGTACTTTTTAGAATTAATTACCCAATGTATCTGACCCATAAACGTGTATAATAATAATTTGTATCCCAACTAATGTGCTCGTAATCGCACAGGAAGCGAAATAATAGCATTAACCACCGATAAACAACGTAAAATCTAAGTTTCAAAAATCCGCCTGAACAAACTAAAATAGATAGAGGGCTGTACTTTTTAGAATTAATTACCCAATGTATCTGACCCATAAACGTGTATAATAATAATTTGTATCCCAACCACTGTGCTCGTAATCGCACAGGAAGCGAAATAATAGCATTAAACCACCGATAAACAACGTAAAATCTAAGTTTCAAAAATCCTCCTGAACAAACTAAAATAGATCGAGGGCTGTACTTTTTAAAATTAATTACCCAATGTATCTGACCCATAAACGTGTATAATAATAATTTGTATCCCAACTACTGTGCTCGTAATCGCACAGGAAGCGAAATAATAGCATTAAACCACCGATAAACAACGTAAAATCTAAGTTGCAAAAATCCTCCTGAACAAACTAAAATAGATCGAGGGCTGTACTTTTTAGAATTAATTACCCAATGTATCTGACCCATAAACGTGTATAATAATAATTTGTATCCCAACTAATGTGCTCGTAATCGCACAGGAAGCGAAATAATAGCATTAACCACCGATAAACAACGTAAAATCTAAGTTTCAAAAATCCGCCTGAACAAACTAAAATAGATAGAGGGCTGTACTTTTTAGAATTAATTACCCAATGTATCTGACCCATAAACGTGTATAATAATAATTTGTATCCCAACCACTGTGCTCGTAATCGCACAGGAAGCGAAATAATAGCATTAAACCACCGATAAACAACGTAAAATCTAAGTTTCAAAAATCCTCCTGAACAAACTAAAATAGATCGAGGGCTGTACTTTTTAAAATTAATTACCCAATGTATCTGACCCATAAACGTGTATAATAATAATTTGTATCCCAACTACTGTGCTCGTAATCGCACAGGAAGCGAAATAATAGCATTAAACCACCGATAAACAAGGTAAAATCTAAGTTTCAAAAATCCTCCTGAACAAACTAAAATAGATCGAGGGCTGTACTTTTTAGAATTAATTACCCAATGTATCTGACCCATAAACGTGTATAATAATAATTTGTATCCCAACTACTGTGCTCGTAATCGCACAGGAAGCGAAATAATAGCATTAAACCACCGATAAACAACGTAAAATCTAAGTTTCAAAAATCCTCCTGAACAAACTAAAATAGATCGAGGGCTGTACTTTTTAGAATTAATTACCCAATGTATCTGACCCATAAACGTGTATAATAATAATTTGTATCCCAACCACTGTGCTCGTAATCGCACAGGAAGCGAAATAATAGCATTAAACCACCGATAAACAACGTAAAATCTAAGTTTCAAAAATCCTCCTGAACAAACTAAAATAGATCGAGGGCTGTACTTTTTAGAATTAATTACCCAATGTATCTGACCCATAAACGTGTATAATAATAATTTGTATCCCAACTACTGTGCTCGTAATCGCACAGGAAGCGAAATAATAGCATTAAACCACCGATAAACAACGTAAAATCTAAGTTTCAAAAATCCTCCTGAACAAACTAAAATAGATCGAGGGCTGTACTTTTTAAAATTAATTACCCAATGTATCTGACCCATAAACGTGTATAATAATAATTTGTATCCCAACTACTGTGCTCGTAATCGCACAGGAAGCGAAATAATAGCATTAAACCACCGATAAACAACGTAAAATCTAAGTTGCAAAAATCCTCCTGAACAAACTAAAATAGATCGAGGGCTGTACTTTTTAGAATTAATTACCCAATGTATCTGACCCACAAACGTGTATAATAATAATTTGTATCCCAACTAATGTGCTCGTAATCGCACAGGAAGCGAAATAATAGCATTAACCACCGATAAACAACGTAAAATCTAAGTTTCAAAAATCCGCCTGAACAAACTAAAATAGATAGAGGGCTGTACTTTTTAGAATTAATTACCCAATGTATCTGACCCATAAACGTGTATAATAATAATTTGTATCCCAACCACTGTGCTCGTAATCGCACAGGAAGCGAAATAATAGCATTAAACCACCGATAAACAACGTAAAATCTAAGTTTCAAAAATCCTCCTGAACAAACTAAAATAGATAGAGGGCTGTACTTTTTAGAATTAATTACCCAATGTATCTGACCCATAAACGTGTATAATAATAATTTGTATCCCAACTAATGTGCTCGTAATCGCACAGGAAGCGAAATAATAGCATTAACCACCGATAAACAACGTAAAATCTAAGTTTCAAAAATCCGCCTGAACAAACTAAAATAGATAGAGGGCTGTACTTTTTAGAATTAATTACCCAATGTATCTGACCCATAAACGTGTATAATAATAATTTGTATCCCAACCACTGTGCTCGTAATCGCACAGGAAGCGAAATAATAGCATTAAACCACCGATAAACAACGTAAAATCCAAGTTTCAAAAATCCTCCTGAACAAACTAAAATAGATCGAGGGCTGTACTTTTTAAAATTAATTACCCAATGTATCTGACCCATAAACGTGTATAATAATAATTTGTATCCCAACTACTGTGCTCGTAATCGCACAGGAAGCGAAATAATAGCATTAAACCACCGATAAACAACGTAAAATCTAAGTTTCAAAAATCCTCCTGAACAAACTAAAATAGATAGAGGGCTGTACTTTTTAGAATTAATTACCCAATGTATCTGACCCATAAACGTGTATAATAATAATTTGTATCCCAACTACTGTGCTCGTAATCGCACAGGAAGCGAAATAATAGCATTAAACCACCGATAAACAACGTAAAATCTAAGTTTCAAAAATCCTCCTGAACAAACTAAAATAGATAGAGGGCTGTACTTTTTAGAATTAATTACCCAATGTATCTGACCCATAAACGTGTGTAATAATAATTTGTATCCCAACTACTGTGCTCGTAATCGCACAGGAAGCGAAATAATAGCATTAACCACCGATAAACAACGTAAAATCTAAGTTTCAAAAATCCTCCTGAACAAACTAAAATAGATCGAGGGCTGTACTTTTTAAAATTAATTACCCAATGTATCTGACCCATAAACGTCTATAATAATAATTTGTATCCCAACTACTGTGCTCGTAATCGCACAGGAAGCGAAATAATAGCATTAAACCACCGATAAACAACGTAAAATCTAAGTTTCAAAAATCCTCCTGAACAAACTAAAATAGATCGAGGGCTGTACTTTTTAGAATTAATTACCCAATGTATCTGACCCATAAACGTGTATAATAATAATTTGTATCCCAACTACTGTGCTTGTAATCGCACAGGAAGCGAAATAATAACATTAAACCACCGATAAACAACGTAAAATCTAAGTTTCAAAAATCCTCCTGAACAAACTAAAATAGATCGAGGGCTGTACTTTTTAAAATTAATTACCCAATGTATCTGACCCATAAACGTGTATAATAATAATTTGTATCCCAACTACTGTGCTCGTAATCGCACAGGAAGCGAAATAATAGCATTAAACCACCGATAAACAACGTAAAATCTAAGTTGCAAAAATCCTCCTGAACAAACTAAAATAGATCGAGGGCTGTACTTTTTAGAATTAATTACCCAATGTATCTGACCCATAAACGTGTATAATAATAATTTGTATCCCAACTAATGTGCTCGTAATCGCACAGGAAGCGAAATAATAGCATTAACCACCGATAAACAACGTAAAATCTAAGTTTCAAAAATCCGCCTGAACAAACTAAAATAGATAGAGGGCTGTACTTTTTAGAATTAATTACCCAATGTATCTGACCCATAAACGTGTATAATAATAATTTGTATCCCAACCACTGTGCTCGTGATCGCACAGGAAGCGAAATAATAGCATTAAACCACCGATAAACAACGTAAAATCTAAGTTTCAAAAATCCTCCTGAACAAACTAAAATAGATCGAGGGCTGTACTTTTTACAATTAATTACCCAATGTATCTGACCCATAAACGTGTATAATAATAATTTGTATCCCAACTACTGTGCTCGTAATCGCACAGGAAGCGAAATAATAGCATTAAACCACCGATAAACAACGTAAAATCTAAGTTTCAAAAATCCTCCTGAACAAACTAAAATAGATCGAGGGCTGTACTTTTTGAAATTAATTACCCAATGTATCTGACCCATAAACGTGTATAATAATAATTTGTATCCCAACTACTGTGCTCGTAATCGCACAGGAAGCGAAATAATAGCATTAAACCACCGATAAACAACGTAAAATCTAAGTTGCAAAAATCCTCCTGAACAAACTAAAATAGATCGAGGGCTGTACTTTTTAGAATTAATTACCCAATGTATCTGACCCATAAACGTGTATAATAATAATTTGTATCCCAACCACTGTGCTCGTAATCGCACAGGAAGCGAAATAATAGCATTAACCACCGATAAACAACGTAAAATCTAAGTTTCAAAAATCCGCCTGAACAAACTAAAATAGATAGAGGGCTGTACTTTTTAGAATTAATTACCCAATGTATCTGACCCATAAACGTGTATAATAATAATTTGTATCCCAACTAATGTGCTCGTAATCGCACAGGAAGCGAAATAATAGCATTAACCACCGATAAACAACGTAAAATCTAAGTTTCAAAAATCCGCCTGAACAAACTAAAATAGATAGAGGGCTGTACTTTTTAGAATTAATTACCCAATGTATCTGACCCATAAACGTGTATAATAATAATTTGTATCCCAACCACTGTGCTCGTAATCGCACAGGAAGCGAAATAATAGCATTAAACCACCGATAAACAACGTAAAATCTAAGTTTCAAAAATCCTCCTGAACAAACTAAAATAGATCGAGGGCTGTACTTTTTAGAATTAATTACCCAATGTATCTGACCCATAAACGTGTATAATAATAATTTGTATCCCAACTACTGTGCTCGTAATCGCACAGGAAGCGAAATAATAGCATTAAACCACCGATAAACAACGTAAAATCTAAGTTTCAAAAATCCTCCTGAACAAACTAAAATAGATCGAGGGCTGTACTTTTTAAAATTAATTACCCAATGTATCTGACCCATAAACGTGTATAATAATAATTTGTATCCCAACTACTGTGCTCGTAATCGCACAGGAAGCGAAATAATAGCATTAAACCACCGATAAACAACGTAAAATCTAAGTTGCAAAAATCCTCCTGAACAAACTAAAATAGATCGAGGGCTGTACTTTTTAGAATTAATTACCCAATGTATCTGACCCACAAACGTGTATAATAATAATTTGTATCCCAACTAATGTGCTCGTAATCGCACAGGAAGCGAAATAATAGCATTAACCACCGATAAACAACGTAAAATCTAAGTTTCAAAAATCCGCCTGAACAAACTAAAATAGATAGAGGGCTGTACTTTTTAGAATTAATTACCCAATGTATCTGACCCATAAACGTGTATAATAATAATTTGTATCCCAACCACTGTGCTCGTAATCGCACAGGAAGCGAAATAATAGCATTAAACCACCGATAAACAACGTAAAATCTAAGTTTCAAAAATCCTCCTGAACAAACTAAAATAGATAGAGGGCTGTACTTTTTAGAATTAATTACCCAATGTATCTGACCCATAAACGTGTATAATAATAATTTGTATCCCAACTAATGTGCTCGTAATCGCACAGGAAGCGAAATAATAGCATTAACCACCGATAAACAACGTAAAATCTAAGTTTCAAAAATCCTCCTGAACAAACTAACATAGATCGAGGGCTGTACTTTTTAGAATTAATTACCCAATGTATCTGACCCATAAACGTGTATAATAATAATTTGTATCCCAACTAATGTGCTCGTAATCGCACAGGAAGCGAAATAATAGCATTAAACCACCGATAAACAACGTAAAATCTAAGTTTCAAAAATCCTCCAGAACAAACTAAAATAGATCGAGGGCTGTACTTTTTAAAATTAATTACCCAATGTATCTGACCCATAAACGTGTATAATAATAATTTGTATCCCAACTACTGTGCTCGTAATCGCACAGGAAGCGAAATAATAGCATTAAACCACCGATAAACAACGTAAAATTTAAGTTTCAAAAATCCTCCTGAACAAACTAAAATAGATAGAGGGCTGTACTTTTTAGAATTAATTACCCAATGCATCTGACCCATAAACGTGTATAATAATAATTTGTATCCCAACTACTGTGCTCGTAATCGCACAGGAAGCGAAATAATAGCATTAAACCACCGATAAACAACGTAAAATCTAAGTTTCAAAAATCCTCCAGAACAAACTAAAATAGATCGAGGGTTGTACTTTTTAAAATTAATTACCCAATGTATCTGACCCATAAACGTGTATAATAATAATTTGTATCCCAACTACTGTGCTCGTAATCGCACAGGAAGCGAAATAATAGCATTAAACCACCGATAAACAACGTAAAATTTAAGTTTCAAAAATCCTCCTGAACAAACTAAAATAGATAGAGGGCTGTACTTTTTAGAATTAATTACCCAATGCATCTGACCCATAAACGTGTATAATAATAATTTGTATCCCAACCACTGTGCTCGTAATCGCACAGGAAGCGAAATAATAGCATTAAACCACCGATAAACAACGTAAAATCTAAGTTTCAAAAATCCTCCTGAACAAACTAAAATAGATCGAGGGCTGTACTTTTTAGAATTAATTACCCAATGTATCTGACCCATAAACGTGTATAATAATAATTTGTATCCCAACTACTGTGCTCGTAATCGCACATGAAGCGAAATAATAACATTCAACCACCGATAAACAACGTAAAATCTAAGTTTCAAAAATCCTCCTGAACAAACTAAAATAGATAGAGGGCTGTACTTTTTAGAATTAATTACCCAATGTATCTGACCCATAAACGTGTATAATAATAATTTGTATCCCAACTACTGTGCTCGTAATCGCACAGGAAGCGAAATAATAGCATTAAACCACCGATAAACAACGTAAAATCTAAGTTTCAAAAATCCTCCTGAACAAACTAAAATAGATCGAGGGCTGTACTTTTTAGAATTAATTACCCAATGTATCTGACCCATAAACGTGTGTAATAATAATTTGTATCCCAACTACTGTGCTCGTAATCGCACAGGAAGCGAAATAATAGCATTAACCACCGATAAACAACGTAAAATCTAAGTTTCAAAAATCCTCCTGAACAAACTAAAATAGATAGAGGGCTGTACTTTTTAGAATTAATTACCCAATGTATCTGACCCATAAACGTCTATAATAATAATTTGTATCCCAACCACTGTGCTCGTAATCGCACAGGAAGCGAAATAATAGCATTAAACCACCGATAAACAACGTAAAATCTAAGTTTCAAAAATCCTCCTGAACAAACTAAAATAGATCGAGGGCTGTACTTTTTAGAATTAATTACCCAATGTATCTGACCCATAAACGTGTATAATAATAATTGGTATCCCAACTACTGTGCTCGTAATCGCACAGGAAGCGAAATAATAGCAATAAACCACCGATAAACAACGTAAAATCTAAGTTTCAAAAATCCTCCTGAACAAACTAAAATAGATCGAGGGCTGTACTTTTTAAAATTAATTACCCAATGTATCTGACCCATAAACGTGTATAATAACAATTTGTATCCCAACTACTTTGCTCGTAATCGCACATGAAGCGAAATAATAACATTCAACCACCGATAAACAACGTAAAATCTAAGTTTCAAAAATCCTCCAGAAGAAACTAAAATAGATAGAGGGCTGTACTTTTTAGAATTAATTACCCAATGTATCTGACCCATAAACGTGTATAATAATAATTTGTATCCCAACTACTGTGCTCGTAATCGCACAGGAAGCGAAATAATAGCATTAAACCACCGATAAACAACGTAAAATCTAAGTTTCAAAAATCTTCCTGAACAAACTAAAATAGATAGAGGGCTGTACTTTTTAGAATTAATTACCCAATGTATCTGACCCATAAACGTGTATAATAATAATTTGTATCCCAACCACTGTGCTCGTAATCGCACAGGAAGCGAAATAATAGCATTAAACCACCGATAAACAACGTAAAATCTAAGTTTCAAAAATCGTCCTGAACAAACTAAAATAGATCGAGGGCTGTACTTTTTAGAATTAATTACCCAATGTATCTGACCCATAAACGTGTATAATAATAATTTGTATCCCAACTACTGTGCTCGTAATCGCACATGAAGCGAAATAATAACATTCAACCACCGATAAACAACGTAAAATCTAAGTTTCAAAAATCCTCCTGAACAAACTAAAATAGATAGAGGGCTGTACTTTTTAGAATTAATTACCCAATGTATCTGACCCATAAACGTGTATAATAATAATTTGTATCCCAACTACTGTGCTCGTAATCGCACAGGAAGCGAAATAATAGCATTAAACCACCGATAAACAACGTAAAATCTAAGTTTCAAAAATCGTCCTGAACAAACTAAAATAGATCGAGGGCTGTACTTTTTAGAATTAATTACCCAATGTATCTGACCCATAAACGTGTGTAATAATAATTTGTATCCCAACTACTGTGCTCGTAATCGCACAGGAAGCGAAATAATAGCATTAACCACCGATAAACAACGTAAAATCTAAGTTTCAAAAATCCTCCTGAACAAACTAAAATGGATAGAGGGCTGTACTTTTTAGAATTAATTACCCAATGTATCTGACCCATAAACGTGTATAATAATAATTTGTATCCCAACCACTGTGCTCGTAATCGCACAGGAAGCGAAATAATAGCATTAAACCACCGATAAACAACGTAAAATCTAAGTTTCAAAAATCCTCCTGAACAAACTAAAATAGATCGAGGGCTGTACTTTTTAGAATTAATTACCCAATGTATCTGACCCATAAACGTGTATAATAATAATTTGTATCCCAACTACTGTGCTCGTAATCGCACAGGAAGCGAAATAATAGCATTAAACCACCGATAAACAACGTAAAATCTAAGTTTCAAAAATCCTCCCGAACAAACTAAAATAGATCGAGGGCTGTACTTTTTAGAATTAATTACCCAATGTATCTGACCCATAAACGTGTATAATAATAATTTGTATCCCAACCACTGTGCTCGTAATCGCACAGGAAGCGAAATAATAGCATTAAACCACCGATAAACAACGTAAAATCTAAGTTTCAAAAATCCTCCTGAACAAACTAAAATAGATCGAGGGCTGTACTTTTTAGAATTAATTACCCAATGTATCTGACCCATAAACGTGTATAATAATAATTTGTATCCCAACTACTGTGCTCGTAATCGCACAGGAAGCGAAATAATAGCATTAAACCACCGATAAACAACGTAAAATCTAAGTTTCAAAAATCCTCCTGAACAAACTAAAATAGATCGAGGGCTGTACTTTTTAGAATTAATTACCCAATGTATCTGACCCATAAACGTGTATAATAATAATTTGTATCCCAACTACTGTGCTCGTAATCGCACAGGAGGCGAAATAATAGCATTAAACCACCGATAAACAACGTAAAATCTAAGTTTCAAAAATCCTCCTGAACAAACTAAAATAGATCGAGGGCTGTACTTTTTAGAATTAATTACCCAATGTATCTGACCCATAAACGTGTGTAATAATAATTTGTATCCCAACTACTGTGCTCGTAATCGCACATGAAGCGAAATAATAGCATTAAACCACCGATAAACAACGTAAAATCTAAGTTTCAAAAATCCTCCTGAACAAACTAAAATAGATAGAGGGCTGTACTTTTTAGAATGAATTACCCAATGTATCTGACCCATAACGTGTATAATAATAATTTGTATCCCAACTACTGTGCTCGTAATCGCACATGAAGCGAAATAATAGCATTAGACCACCGATAAACAACGTAAAATCTAAGTTTCAAAAATCCTCCTGAACAAACTAAAATAGATAGAGGGCTGTACTTTTTAGAATTAATTACCCAATGTATCTGACCCATAAACGTCTATAATAATAATTTGTATCCCAACCACTGTGCTCGTAATCGCACAGGAAGCGAAATAATAGCATTAAACCACCGATAAACAACGTAAAATCTAAGTTTCAAAAATCCTCCTGAACAAACTAAAATAGATCGAGGGCTGTACTTTTTAGAATTAATTACCCAATGTATCTGACCCATAAACGTGTATAATAATAATTTGTATCCCAACTACTGTGCTCGTAATCGCACAGGAAGCGAAATAATAGCATTAAACCACCGATAAACAACGTAAAATCTAAGTTTCAAAAATCCTCCTGAACAAACTAAAATAGATCGAGGGCTGTACTCTTTAAAATTAATTACCCAATGTATCTGACCCATAAACGTGTATAATAACAATTTGTATCCCAACTACTTTGCTCGTAATCGCACATGAAGCGAAATAATAACATTCAACCACCGATAAACAACGTAAAATCTAAGTTTCAAAAATCCTCCAGAAGAAACTAAAATAGATAGAGGGCTGTACTTTTTAGAATTAATTACCCAATGTATCTGACCCATAAACGTGTATAATAATAATTTGTATCCCAACTAATGTGCTCGTAATCGCACAGGAAGCGAAATAATAGCATTAACCACCGATAAACAACGTAAAATCTAAGTTTCAAAAATCCGCCTGAACAAACTAAAATAGATAGAGGGCTGTACTTTTTAGAATTAATTACCCAATGTATCTGACCCATAAACGTGTATAATAATAATTTGTATCCCAACCACTGTGCTCGTGATCGCACAGGAAGCGAAATAATAGCATTAAACCACCGATAAACAACGTAAAATCTAAGTTTCAAAAATCCTCCTGAACAAACTAAAATAGATCGAGGGCTGTACTTTTTACAATTAATTACCCAATGTATCTGACCCATAAACGTGTATAATAATAATTTGTATCCCAACTACTGTGCTCGTAATCGCACAGGAAGCGAAATAATAGCATTAAACCACCGATAAACAACGTAAAATCTAAGTTTCAAAAATCCTCCTGAACAAACTAAAATAGATCGAGGGCTGTACTTTTTGAAATTAATTACCCAATGTATCTGACCCATAAACGTGTATAATAATAATTTGTATCCCAACTACTGTGCTCGTAATCGCACAGGAAGCGAAATAATAGCATTAAACCACCGATAAACAACGTAAAATCTAAGTTGCAAAAATCCTCCTGAACAAACTAAAATAGATCGAGGGCTGCACTTTTTAGAATTAATTACCCAATGTATCTGACCCATAAACGTGTATAATAATAATTTGTATCCCAACCACTGTGCTCGTAATCGCACAGGAAGCGAAATAATAGCATTAACCACCGATAAACAACGTAAAATCTAAGTTTCAAAAATCCGCCTGAACAAACTAAAATAGATAGAAGGCTGTACTTTTTAGAATTAATTACCCAATGTATCTGACCCATAAACGTGTATAATAATAATTTGTATCCCAACTAATGTGCTCGTAATCGCACAGGAAGCGAAATAATAGCATTAACCACCGATAAACAACGTAAAATCTAAGTTTCAAAAATCCGCCTGAACAAACTAAAATAGATAGAGGGCTGTACTTTTTAGAATTAATTACCCAATGTATCTGACCCGTAAACGTGTATAATAATAATTTGTATCCCAACCACTGTGCTCGTAATCGCACAGGAAGCGAAATAATAGCATTAACCACCGATAAACAACGTAAAATCTAAGTTTCAAAAATCCTCCTGAACAAACTAAAATAGATCGAGGGCTGTACTTTTTAGAATTAATTACCCAATGTATCTGACCCATAAACGTGTATAATAATAATTTGTATCCCAACTAATGTGCTCGTAATCGCACAGGAAGCGAAATAATAGCATTAACCACCGATAAACAACGTAAAATCTAAGTTTCAAAAATCCGCCTGAACAAACTAAAATAGATAGAGGGCTGTACTTTTTAGAATTAATTACCCAATGTATCTGACCCATAAACGTGTATAATAATAATTTGTATCCCAACCACTGTGCTCGTAATCGCACAGGAAGCGAAATAATAGCATTAAACCACCGATAAACAACGTAAAATCTAAGTTTCAAAAATCCTCCTGAACAAACTAAAATAGATCGAGGGCTGTACTTTTTAAAATTAATTACCCAATGTATCTGACCCATAAACGTGTATAATAATAATTTGTATCCCAACTACTGTGCTCGTAATCGCACAGGAAGCGAAATAATAGCATTAAACCACCGATAAACAACGTAAAATCTAAGTTTCAAAAATCCTCCTGAACAAACTAAAATAGATAGAGGGCTGTACTTTTTAGAATTAATTACCCAAGGTATCTGACCCATAAACGTGTATAATAATAATTTGTATCCCAACTACTGTGCTCGTAATCGCACAGGAAGCGAAATAATAGCATTAACCACCGATAAACAACGTAAAATCTAAGTTTCAAAAATCCTCCTGAACAAACTAAAATAGATCGAGGGCTGTACTTTTTAAAATTAATTACCCAATGTATCTGACCCATAAACGTCTATAATAATAATTTGTATCCCAACTACTGTGCTCGTAATCGCACAGGAAGCGAAATAATAGCATTAAACCACCGATAAACAACGTAAAATCTAAGTTTCAAAAATCCTCCTGAACAAACTAAAATAGATAGAGGGCTGTACTTTTTAAAATTAATTACCCAATGTATCTGACCCATAAACGTGTATAATAATAATTTGTATCCCAACTACTGTGCTCGTAATCGCACAGGAAGCAAAATAATAGCATTAAACCACCGATAAACAACGTAAAATCTAAGTTTCAAAAATCCTCCTGAACAAACTAAAATAGATCGAGGGCTGTACTTTTTAGAATTAATTACCCAATGTATCTGACCCATAAACGTGTATAATAATAATTTGTATCCCAACTACTGTGCTCGTAATCGCACAGGAAGCGAAATAATAGCATTAAACCACCGATAAACAACGTAAAATCTAAGTTTCAAAAATCCTCCTGAACAAACTAAAATAGATCGAGGGCTGTACTTTTTAGAATTAATTACCCAATGTATCTGACCCATAAACGTGTATAATAATAATTTGTATCCCAACCACTGTGCTCGTAATCGCACATGAAGCGAAATAATAACATTCAACCACCGATAAACAACGTAAAATCTAAGTTTCAAAAATCCTCCTGAACAAACTAAAATAGATAGAGGGCTGTACTTTTTAGAATTAATTACCCAATGTATCTGACCCATAAACGTGTATAATAATAATTTGTATCCCAACTACTGTGCTCGTAATCGCACAGGAAGCGAAATAATAGCATTAACCACCGATAAACAACGTAAAATCTAAGTTTCAAAAATCCGCCTGAACAAACTAAAATAGATAGAGGGCTGTACTTTTTAGAATTAATTACCCAATGTATCTGACCCATAAACGTGTATAATAATAATTTGTATCCCAACTAATGTGCTCGTAATCGCACAGGAAGCGAAATAATAGCATTAACCACCGATAAACAACGTAAAATCTAAGTTTCAAAAATCCGCCTGAACAAACTAAAATAGATAGAGGGCTGTACTTTTTAGAATTAATTACCCAATGTATCTGACCCATAAACGTGTATAATAATAATTTGTATCCCAACCACTGTGCTCGTAATCGCACAGGAAGCGAAATAATAGCATTAAACCACCGATAAACAACGTAAAATCTAAGTTTCAAAAATCCTCCTGAACAAACTAAAATAGATCGAGGGCTGTACTTTTTAGAATTAATTACCCAATGTATCTGACCCATAAACGTGTATAATAATAATTTGTATCCCAACTAATGTGCTCGTAATCGCACAGGAAGCGAAATAATAGCATTAACCACCGATAAACAACGTAAAATCTAAGTTTCAAAAATCCGCCTGAACAAACTAAAATAGATAGAGGGCTGTACTTTTTAGAATTAATTACCCAATGTATCTGACCCATAAACGTGTATAATAATAATTTGTATCCCAACCACTGTGCTCGTAATCGCACAGGAAGCGAAATAATAGCATTAAACCACCGATAAACAACGTAAAATCTAAGTTTCAAAAATCCTCCTGAACAAACTAAAATAGATCGAGGGCTGTACTTTTTAAAATTAATTACCCAATGTATCTGACCCATAAACGTGTATAATAATAATTTGTATCCCAACTACTGTGCTCGTAATCGCACAGGAAGCGAAATAATAGCATTAAACCACCGATAAACAACGTAAAATCTAAGTTTCAAAAATCCTCCTGAACAAACTAAAATAGATAGAGGGCTGTACTTTTTAGAATTAATTACCCAATGTATCTGACCCATAAACGTGTATAATAATAATTTGTATCCCAACTACTGTGCTCGTAATCGCACAGGAAGCGAAATAATAGCATTAAACCACCGATAAACAACGTAAAATCTAAGTTTCAAAAATCCTCCTGAACAAACTAAAATAGATAGAGGGCTGTACTTTTTAGAATTAATTACCCAATGTATCTGACCCATAAACGTCTATAATAATAATTTGTATCCCAACTACTGTGCTCGTAATCGCACAGGAAGCGAAATAATAGCATTAAACCACCGATAAACAACGTAAAATCTAAGTTTCAAAAATCCTCCTGAACAAACTAAAATAGATAGAGGGCTGTACTTTTTAAAATTAATTACCCAATGCATCTGACCCATAAACGTGTATAATAATAATTTGTATCCCAACTACTGTGCTCGTAATCGCACAGGAAGCGAAATAATAGCATTAAACCACCGATAAACAACGTAAAATCTAAGTTTCAAAAATCCTCCTGAACAAACTAAAATAGATCGAGGGCTGTACTTTTTAAAATTAATTACCCAATGTATCTGACCCATAAACGTCTATAATAATAATTTGTATCCCAACTACTGTGCTCGTAATCGCACAGGAAGCGAAATAATAGCATTAAACCACCGATAAACAACGTAAAATCTAAGTTTCAAAAATCCTCCTGAACAAACTAAAATAGATAGAGGGCTGTACTTTTTAAAATTAATTACCCAATGCATCTGACCCATAAACGTGTATAATAATAATTTGTATCCCAACTACTGTGCTCGTAATCGCACAGGAAGCAAAATAATAGCATTAAACCACCGATAAACAACGTAAAATCTAAGTTTCAAAAATCCTCCTGAACAAACTAAAATAGATCGAGGGCTGTACTTTTTAGAATTAATTACCCAATGTATCTGACCCATAAACGTGTATAATAATAATTTGTATCCCAACTACTGTGCTCGTAATCGCACAGGAAGCGAAATAATACCATTAAACCACCGATAAACAACGTAAAATCTAAGTTTCAAAAATCCTCCTGAACAAACTAAAATAGATCGAGGGCTGTACTTTTTAGAATTAATTACCCAATGTATCTGACCCATAAACGTGTATAATAATAATTTGTATACCAACCACTGTGCTCGTAATCGCACATGAAGCGAAATAATAACATTCAACCACCGATAAACAACGTAAAATCTAAGTTTCAAAAATCCTCCTGAACAAACTAAAATAGATAGAGGGCTGTACTTTTTAGAATTAATTACCCAATGTATCTGACCCATAAACGTGTATAATAATAATTTGTATCCCAACTACTGTGCTCGTAATCGCACAGGAAGCGAAATAATAGCATTAACCACCGATAAACAACGTAAAATCTAAGTTTCAAAAATCCGCCTGAACAAACTAAAATAGATAGAGGGCTGAACTTTTTAGAATTAATTACCCAATGTATCTGACCCATAAACGTGTATAATAATAATTTGTATCCCAACCACTGTGCTCGTAATCGCACAGGAAGCGAAATAATAGCATTAAACCACCGATAAACAACGTAAAATCTAAGTTTCAAAAATCCTCCTGAACAAACTAAAATAGATCGAGGGCTGTACTTTTTAAAATTAATTACCCAATGTATCTGACCCATAAACGTGTATAATAATAATTTGTATCCCAACTACTGTGCTCGTAATCGCACAGGAAGCGAAATAATAGCATTAAACCACCGATAAACAACGTAAAATTTAAGTTTCAAAACTCCTCCTGAACAAACTAAAATAGATAGAGGGCTGTACTTTTTAGAATTAATTACCCAATGTATCTGACCCATAAACGTGTATAATAATAATGTGTATCCCAACCACTGTGCTCGTAATCGCACATGAAGCGAAATAATAACATTCAACCACCGATAAACAACGTAAAATCTAAGTTTCAAAAATCCTCCTGAACAAACTAAAATAGATAGAGGGCTGTACTTTTTAGAATTAATTACCCAATGTATCTGACCCATAAACGTGTATAATAATAATTTGTATCCCAACTACTGTGCTCGTAATCGCACAGGAAGCGAAATAATAGCATTAACCACCGATAAACAACGTAAAATCTAAGTTTCAAAAATCCGCCTGAACAAACTAAAATAGATAGAGGGCTGTACTTTTTAGAATTAATTACCCAATGTATCTGACCCATAAACGTGTATAATAATAATTTGTATCCCAACCACTGTGCTCGTAATCGCACAGGAAGCGAAATAATAGCATTAAACCACCGATAAACAACGTAAAATCTAAGTTTCAAAAATCCTCCTGAACAAACTAAAATAGATCGAGGGCTGTACTTTTTAAAATTAATTACCCAATGTATCTGACCCATAAACGTGTATAATAATAATTTGTATCCCAACTACTGTGCTCGTAATCGCACAGGAAGCGAAATAATAGCATTAAACCACCGATAAACAACGTAAAATTTAAGTTTCAAAACTCCTCCTGAACAAACTAAAATAGATAGAGGGCTGTACTTTTTAGAATTAATTACCCAATGTATCTGACCCATAAACGTGTATAATAATAATTTGTATCCCAACTACTGTGCTCGTAATCGCACAGGAAGCGAAATAATAGCATTAAACCACCGATAAACAACGTAAAATCTAAGTTTCAAAAATCCTCCTGAACAAACTAAAATAGATAGAGGGCTGTACTTTTTAGAATTAATTACCCAATGTATCTGACCCATAAACGTGTATAATAATAATTTGTATCCCAACTACTGTGCTCGTAATCGCACAGGAAGCGAAATAATAGCATTAAACCACCGATAAACAACGTAAAATCTAAGTTTCAAAAATCCTCCTGAACAAACTAAAATATTGTTGAAAGAGTCCATAATTTCAAAGGTGAGTGATATATGTATTGGAAATAAAAAACCTCTTTGATCCTTTGATTAATATTTATTTTAATAGGAACCGGTTTCGATCAGCTAACTGATCATCATCAGCCTAAATGGTCAAGTTAACAATGAAACAATAAAAAGCGTAGAACAACAACGACGCAACATGCATCTCGTTTGGAATAAGAACGGAAATGGAAACTAAAATAGATAGAGGGCTGTACTTTTTAGAATTAATTACCCAATGTATCTGACCCATAAACGTGTGTAATAATAATTTGTATCCCAACTACTGTGCTCGTAATCGCACAGGAAGCGAAATAATAGCATTAACCACCGATAAACAACGTAAAATCTAAGTTTCAAAAATCCTCCTGAACAAACTAAAATAGATCGAGGGCTGTACTTTTTAAAATTAATTACCCAATGTATCTGACCCATAAACGTCTATAATAATAATTTGTATCCCAACTACTGTGCTCGTAATCGCACAGGAAGCCAAATAATAGCATTAAACCACCGATAAACAACGTAAAATCTAAGTTTCAAAAATCCTCCTGAACAAACTAAAATAGATAGAGGGCTGTACATTTTAAAATTAATTACCCAATGTATCTGACCCATAAACGTGTATAATAATAATTTGTATCCCAACTACGGTGCTCGTAATCGCACAGGAAGCCAAATAATAGCATTAAACCACCGATAAACAACGTAAAATCTAAGTTTCAAAAATCCTCCTGAACAAACTAAAATAGATCGAGGGCTGTACTTTTTAGAATTAATTACCCAATGTATCTGACCCATAAACGTGTATAATAATAATTTGTATCCCAACCACTGTGCTATATTTTCGGGTTTTACCCCGTCTTCAGTGCTAACTACAAAATTTCATAAACAATTGTGCTCAATATTCCAAATAAGTTTTAATGTTACCATACCGTCTTACAATCTTTCTTGTATTTATTCGCGAAAACATAAGAACATTGCTATCCGCAATCGAAATACACATTGACACCAAGATGTTTTAATATTGTTGCACTGTACGTGCGCGCGTGTTTCTCCTCTTCATCGCATTCTCCATGCATTTGCGTGTTGAATTGACGTTTCGCAACCGCTGACGTTCTGAATACTGTCAAAAGTTTCAAAATATCCCGGCTACCTGCTATTAATGCAGACACGATTTTGATCAAATAGAATTTGCTCCTGCAGCTAAACTATTGACCAAAAAATTATACAAACTTTCCTCTACTTTAATTTATTATTTATCTATTTTGACAACATTTTTAACGTCACCAGCAGTCACCAACGTCTTTGTCGCTCGCTCTCGCATTCGAAAACGTGCGGAAAACGCCCTTCACCGTTCCGTAGGCGCTTCCATTAATCATAAATACGATGATAGTGAACGTCAAAAACAAGCACGCAGCGACATTACAGTTCCGACGTCAAATTTATGTGCACTCGTCGAAAACGAATTGTCAGTAGCAGAGTTGCGCCTGCAATTTATATACATATTTCGATGCCCGCAAACCGGGGGCCCGGTTTGTATTAAAATATAAATTTACCCGGCCTACTATTAAGGTTTTATGCGCAGGGTTGCACAAAATTCACTTCCGGTATATGGCGGCTCCCCGGATATTTATACGAGGAGGTGGGGATATGCGATAATTATCGCTAAATTAAGTTAAATAGTTGATTATTCTGCAATGCTAGAGTGAAATATGTATATTGTAAATGAGTACGTGTTACTGTAGCTAAATTATTCCATGAAAAACTAATATCGTAAATCGTAAGTATTTAGGAAAATATATTAAATTCGTCGTTTAGGCTAGTTTTGTACCGGATGTTACCGGTGTTACCGATGTTACCGGGTTTACCGATGTTACCGGATGTTCTAAAATATTGTTTAGCGACAAATTCTGTCAAATCTGTAAAAATCTATACAAAATTGACTTACCCGGTTTTTGCATTTATCTCTTCAATTCCTGTAGTTGTCCCTCAAATTCAGCTAGCTTGTAGAAGGATTGCCGCATTCAACATCTAGGACAGCTTCTTGCGTTCGGGCCAAATAGATTTTCGAGCCCCTGTAAAAAGAAAGAGAAAAAACGTAGTAGTATAGTAACAGAAATTAATGTGTTCGAGTGTTCCAGGATTCCCCGGGGAACAATGGACGCTTAAACACCGTAGAGCCTTAAAAGGGGTCTCGCGTTTATAAAATTTAAACGGTCGCCATTATTTCTCATAACACACCGAGTGTACATATACCTAAGTAGATACCATATGCCTACATATGAGCTAAAACGAGCAGTTTTTTGCACGATCTGTGCTCCCAGTAACCATTCTGTTGGACACGGATACGTGTGTGAAATATAAACATAAGTGGCCATTGAGATAAACGTAAATTTGCCGCGAATTGGGGGTGACTACGAGAAAAACGGGGTTTTCTCAAACCATAAAATAAATTTGTTAAACGCTTTTATAATACCTCGGTTGTCTTTATTTGTTTTCCATCGTATTGATGAAAACTTTTTAGTGTAGATACCAGAACATTTCATAGATTTCTAATTTATTTAATGCTAAATTCGAATAAAAATGTCTACCAGAATTAGATCGTTCTGAAGAAGCTTAAGTGAATACCAGAATAGGAAATCCAGAAATAGGAGAACATGGGAAAGAAACTTCGAATGTGCCATTTCCGTGAGACACCCTGTATAGACTCCTAAGTTTTGATTTATGTTCTATTTGTCATCGCTAGTATTGATCCCAGTGCAAAGTTGTAGTTCAGGCTGCAGTCCCAAACCAGATAAGACAAACCATTTAATTCAGGATGCAGATGCACTTTCCTATACAGCGTGATTCATACTCTGATTAAATAAACGCCTTATAATAGTACTTTTTCGTAACTTAATATACACACACACCATCACACAATATCTTCTTAAAAGGCTTAAAAAAAAGCTATGTGGGCCTGTGAATGCTTATAGCGGCAGCGCAGCTGTGTAATAATACAGATAGTGTCATATTCTAAGTGTAGTTCCGCTTCGCATCGCACAACGTGTGTTATCTGAGAAACAGTGGCGTGCTCACAGCCCCAAACTCTTGAGCGTTTCCTGTCCTTGCCATGGGTGTGGTGTTTGCGGCTAGAAGCGGGAGAACACGCGGTATTCAATATCCACAGCCTAGTATGTGTGTTATTCTAACACCAGTACATAATTTCTAACGCTTCTAGATTTTGATAATTCATTGGAGTAAAAATTCAAAGACTTCTTTTTCTCTCTTGGTATCAGTGTTTTTAGGCGACGTACCTAAAATTATTCTACTGGGTTTCTATTATTATTGATATACCCATTGTTGTTTGTTTATGTTATGCTTTCTGTATTTCAAGCTGTTCTAATAAATCTAATTTGTGGCTTTTTATTGCATTTTCGAAGTGGCGTAAGTTCATCATTTTTTATGCAATGAGCTATTGAAATTTTATGTCGATAATTGTTAGAAGTTCTAAATTATCACATTTGATTGAGTAGACTCCAGACTCATCGATAGGTACTTGACTTCGGTGTATAGAAATTTGAAAGTAGTTGGTAAATGATGTTACTGCTCTTAAAATCAGGATAAATGTTAAGCTTTTATAAAATTTTGTTTAGTTTTATACTGCCGCTGTTATAACTGAATGGTTTATATACATATTTTGTTGAATGTTTTTTCTTTCGTCAGATATGTTAATACTCTAATTGTGGTGCTGCTTATGTAGGTCAAACCGGAGGGAAGTTGGCAAAACGAATAGAGCGGAATATACATAGCCAACTAATAATAATTATCAATATAAAATTGCAATAGGCCATTGTATAAAATTCAATTAACCTACACACTAGTGCACGCAAATGCAATAAAAACTACAAATTAGATTTATTCGAACAGCTTGAAATACAGAAACATACACAGAGAGAAAAGATTTTTGTTTTAAAGAAATATATTTTTTTTAAAACGTCTTTTAGATCATAACTTATTTCTTTGACGCTAACAATATTCACTTAATTGAAAACACTACTACACTAGAAAATACACTGCTTCCGGGTTATGCCGTGTGTCAAGATTTGTTAATGCTGATGGTTGTTTCGCGAACCATGTTGCTCACGTCTTTTCAAAGCTTATTGAATACTGAAGACCTACCAAGAAACACTCCCTTATATACCTGTATTTACACCTCACTGCGCACATCTGGAGCAACCGCTCCCATGTGCTTTTCCACCTGACCGCGTTAGGATCGATTTCCAGATCCTACTAATGTCAGTACCGTCCTAGCGATTGATGTTGTTAGGATGTCTGTAAATTTCGATGGCTTCTCTAATAAGCCTTCGATGATAATTGCCAACCCTTGCCAACATCTTCACGTCATCGAAAATCATTGTGTGTCCCGACTCGTGGCAGTGTTGAGCAACAGCGGACTGTTGAATCTTGCGTAGCCGGTGTCTCTACTGTGCTCCTTGACTGGACATTCGATACTTCGTCCTGTCTGTCCTACATAGCATGTTCCAGCATGTTATCTTGTATACCCCTTCGTTCTTCAGAAGGATTGTGATATCCTTTGGGTTAGGCAAAAGATCCTTTACCTTTGCTGGTGCTCTGTACCTTACCGTGATACCCGATTTCTTCGGTATTCTACCGATTCTTTCTGATACCCCACTTACGTATTGTAAGCAAGCTAACCCCTTTGACTCTTGTCGCTCCTCTGAGACTTGCGGTTTTCTTTGTGTGACACCTCGTATGTCAGACTTTGTGTATCCATTTTGACGTAGAGCCCACTCCAAGTGTTTCCGTTCGTCGTCCGAGGTGCTGGAGTCGCACACCTTCTCGGCTCTGTTGAACAGAGTGTTAATAACACTTCTCTTCTGTTCGGGATGATGGTGTGATTTGGCGTTCAAGTACCGATTAGTATGTGTTTTCTTACGGTAGACTGTATGTCCAAGCGTACCCGTTGACGTTCTGTATACC
This sequence comes from Melinopterus prodromus, assembly GCA_964023965.1. Lineage (NCBI taxonomy): Eukaryota > Metazoa > Arthropoda > Insecta > Coleoptera > Scarabaeidae > Melinopterus > Melinopterus prodromus. Next base: position 28,158,013 of record OZ030398.1, on the reverse strand, counting down.
AGCACATCCAAAAATGGCAGGTGATTTATGCTCTTCTATTTCCATCGTGAATTTGATAGAAGGATTAACATTGTTCAGGTGGCTAAGGAACTCCACTACTACACTAGTTTATTTCCTTGTAGATATTAATTTATTTGGATATATTTATTTAGGTAATTCAAACAATAATTACTTTCCTTTAAAGTAAAAAATTACTGTTCTTCTTCTTTCGAATTGCGTTGATAAAAACACAACGATTTGGCCAGTACGGGCATCCAAATATTGACTACAAACAACAAACACGACAGTATTGCAAAAGATTAATCTGCATGAGCCGCCCTCTAGACTCTAGAGAAAACAGTAATATGTACCTCACTTCAAAGTTCCTGAATGTTTGCTGAAACCCACCAAGCTGCAGGCAATCCTGACAGTGCGAATGCATTTCTATGTACTTACACTCACTTCTCCTTGTACGCATTCCTAGTCTTCTACTTTTTTTTATAAAACTTAAGGCTCCCATCTCAATTCTAATGGCGAACCGTAGCAAACATCTCTCCAAAATCTTCGAAATAAAAATTTTTCGTATTTATTATACGTTTGACGTACGGTATAACCTAAGTGCAAATCAAGAGTGCAAATCAAGAGAAGTAAAAATAAAATTATAAACCCCTAACCACTAAGTTCGCCACAGTCTCAAGAGAAGTAAAGAAGAAAATAACTTGTGCTCTTATAGTTACCATTCGATTATATTTTATAATGTATTACTGCGGACAATGATCAGACACAACTGCCATCGAAAACGATTTCTATATTTATACTTATCTAATAAAAGAATGAAGTAAGAGTGATCAAAGGAAATTTACCCTCGTAATTCTGATTAAATATTTGCAGGTGTTTCTTGTAAATGAGCCTTCCTTGTAAATGGACAGAGCTAATCGAGTCATGGCAAGACTGGATGGAAGAGAAAAACGGTTGATACTTAGATTTAAGCTGTTGTATCGGGGAAATAAATAGGCCATCTGGGGTTGCATTTACTAACTCGCTCAATGCTGGCGGTAGCTGTACCCCCTTTGTCCTGTAATCCCCGCATACCCTCCGACAACTTCATTAAGGCGAAATTGGTTTATATAAGTACAATAAAATACAAAAAAAACTGATGTGGCCAGGCGCATGACTTTATCATACAATATATAAAATTAATAGTTTAGCTGCATGAGATTCTATCGAGATCGATCGTGTTTGCATTAAAATAAAACGAATTAGCCAGGATTTGACAGACATTAGCCAGGTATTGTCAAAAAATCAGCCTTCAACACTACCTACTGTCATTAGAATAAAAATATCTGGCAAATCCTATAATGCAGACACGATCTCGATCAAATAGAATTTGCTCCTACAGCTAAACTATTAATTTCACCAAAAAATGTCATAGAGATAAATTATACAAAATATCCTCTACTTTAATTTATTATTTAACTATTTTGACCAAATTACAGAAATGGCGGCTCATTTGCAAAATCCTTGAAAAACGCATAACAATATTGCTATCCGCAATCCGCACTTGAAATACACATTGACTTTGTAAACACCATGGAACCACCAAGCTGTTTCAATATTGTTTCACATAGCGTACGTGCGCGCGTGTCTCCTCCTCATCACAGTCTCCATGCATTTGCGTGTTGAATTACTGCGTACGATAAAGTAAAAATCGTCTTACTAATTTAAAAAATATAAGACAATAAAGTTAGGTCAAACAACAAGTGCGTCACGTTTTTTTTGTAACTGTGCGAATAAACGGGACAGTTAAGTCAGTTAACATATACCACCTTAAGTGACAAGTTAATGTTTATGGCAGTCTAGTAGGTAATAAGGATTCAAGAAGGACATAAACGCCTCGTTCCGAGTTCCAGTTAGAGCGCTACACTAAAACAAACGAACTCGACGCGGTAATAATCTCACACCTTTGCGCGAAACCGGTAACAATTAAAGTAAACTAGGTTTCCGTCTTCGGTAAATTTGCTTTCAGCTTTTTTTAATAGCCTCGAAGGGCCAATTTAGGAAGGTAACAGCCGTTTCCATCCCTGTTAATTAAACGCTACAGATTTTAATTTTAACAGATGGAGAAAAAAGATAATTAAGCGTTTTCTTTTCGTCGAATAGAATTTTAATTAAAAGTTTACGAAAGCTATTTATTAACAATCAAATAGAAGAGCATAATCAGCTGCCATATTTGGATGTTCTGGTATACAGAACGTCAACGGGTACGCTTGGACATACGGTCTACCGTAAAAAAAACACACCGATCGGTACTTGAACGCCAAATCACACCACAATCCCCAACAGAAGAGAAGTGTTATTAACACTCTGTTCAACAGAGCCGAGAAGGTGTGCGACTCCAGCACCTTGGACGACGAACGGAAACACTTGGAGTGGGCTCTACGCCAGAATGGATACACCAAGTCTGACATACGAGGTGTCGCACAAAGAAAACCACAAGTCTCAGAGGAGCGACAAGAGTCAAAGGGATTCGCTTGCTTACCATACGTAAGTGTGGTATCAGAAAGAATCGGTAGAATACAGAAGAAATCGGGTATCACTGTAAGGTACAGAGCACCAGCAAAGGTAAAGGATCTTTCGCCTAACCCAAAGGATATCACACCCCTCCTGAAGAACGAAGGGGTGTACAAGATAACGTGTGAGTATGGAACATGTTATGTAGGACAGACGGGACGAAGTATCGAATATCGAGTCGAGGAGCACAGTAGAGACACCCGGCCCCGTAAGATTCAACAGTCCGCTGTTGCTCAACACTGCCACGAGTCGGGACACACAATGATTTTCGATGACGTGAAGATGTTGGCAAGGGTTGGTAATTACCATCGAAGGCTTATTAGAGAAGCCATCAAATGAACCATACGGTATTAACGCGACCGGTAGTGGAGGTGATGGCTAAAAATGATTTCTTTCAGTGCTCTACATTGGTATAATAGAAAATATATATTTTTATAAACAATTTTATAAAGAAAATATAAGTATTAGCAAATTAGCGTCACTGTGTTTAATTTTTGAACGTTTGCTGGTGAACTCGAGGCGCAATATTAATTTTAAAATTTTTACCTACTTCAAATAAATGTCAATTTATTGTAATAAAGCTATATTTACGTCAGCAACATTTCATACAAGTATCAGCTTTAACTGCATCCCAGTCATCAAATGCAATTATTTGTTATTAATATTGAAGAACTAAAAAACTCATTAACTTTATTTATTATTCTGTTAAATCCTAATATTTTTTCAATTTTATTATTGTATAGTACACCACAGAAGTCCGAGTGTCACACCCGTTACAGCAAAATGAGCCATTCATAAAAATCCGCTGAAACATCAAATGCAGAGCTAAAACTGATTTATTCCGCGAAATAAATCTCAAACCTCAAATATAGGTACCTATATATTTTTTATAAATGGCTCTAAGAAATGTTTTTTTTTTTTTCTGGCTAAGGCACACGATTTATCATTTCTCTCGTCTCGTTCTTTGCTCTCGCAAGTTCAACGTTAATTCCGAATTCTGCCCGAATGGTTGTACACTAGAGACATCTATCTCCAAACCTGGACGACAGGGACATTGTATGTACCAATGTACCATGATTGTAATGTACGTCATCAATCTTAGTAATCGAAAGACCGATTGTGAAAATTCTTGCTACTAAAGTAAGGCAGGTAGAGATGTATGATATAATAGGATAACTATAAATATTTCTTAGAATATTTTCAAATAAAAAAAATCTGACATGACTTTATCGTACCATATATTAATAGTTTAGCTGCACGAGATTCTATTGATCGTGATCGGCCACGACTGCATTAAAATAAACCTACTAAAACTAGACAGATATTTTGATTATATTTACAGTATGTAATGTCAAAACATCAGCATTTGACACTACCTACTATCATTAGAATCACAATATCTGACAAATCCTGGCTAATTAGTTTTAATACTAGTGTTTTAATGCAGTACGAGCGATCCCAATGAAATAGAATTTGCTCATTCGGCTAAAATATTTATTTTACCAAAAAATTTCATAGTCATAAATTATTCAGAATTTCCTCTATATTAATTTATTATTAAACTATTTCGACGAAATTCCAGAAATAGCGGCTTATTTGCATAATATTTAAAAATTGCTAAGACTAACTCTTTGTCATACTACGTATGATAAAGTAAAAAGCTTATTGGTTCTGATGATTAATATATTATATTGGCTTCTGGCTACTATATTTTCGGGTTTTACTTCGTCTTCAGTGCTAACAACAAAAGTTCATAAAGAATTATGCTCAATATTCCAAATAACTTTTAATGTTACCATACCGTCTTACAATCTTTCTTGTATTTATTCGCGAAAACATAACAACATGGCTATCCGCAATCGAAATACACATTGACACCAAGATGTTTTAATAGTGTTGCACTGTACGTGCGCGCGTGCTTCTCCTCCTCATCGCATTCTCCATGCATTTGCGTGTTGAATTGACGTTTCGCAACCGCTGACGTTCTGAATACTGTCAAAAGTTTCAAAATATCCTGGCTACCTGCTATTAATGCAGCCACGATTTCGATCAAATAGAATTTGCTCCTGCAGCTAAACTATTAATTTTACCCAAAAATGTTATAAACATAAACTCCTAAATACATTTCCGCTCAAATCTCAATTTTTTTTTCGGCACGATTACAATAGTTCATCATACTGCGTATGATAAAGTATAAAATCGTAATATAATAAAATACGATATACTTCTCGATAACGAGTTTCATATCTTAATAGCTGCTCGCGCAGTAAATTTACGACAATGAAAATTCTGCGTTTCCGTAGCCCCCTCCCCTTTGGAAAATGTCTACCCCCAAATACGTATAATAGTCATAATTTAGGGTACTTTATGAGAGTTAATGCGATTTTATTTCCCAGTCGATTTACCAAATGAACCGAACCTCGCAGAACGTTTGCTCTAATTTCCCATAAATCCAAGAGCACCCCCCCCCCTCACCCTTACAATAAATATTTAGGGGCGTTCACCCTCATTCCAAACAAATTCTACTAAAAGAAGCTGCAAATCTAAGACGTGTCTTTTTATATTACTTGTATACGCTAATTATGCCATTTGCTATGAGTATACATTATTCCTGCAAAACCGGAAGTGCGAACAACTTCTCGTAATATAATGATTTGTTATCACCGGAAACGCGAGTATAGTAAACTTTTCTATTTATTGCCTTGCAGCGTCGAAACATCGACTAGGAAAATCGAGAAAGACTTTTCCTAAGACATAAATTCTCCGTGTTTATACCTTTGAAGTTGAACACACCTGGCAATGTCGTTTGTTCTGTTCCTTTATGTTCGCAGAACGCGCTGTCAACCGTACTGACAATTGCTTGCAAGCTAAGTTGCAATTAACAGTATATTACTGCCTAAGAGGTCACAGTTTTCAAAATATAACACGTTACTAGTACGGTTAGAATTATATAATCTCTTATGCATACAAGTTTAATACAAAAATACAATTAATACAAGTTATTTGTTATTTATTTATTTATTTGCCATTTATTTGTTATTTATAAGTCATTTGCTATTTACTTGTTATTTATAAGTTGTTTTCTATTTATGTCATTTATTTGTTATTTATAAGTTATTTGCTATTTATTTCTTATTTATAAGTCATTTGGTATTTATGTTATTTATCTGCTATTTATGTCATTTATTTGCTATTTATTTGTTTTATTTGTTATGCATTTGCTGTTTATCTGCTATTTATGTTATTTATTTCTTATTTATTTGATGTTTATTTGCAATTTATTTATTTACTTGCTATTTGTTTGTTATTTATAAGTAATTAGCTATTTATGTTATTCATTTGTTATTTGTTTGCTATTTTTTGTTATTTATAATTTATTTGTTATTTATGTTATTTATTTATTTTATTTGTTATTTATTGGCTATTTAGTTGTCATTTATAAGTAATTTGCTATTTATGTTATTTATTTGCTATTTAATTGTTATTTATAAGTTATTTGTTATATATGTGACTGGTCTACGGAAAGGGGGTTTATGTGCGAAAACCGGTTACAGAGATAAGCGCTGCTAAAGTTTTGAACAACGGTGCGGTGCGCTCGTTTTCTTCCAAAAATCTACACACTTGGTGATCAGCGGTGTTGTTACTTTGGGTGACGAATGTTGACTGAAATATATGATCAATTAGGAAAAATAATATGAAAGTGTACTGTAGTGTAGTGATCTCATACAAAAATCAAAAGAGAAATATAAAATAGTCCTAACGATCCTTTTGAGTTTTTATGCGATATCCACAAACTTAAAGAAAATGTTATAAGTAAAAATGATTTACTGGCACATTCCAAAGATATAGAAACCGCCTTAAAACTTGGCGATTCTTCCATCTTAACGGTTTAGCACTTGCTGCCGAAATGGTCGGCTAGTTAATTTTTATTTGGGTAGACACATAATTTGCCCGCATGTAAAAATAATATTAAAATGTGCTGAGTCTTTGATGATATTATTACTGAAATTAATTAAAAACTATCAGTGATTAAAAAATTCCCCATGAAATGGTTGCATCAATATCTCCGAACTTCTCCGACTCTTAGCAGAACAAATTATACATCATATTAAAGATAAAATTTTGATGAAGATTTGGGTACATGATAAACAAAGAATTAATTAAAATATTGAAATATTTAGATTTCGGAAAATGTTATGTCAATATCTATTCTGTCAAAAACGACAGAAGTTTGCTGATGACAGATTACTTAACAGTGTAGATATTGACATAATATTTCGGTTCTGAAAACCCGTTTTTTAACCTTCTCCCAAATCTACATCTTTCAATATTTTTAAGTAATACTTTTCTTCTTTAATATGGTGTACATTTTGTTCTGCTAAGCTTAATACTTTCGGAGATATTTGCTGCAAGTAGTTCATGACAAACAAATTTCACTGATAATCACTGATAATTTATAATACATTTCAATAATAATGTCTTCATTCAGTAAACATTTTGATGGTATTATTGGTAGTATTTTCATAGTCGGGCAAATTAATTATGATGTTAAATGATTTTGCGTCCATAGACCATGCTTCCAGAAGGTCCAGTTGACGTTTTTAAAAATTCATTACCTCCCTTAACATTGGGCCAAATTTAAACATTGCTTAGCAGTTTTTTTCTAACCCTGCCTGTAACTGTTGCTACCTGAGCGGGCGATAGACAGTTTGCTAAACTAATATTAATAAAAAAAAGTACTTAAGAACCATGTCTACTTAAAATTGTCATAATGGGTTAGCAATAAAGGGCACTGAATATGAATTGAACTCGCGATTTTGCAGAAAAAAGGTTCGAAAGAGCTAAATTTAATTTAGGGTTAAACTTTGTATATTTTACTAGTATTCTTTATTCTTTGTTGTTTTAATTGTATTGTTTGTACTAGTATAATCTCCAAAGGTTGTGTGTTTATTACAAATAAATTTCGTTAATATTGTCTTAGTATTGACTGTATTTTTCTGGATCATGATTTTTGTATAAATCTGTTTTTTTTGTATAACTCATTTTGGAGTTACGGGGCCGGCACTAACGCTACAAACGCTACGGCCGGCCCTGCACCCAGTATTATTTTAATGATTTGCAGTTGGTTTGTTAAAAAAGTAATTAATCAAGCTGCTATTTTGTAGGTAAGTATGTAATTAATTAAGTATGTACAGGTGGGCCGAATTCGATGTTACTATAGGTGATCTCGGTAAGTATAAGAGTCTTTTTTTGAGAGAAACTCAATGGTGAAAACCAAAATTAGCTATCGTGTTTTGTTTTCGAGTATTATTATCCTATTAATCTAAGCAAATTGCACTGCGAGATATGCACTGTCAAATATTTGTACTGAAAGGACCGAAAATATGTATGAACATTTAATGCCGATAGGTAACATCGCACATCTGGACTTGCAAACACGTTGCAAACTCTCGAACGCATCGGCTGGCTCGACAAAAACTTGTAGTTCTGTGGCCGAAAAATACCTTCTACGCCGATATTGGGCAGACCATTTGAGGTAAACATATTAATGCCGCATGAATGCACCGGTGAAAAATACATTCTTATGCCTGCAAGAAATAGTTTTCGCGCTACAGAATTCTTAATACGTTTTACTTTCGACAGGAAAATAATATCTTGATACGTATTGTGTAGGATTTTTGTTTTCGCTACATTACTAACGCGTCTTGCAAAATATAATAAAAAATAATACACGCAAGGACTCATGATGCATGAATTTATTATTTGATAATAATTATTTCAATCATTTGCAGTTGGTTTGTTATAAAAGTAATTAATCAATCAATCAGGGGGGCGGCACTATTGAGATTTGCCTACGGCGGCAAAAACGCTAGGGCCGGCCCTGAAAGTAGATGCCAAAGACACCAAGAAGACGAACGATTTATGTTATTTATTTGCTTTCTATAAGTTATTTGTTTTATTATTTGTTTTATTTGTTATTTATCTGCTATTTAGTTGTTGTTTATAAGTTATTTGTTATTTATGTAATTTATAATTAGAGCTTACAATACCGGGATACCGAGCTAATTTTGTACGATGTTGAAAACCGATATTATTTATACTGACAGTTTGAGAAATTCGTATGTTTAACTTATACAACCTAAAAACCGACACATAAGTTTAAACTTTCTGCGAAGATGTACTGCTCAATTCAATTATTCAGAATCCACGCCCATTTTTTACCTAAGCCCCGCCCATGTTTACCTAAGCCTAATATTAATATCGGTAATAAAAATTTTGAATACCGAATACCGGTATTTACATTGTGGTCTGGTATTGTAAGCACCATTTATAAAGTTATCTTCAGTATGAAACTACTTTATTTTATAGTTTAATTTAATCTCCACTCAATCGTTCTATAAATTTCATTTATAGAACGAGTGACGAGTACTCGTGCCATTGAAATAAGTTTCTCAAAAGATGTTCCCGGCATCTCGCGCGATGGTTCAACGTAGTAAAGTGCAATCACCGTGGAATTTAATACCGTAAAATGCGTAAATTTACTTCTGCTAGTGTGTGACACCGGTTCGTCGCATTTTAACGAGACTGTCTAATTTCGCTCCGGTTAAAATTTATGCGAGCAGTCGCGGACGTTGAGAGATTGCATTTAAATGAAGCGTTTTGTGGCCTCCCTCGTTCGTTGACAGATTCAAAAGCATCCATTAATTTATCAACCAGAACTTAAATTCTGGTACACACGCATATTACGTATACTAGGTATGTACTGTACTATCGTGGCCATATATTACGTCCGGTCTTATGACGTCGACTTTCCCGCCAAAGTAGGGGCGAAAAAATTTGAAATAATTCTGATGCTGTCCTTGATTAATATGCTACACAACTCATAAAAATTAGAAAGCTGTATACGTTGGCGTTTTCCCGATTTTTCCAAACTAAGAAGAATTGGCTGACGCTGTTTTTGCCCCGTAAATTTTATTCGTTTAACTTTAGCAATTAATTACTCCGGAAATAATCTATAGATTTCAACGAATTAAAAAGTAAAATCACCTGCGGAATGCTAGCTTTCAATGTGCATTTTTTGTAAAATCATTCGATTAGTGGTTGACCCACAAAAAGCTATATTATGCAATGCCAGCCATTCCGTTATTGGAAGAGCTAGAATAATGAAATATAGACTATAGGCTACCCACTAATTCATAGGTTTAAAGCTTATTACATAATCATTGTTTATCTTGCATTTTTCATACAAAAGATCGCCCCTAGATTTACGAGAAAATGGGGGACATAATATATGACCACGATAGTACAGTCATGGAAATAAGTATGTTCGTATCGCTATTGCAGGATTTGGAAATAGTATGTGCCAGGCTAGGAAGAAATCGAAAACACGTTTTTTCCATATATAAAAGTTTTAATACAGGATGTCCCGCAACAACGTACCAACACAAACCTTTTTAAATGAACACAAGGTATATTATTGCAGTTCCGGTTGTCCGGGACTGGTCACACCTAGTTTCTTTCTTCTTTCGAAGAATTCTTCTAGCGGACTCTTCTTTCTGGCTTTGGATCCCTAATGAAAACAAGGAGACGTCTTAGAATTTACCTTTCTACCTTAAGTATTACGAGGACTTTGTAATTCACGATTTCCTGCAAAATCGGGGTTTTTGAGCACGTCCGGTATAGGAAATATAAAATCACGATTTTTACAGTGTTAGCCTTTCGAAAATGGGTTAAAGGGAGGTTCTCGTGTAGATACCTAAAAAGGAGCTTAACTTAAGACAGTTTCTCAAACAAATTGTTTGGGATATTACCTGAAGATTTCAAAATATGAAAGAAAAAATTGGATTTTTTCAACCGATTTCATGAGAACCTGCCCTCAAGTATAGGCACATAAGTACATATTTTATTAGGGTAAAATTTCACAGCACGACAAATTAGGCTTTGTCACGACAAATGTATATACTTGTACGGAAAAATATGTAGTATACCAGCGAAATGTAAGTTTTAACGACATATGTTAACAAATAGCGGAATATGGGTTTTAACAAAAAACAAATATAAATGAAAACAGCAAAATATGCGTCTGTACGAAAAAAAAAAAAAAAAAAAAACAGGGAACGAATGGTAATTTTTTTTTTACTACAAAAGCAGCGAATGAACACCAGAATATGTTATTTATTTGCTTATAGACTATTTTCGTAGGTAACGTATATGTCGTAGGAAAATGGAAAAGGGAAAATGGTCGTAGGTAAAGTGGTGAGTAAAAGTACTCACCTCGTCGCTTGACCGCCATACTTCGGCAGACGTACTCCCCGGCCGGGTTATAGTGATTTCTGGAATTGGTCTTGTTGTGGTCATTTTGCCTTCCTGCTGTTAGATAAGTGAATAAAATAAAGAAATAGAAATTTGTTCAAATCGCTAGATTCAGAGGTTTACTGATAGAACACATATTGTTCTATTTACTGCCAAAAAAACAATTGCTTTCTTAAAATGCAAAGCACCTTGTGTTGGCAAAATAAATGGCAAAAATCAAAAAATCGCTTTTGAAATTTTGGATTTATGGTTTTTAAAGTGATTTCGTGATTTTAGCCATTTATTATGCCATCACAAGGTGCTTTGCATTTAAAAAAGACAAATGTTTTTTTTTTCGCAGTAAATAGAGCAATATGTGTTCTATATTCGAAAGAAAAAATTACTAAAATTGGACTAAAAATGAAAAAATATGAAGGTGTTACACTCTTAAGTGAGACACACTGTATAACAAAATTTTCTTTGTACTTTCATTAGAAACTTACTTGCGAATTCATGTTGACTGCTCACAAATTAAAAACAAATTAAAAAATTGTACGCAGTTGTACTTGCTAGTTTAACTAAGGAGAACTAACGCAGTTGAAATATACTTATATATATGGTTAATAGAAAAACTGGGTCATAAAATAATAATAATAAGCGTTTATTTCCATTAGGTAGCAGTGTTACATTGGACAAGTCAAGTTCGGTGTATACAGGTATCATAACATACATTCATACATACAGGGCCGGCGCGTGATATCTCTCTTGTGTGTCCAAAAAAATTTTTAGCGCCCTTCGGAAAAGGTTCAGTTATCGTTCCATCGGTTATATGGCACGGTTACTTTTTCCACGCAAAAATTTATTCTAGACACATTGTTAGATAAAATTCCGCTATGGAACGTTGCCGCTCTACTGCGGCACAGTACCAAAATACAAATTTCAAATAAAATAAGATCACCAATTTGATTGTTTGTTGATAAGAAATATCAACCAGTCTTTATATCTAATTCCAAAAACGCTAAATTGAGAAAATTGTCAAAGTGGTACCAACCTAACATTTCCTATACAGAAATATAACCATTTCTTATTTATTTGTTTTAAGTACGTATTTCTCAAAAGGCAACGCAATAAACGTTGATGTCACTCCTGCCGAAAACTAGATAACGCGACTCGCTCACACGCGACGGTGAAGCTCCCCCTTCGGTGACGCGCCGCATCACCGCTCGTCGCGCTATTCCGTACTTTCGGCACTTGTGACATAAATAACTCTTATTCTAATGACGTAGTGTAGGTAGTGTCAAATGCTGATGCTTTGACAATACCTACGATTTATCTCAATAAAATAGAATCTCATGCAGCTAAACTATTAATTCTATATATTGTATGATAAAGTCATGTGCCTGGCCACATCAGATTGTTTTTTCTATTTTTTATTGTAAAGTGATCGATCATAATCCTCGCGACAAAAAGTGGTCGGTTTAAAACCCGTTTAGCAATAACCGCAACGTAACGGCGTTATCGCGTCGCTTAACGGGTTTAAAGTCATTAAGTTATTTCGATGACGGCCACCGATATACTAACACTGGCGCGGCGCTAGCGTCGCGTTATTCGGCGCCCCCGAACAAAAGCAGCACGCTGATTACGGATATACATTTACCGATATGGAATACTGCCTGCGACTATAAAAGGTGGATAATTGATGAACCTGGTGGCTATTGTGCGTTCTTATCGCACCGGTTTACGCTCAATAAGACAATTAGGGGATCATTTATTTACCCTGGTCTGCGGATGACATTCGCCGTGGTACACACACCTACCCGCCAGAATGGAAGGGTCGTTCGGGTTTATATCGGAAAGAAAAAACGTCACCCCTAAAATCGTATTAATCTGTGTGGGCTGCAGTGTTTAGGAAACAACCCCTACTCGTAATGAGCATCCTAAAAGTTTGTGGTTAGCTGGCTATGAGATGGGGCAAAAACATTGAGGAGATATGCTAATGATATCCATTAAGTTGGGAAGTTCTATGTCTATTTGGGATATACAGGGTGAGTTATTAGTATTTAAATCGAACGCCTTGTATAATTTATTATTGTATGAATAGTAATAAATTTGGCTATCAAACGGTATAGGATGCTCAACTCTCAGCGTTAATAGTACCTGAGATATTCAATTATTTCTCCAAAATATGTCCGTTGCACGATCTTCTTTAAAACTATGTAAAAATGACATTTTTGCAGGTTTTGCTTTTAAACTCTGTCAGAAAATAGTCAAAACTAGTAGATAGATGATAGTATCCAAAGATATTAGATTCGCTACACAGGCTGTTCAAAAACGTAGTAAATTTTTATGTTTTTCAAATCGCTTTTCCTTGAGTTTTTTAAATGGAACAAACTGCATTTTATGCGGTAGTTGAATTGCCCATCAAGTTTCCTTTAGTTTATGTCAAATATTCGTGATATTTAGAACTTAAAGAAAAATGTGTAATATTTTTTATGCAAATATTCTCAAGTTAATTGTCACGTCCGGTCACCGGAAGTCGGTATCAACTTTGTTATGTTAAATCGAATGATATAATTTTTATTTTATTTTTGGTTTTTTTTCTACGTTTGAAAATTCAATTATTGTGTTGTAAATTTTGAACAGCCTGTATAAGATATCATAATGAACTAAACATCGTCTTATTTGCTTATGCTTCTAGTTTTGGATCACTAATCATGAAACTTCTATAAATAAATATACAAAAGTGTAGCAGTTGATGAAATTGTCTATTCAGCTTTCTTGCAAGAAAGCTGAATTAACAATTTCATCAATTGCGACACTTTTGTATTTTTATTTAAAGATCATTGATGAAAACATGAAGATAGAAAAATTAAAAAAGAAAAACTCAAAAATTGTGAAAATTAGGTATAGGGAAACCTTATTAAAAATTATGTATTTTTTGATACGTAGAAACCAAAAATAAAATTTTAATTATAGCATTCCGTTTAAAACAACAAAGTTGATACCGACTTCCGGTGACCGGACGTGACAGTTAACTTGAAAATATTTTAGCTGAAGACCTCAGATCGAGTAAATTCTAATTCCAAAATTTCAACTTTCCAGAACTAGTAGAACATGAGAAACTTCTAATGTACCAGTTCCGTGAGTTCCGTAATTATTTCAGAAAAATCCTTACAATGCCATCTAGCGTCCAATATTAGAAGTAATCTAGTAATTATATTAATTACACGCTATGAAGAGTTTGTTATGAATCAATTTTCTGCTCGCTGCGTCATGGAATGGCGCAACTTGGGTTTAAAATTCATCTACACGTTATAATAATAGCACTAATTAAAGCGCTGGTATGTTACATTATGCAACAGCCTACATACGTATATTAAAGGCTTTTCAAGCGACATAAAAGCTGAACTTCCGTGCCTTATCTAGGTTACTATTTTAAATCGCAGGTAGCAATAGAAAATTCCAAATATTCGCTAGGCTATTTAGTAAAAAAAGTCTAATAAATGTTTGTTTTACTTTATTTAAATAAATGATTGTAAAAATCTGATGTGGCCAGGCACATGACTTTATCATACAAAATATAAAATTAATAGTTTAGCTGCATGAGATTCTATCGAGATCGATCGAGTTCGCATTAAAATAAAACAAATTAGCCAGGATTTGACAGATATTGACAGTAGGTATTATCAAAAAATCAGCCTTTAACACTACCTACTGTCATTAGAATAAAAATATCTGGCAAATCCTATATTAATGCAGACACGATCTCGATCAAATAGAATTTGCTCCTACAGCTAAACTATTAATTTTACCAAAAAATGTCATAGACATAAATTATACAAAATTTTCTCTACTTGAATTTATTATTTAACTATTTTGTCGAAATTACAGAAATGGCGGCTCATTTGCAAAATCCTTGAAAAACGCATAACAATATTGCTATCCCCAATCCGCACTTTAATAATAATAATAATAATAATCCACGCCTTAACATCCCCCAACAGCTTTCGCCACTACGGGGGCATCGGCAGGCCCGAATTATCATTATTATGGCCCGCGTCTGTGGCACGCACACATTGACTTTGTAAACACTATGGAAACACCAAGCTGTTTCAATATTGTTTCACATAGCGTACGTGCGCGCGTGTTTCTCCTCCTCATCACATTTTCCAAGTAAAAATACAAGATAAAATAAAATAAGAGAGAAAATAAGACCAAAATATGACTTTTTACATAATTACCGAAGTTTGGACCATTTCTATATCGTAATAGCGCATTGCACGATCTTTCTAAACTTTCGACAAACTTCGATAACGGTCCTTAAAAATTAAAGGGCACATTTTCCTTGTGAATTTTTGATCACGGCCAGACACTTCTTTGTGTCTACGATGACTTTACTACCCCTTCTTACCCCAGCCCCACTTCTTTTCTGGAACCAATTTGAGGGCGAAGAAGGCCGAATCTAGACCATGTTTCATTATCGCAGACCGGAAAATACTTTTCTGACCTAAATATCACCGCGTTTGCGGCGGATGAAAATGAAAAATCTACTGACTGACGCTCGCTGTGAACGGCCTTTGTCGATTTTAACTTGTTTCGGCAAAAAACATCGCTTTGTGGGCACAATTTCTGATAGATATTGGGGAGATATTCATTACTTTTGAAAACTATTCGTTATTAAAAAGAAATCCTCTGATATGTCAATTTCATTTAAGAATATAAGTACACATGCTACATGGTACATATATGGTCTCCATTTGAGTGTTTTTCCTTTGAGTGTCCATGTGTATCTAATTATTTTTTTTAATTCTACGCATCGTTCTGCACAAAAAAGTACTGGTACACACTAGTGCTAAAATAAACGATTACAGAGATATCTAGCCTTCTTCTTAAAAAATTGATTTTTCTATCAGTAAGTCTACACCTACATTACCAATTAAACAAGTAGTATTTACCTAAAGTACTGTTTTCTAGCATAATTCCATCTTTATTCTAATAAAATAAAACATTTCATCACATCTGCAATTTAATATTACAATTTGAACTAAAATTTTACTTATACATGTAGGTTAAAATTAATAAAATAAATAATAAATCAATAGTTCTCTGATTATGATTAGTTCATTATTAATGACTATTTACTACTATTTACTGACAAGAACTAGGTTTGGATTTCTTTGGCGAAAGAAAAAGTATTTTTATATCGAAAAAGTATTAATGTAATGGAAAGTAATAATTGGAAACTAAATATTGTTTTCGTCAAAGAAAAATGTTTTCATCCAATGCAATAAATTAAAACAAAAAATCTGCTCTATCTATGCATTATTTCTAAAAATTTAAGACATGTAATTGATTTCAATTTGACAAAATTTTCGTTACTTCTACCGCGTAATTTCTGTAGCATAACAAACACATGAATTGTGTATGCATTTACAGAAATCTGGTGGCATTTTATCTGGTGTAGACTGTGAAATATTTCACTGAAATGAAGCCTGGTATTGTTTGCGAATTAGATGGACGGCCCGCGCGTTTAGAATGGATTAAACTCCTCTTTTTTTGTTCTCTTTTCTTTCTAATTATCTAGAGGTCGTTTTTGTTCGAAACTATTCTGCAAATGCACCGAAATGAACAGACCGTCTGTCTCGTGCATTACACTGATTGTTTTCTTGTATGCAGTTGGCTGAATTTGACTCCGAAAACAATGCCCCTGAATGCTTTATTGTACTTTTCATTGCTTTACTCTCGAACTGGTACGACGTTGAACATTTTTCGCGTCAAGAAATTCAAAACATTAATTTTAGATTTCAGCTTGTACATAAATCTCAATCACTTCAATTCAAAAAACAAAAAAAAAACTTTTTTTAAAATCCATTTCATAAAATAAAAATGGAATTACACAAATGCTAAAAAAAAACTAATAAAACAACCAGTGACTCCGAAAAATTATTCGCATACCTTCGAAACAATGCGTCAGCGCATGCACGATGATAATCGCATATTTTGTCCTTTTGACGCAAAAATTAAAAGCACACCAAACAAAGGACCGTTACTCCCGAAAATTTCGAGCGATTTTAATAACATAATTGTCCCTAAAAATTCCACAATCCGCGCTAATAAATTCGTTCAAAGTGTGTCCCCCCACACTGCCATGGTCCAGCCTCTTTTATGTGGACCGTAGAGGCCTATGGGGTCGCGAAATAAGGCCTGTCAAATGGTTCACGTTCCAGGCCATTGCAAGCAGGAAAAACCGTATGAGTTATGAGCACTTGGGTGCCCCAAAAACGACCCGTCTAGAATATTATAGAATATACAAGGGTATATATAGGCAATCATTTGCAGGAGTTAAACCAACCCACAAAGGGAGAACGGAAAGTCTTATATTGGACTTGAAGTGTCGATAGATTTGTTAGAATTATGAAGGTTTATGAAGGTTTTTTACCTAATTTTACCTAATTTTTACGTAATTCTTGATTTATCATGTATACAAATCTTCACCAAAATTGAGTCTGTAATATGGTGTATAATATGTTCTGCTAAGCTTAATATTGTCACATAGGGTTATCCGGAGCATAAAACATAATCAATCGCGAGGTTAGTTTGTATTTTGGGAACCTTGTTCTAGGAATGTGCAACGATAAAACAACAAACAAGTCGACACCAGGAAGGTCGGCTACGTCCCAATACCTTGGAGAACTACTATAAAGGATTAGAATATTTTGTATTGTAATCAGACTTGTAATCAGAGTTAGATCGGTGTTACTAATCTGTATTACAATTAGTAATTAATAGTAAGTTAATTAATAGTAATTAGTTACTTATCATCGAGTCAATTATTAAGCAGTAATTGGTTAATCATCATCGAGTCAGTTATTAAGAACCATACCAGTGTAAACTACAGAAAATAAATCACAAACAAAGATGCACATGCAAGGTAATTTTATTGCTAAATTAAAAGTAGGACACGCTCGACAAAAACATTTTTGTTATACATTGTGTTTTCGCAGAATAGAGTGCAAAGACTTTTGTATAATAATGCCTAGTCAAGAAATAGAGGTCAAGTGTATGTGACGCAATATGGCGCCAAGACCACTGGTAGGAACGAATGAATGTTTTCAAATAGAAACAGGTATTTGTTATTAAACAATTAGGTGTGTGAATGCGACAATAAGAAATCTGCAAATTGATGGCTGTGTTTATCGTAACAAAATTCTAATTACAACACCGAAAACAGTGTTACAATGTGTGCAATGTGAATGCAAAGTAGAAAAAAAAATAATTAATAATAAAATACATAATAATTAATTCGTTTTTTGTGGAATTAATGTGGTCGCAGCTGTGCAATTTTGTATTCGGAATTCTTGCTTGGCGTAATTTACGTCTGAGATACTAATTGAATTTTCATGAGAGCTTAGACATTTCTTCACCACAAAAGAAGTACCCCTCCAAGACGGTCCGAGCCGGCTCGTTTTTGTCCTGCACCGTACACCAGATGGCAGCACACAACACTACCACTTATATTCAAATTAGCCTTCTGCGTTCTATCAAGAAAAGGAAGTTTCTAACTTTACTATATAATTATGCAATATAACTTTCAATAATATCACCAAATCCAAAAAAAAGAGGACACGTATTTTTTTATTCAAAATTTTGATTCTTAATGGTGCCTGTCGATGCCTCATATTTACATAAGAAAATGCATGGGAAAAAGACATTTTTTGGTATTTTTCGAATAATTGGTAGGGCTTTGGGAAAACTTAACACTAAAGTTATAGAACTTGTAGAGGAGTTTCCAAGGAAGAATTTGACCTATCATACATATTGATTTGATGCCCCCAACCCACCCTCACAGTGCCCTGAAAACTACCCTAAAATTAAAAAAATTAGTTTAATTTTAATGCAGACACGATTTATCTCAGTCAAATAGATTCTCATGCAGCTAAACTATTAATTTTATTATTGTATGATAAAGCCATGTGCCTGGCCTCATCAGATTTTTGATAATTGGGAACGTAATAACTGCCGAACCGTTCCAAATAAGTAAAATCTAATTATACCGGCGTTATCAGCGTCGAAAACTGTATCAAGAACCACAACCTTAATTTGATTGAAGGTAGTTGGGTTTTTGCCGACTGGCTAAAATTTTGTAAGAAATCACATATTTTAAACTATAATTTTGAATTGGCACACCTATCTCAAAAACTAGGAGCCGGATCAACATGAAAGCTTTGCTTTCTTACTAAAATGGGTACGCTGATTACAAATTTACATAGGAACAGTCTCTGTCTCTACTGGTTACCGACTTGTGCCGAAATTACGGTTTTACAAATAATACAAAATAAGCGAAATGGACCACATTACATGAAAATGGTAAATCTTAGGTATATAAAAGTATACATATTTTTGATAGACTCAACGAGAGCTATTATTTGGGAGTGAGTAAACCTTTCTATCACCAACGGTTGCAATGTTCAATTTTTTTCTATCCAAATGTGCTAAATTTAGACCGAAAAAACAATTACACCTTTTTGAGAGATAGAGCGTTCTAATGTAGTCATGCTTATGCATTGGGATGTGCTGAATCCAACGGTGTGGTCGGTTTTCCCGTAGCGTGTATGGTTTGGCCAGAAAGTGGGAAACTATAATTTCCGCGGTTTATCGCGTTTTTCTCGCGAACCGCGCACCTTAGAGCAACGCGGCTTTCAGAAATGAATTCCTTGGCCAATTTCCCATCCGATACCGTTTGAACCGTCAACATCGGGCGATTGGATCGGACACAGTTTGCGTTCAAAGTTTCTAATATAGTAAAATAGGTGTTTTTAGCATCATTTTTGATAATTGGGAACGTAATAACTGCTGAACCGTTCCAAAAAAGTAGAATCTAGTTATACCGGCGTTATCAGCGTCGAAAACTGTATCAAGAACGACAAGCTTAATTTGATTGAAGGTAGTTGGGTTTTTGCCGACTGGCTAAAATTTTGTAAGAAATCACATATTTTAAACTATAATTTTGAATTGGCACACCTATCTCAAAAACTAGGACCCGGATCAACATGAAAGCTTTGCTTTCTTACTAAAATGGGTACGCTGATTACAAATTTACATAGGAAAAGTCTCTGTCTCTACTGGTTACCGAGCTGTGCTGAAATTACGGTTTTTCAAATAATACAAAAATAAGCGAAATGGACCACATTACATGAAAACGGTAAATCTTAGGCATATAAAAGTATACATATTTTTAATCGACTCAACGAGAGCTATCATTTGGGAGTGGGTAAACCTTTCTATCACCAACCGTTGCAATGTTCAATTTTTTTCTATCCAAAAGTACTAAATTTAGACCGAAAAAAAAATTACACCTTTTTGAGAGATAGAGCGTTCTAATGTAGTCATGCTTATGCATTGGGATGTGCTGAATTCAACGGTGAGGTTGGTTTTCCCGTAGCGTGTATGGTTTGGCCAGAAAGTGGGAAACTATAATTTCCGCGGTTTATCGCGTTTTTCTCGCGAACCGCGCACCTTAGAGCAACGCGGCTTTCAGAAATGAATTCCTTGGCCAATTTCCCATCCGATACCGTTTGAACCGTCAACATCGGGCGATTGGATCGGACACAGTTTGCGTTCAAAGTTTCTAATATAGTAAAATAGGTGTTTTTAGCATCATTTTTGATAATTGGGAACGTAATAACTGCTGAACCGTTCCAAATAAGTAGAATCTAGTTATACCGGCGTTATCAGCGTCGAAAACTGTATCAAGAACGACAAGCTTAATTTGATTGAAGGTAGTTGGGTTTTTGCCGACTGGCTAAAATTTTGTAAGAAATCACATATTTTAAACTATAATTTTGAATTGGCACACCTATCTCAAAAACTAGGACCCGGATCAACATGAAAGCTTTGCTTTCTTACTAAAATGGGTACGCTGATTACAAATTTACATAGGAAAAGTCTCTGTCTCTACTGGTTACCGAGCTGTGCTGAAATTACGGTTTTTCAAATAATACAAAAATAAGCGAAATGGACCACATTACATGAAAACGGTAAATCTTAGGCATATAAAAGTATACATATTTTTAATCGACTCAACGAGAGCTATCATTTGGGAGTGGGTAAACCTTTCTATCACCAACCGTTGCAATGTTCAATTTTTTTCTATCCAAAAGTACTAAATTTAGACCGAAAAAAAAATTACACCTTTTTGAGAGATAGAGCGTTCTAATGTAGTCATGCTTATGCATTGGGATGTGCTGAATTCAACGGTGAGGTTGGTTTTCCCGTAGCGTGTATGGTTTGGCCAGAAAGTGGGAAACTATAATTTCCGCGGTTTATCGCGTTTTTCTCGCGAACCGCGCACCTTAGAGCAACGCGGCTTTCAGAAATGAATTCCTTGGCCAATTTCCCATCCGATACCGTTTGAACCGTCAACATCGGGCGATTGGATCGGACACAGTTTGCGTTCAAAGTTTCTAATATAGTAAAATAGGTGTTTTTAGCATCATTTTTGATAATTGGGAACGTAATAACTGCTGAACCGTTCCAAAAAAGTAGAATCTAGTTATACCGGCGTTATCAGCGTCGAAAACTGTATCAAGAACGACAAGCTTAATTTGATTGAAGGTAGTTGGGTTTTTGCCGACTGGCTAAAATTTTGTAAGAAATCACATATTTTAAACTATAATTTTGAATTGGCACACCTATCTCAAAAACTAGGACCCGGATCAACATGAAAGCTTTGCTTTCTTACTAAAATGGGTACGCTGATTACAAATTTACATAGGAAAAGTCTCTGTCTCTACTGGTTACCGAGCTGTGCTGAAATTACAGCTTTTCAAATAATACAAAAATAAGCGAAATGGACCACATTACATGAAAATGGTAAATCTTAGGCATATAAAAGTATACATATTTTTAATAAGCTCAACGAGAGCTATCATTTGGGAGTGGGTAAACCTTTCTATCACCAACCGTTGCAATGTTCAATTTTTTTCTATCCAAAAGTGCTAAATTTAGACCGAAAAAAAAATTACACCTTTTTGAGAGATAGAGCGTTCTAATGTAGTCATGCTTATGCATTGGGATGTGCTGAATTCAACGGTGAGGTTGGTTTTCCCGTAGCGTGTATGGTTTGGCCAGAAAGTGGGAAACTATAATTTCCGCGGTTTATCGCGTTTTTCTCGCGAACCGCGCACCTTAGAGCAACGCGGCTTTCAGAAATGAATTCCTTGGCCAATTTCCCATCCGATACCGTTTGAACCGTCAACATCGGGCGATTGGATCGGACACAGTTTGCGTTCAAAGTTTCTAATATAGTAAAATAGGTGTTTTTAGCATCATTTTTGATAATTGGGAACGTAATAACTGCTGAACCGTTCCAAATAAGTAGAATCTAGTTATACCGGCGTTATCAGCGTCGAAAACTGTATCAAGAACGACAAGCTTAATTTGATTGAAGGTAGTTGGGTTTTTGCCGACTGGCTAAAATTTTGTAAGAAATCACATATTTTAAACTATAATTTTGAATTGGCACACCTATCTCAAAAACTAGGACCCGGATCAACATGAAAGCTTTGCTTTCTTACTAAAATGGGTACGCTGATTACAAATTTACATAGGAAAAGTCTCTGTCTCTACTGGTTACCGAGCTGTGCTGAAATTACGGTTTTTCAAATAATACAAAAATAAGCGAAATGGACCACATTACATGAAAACGGTAAATCTTAGGCATATAAAAGTATACATATTTTTAATCGACTCAACGAGAGCTATCATTTGGGAGTGGGTAAACCTTTCTATCACCAACCGTTGCAATGTTCAATTTTTTTCTATCCAAAAGTGCTAAATTTAGACCGAAAAAAAAATTACACCTTTTTGAGAGATAGAGCGTTCTAATGTAGTCATGCTTATGCATTGGGATGTGCTGAATTCAACGGTGAGGTTGGTTTTCCCGTAGCGTGTATGGTTTGGCCAGAAAGTGGGAAACTATAATTTCCGCGGTTTATCGCGTTTTTCTCGCGAACCGCGCACCTTAGAGCAACGCGGCTTTCAGAAATGAATTCCTTGGCCAATTTCCCATCCGATACCGTTTGAACCGTCAACATCGGGCGATTGGATCGGACACAGTTTGCGTTCAAAGTTTCTAATATAGTAAAATAGGTGTTCTTAGCATCATTTTTGATAATTGGGAACGTAATAACTGCTGAACCGTTCCAAATAAGTAGAATCTAATTATACCGGCGTTATCAGCGTCGAAAACTGTATCAAGAACCACAACCTTAATTTGATTGAAGGTAGTTGGGTTTTTGCCGACTGGCTAAATAGTAAAATAGGTGTTTTTAGCATCATTTTTACTTTATCATACGCAGTATGGTAAAGTATTGTAATCATGCCGAAAAAAAAATTGAGATTTTAGCGGAAATAGGTCTTTTTGGGTCCCCTGAACATTTTTGACCAAGGTACAAAAAAATGTCTGTGTGTGTGTGTGTGTGTCTGTGTGTATGTATGTCTGTGTGTGTGTAAACGATTTTTGTGGCGACGATTCCGGAGAAACTACTAAAGGAATCGGGACGAAAGTTCATATTTAGAAGTTTTATGACCAAACTTAGAGCTGAAAAGCTTTTGGTTCAAAAGGGTCCAAAGGAACTGGTAGTTTATTCTAAGCCTTTTTTTTAAGGATTTTGCAGATATGCCGCCATTTCTGTAATTTCGTCAAAATAGTTAAATAATAAATTAAAGCAGAGGAAATTTTGAATAATTTATGCCTATGACATTTTTTGGTAACATTAATAGTTTAGCTGCAAGATCAAATTATATTTGATCGAGATCGGTTGCATCTGCATTGATATGAAACTGCATAGTAGCCAGGATTTAGACAAATATTTTTTTTTGTGCTGTCACCACAGAAATGTCTATGGCTGTCACCACGCTGTCACACTCGGAGAACCGTTATGGAACGTCATCTACAGTGTCATGAACGAATATAAATCTGTCAGAATTTGAATTGGCTTTTTAAACTTGACATTTCGTAGAAGTGGTATCAACCTAACATTTTCTATACCGAAATATAACCATTTTAGAATTTTTTTAAAATACGTATTTCTCAAAAAGCAATACAAAAAACGCTGATGTCACTCCTGCCGAAAACTACATAGCGCGACTCGCTCACATGCGACGACGACGCTCCGCCATCGGTGACGCGCCGCATCACCGCTCGTTGTGCTATTCCGTACTTTCGGCACTTGTGAGATAAACAACTATTATTCTGATGACAGTAGGTAGTGTCATATGCTGATGCTTTGACAATACGTTCGATTGATACTATTGACTATCAAAATATCTGTCAAATCCTGGCTAACTAGTTTAATTTTAATGCAGACACGATTTATCTCAGTCAAATAGATTCTCATGCAGCTAAACTATTAATTTTATATATTGTATGATAAAGTCATGTGCCTGGCCTCATCAGATTTTTTTTTAAAGCCGACTATTATTCTCAAGTGACTTCATTTATTGTTGGGATGGTTTTCAATATTTCATCAAATTAGAGTACATGTACCTTGGTGGACTTCAGGAAAATTAATATTTAAAACAAAATTAACTCCCCCCCAATTTCCCTAAAAAAGGATTTTAATCAATCAATCATGACTTTGAAAGCGAATAATATTTTATTATTTAAACAATGGAAATCATCCCAAAATATAAATGATATCACTTGGGATATCTCAAATATAAAATTTATAAGTTCTTTTAACAAAAATATTAAAACTTTTCTACCAGATTTAGAAAAAAGTTGAAAATGAATAATAATTTATTGTTTAAAGTGTTTAAACAATAGGAGGATTTCTTTAATGAATAATTTCACTCTAAGGTAATAAACTGCCATATCGAACTCAGACAACACAATTCAGACGGATTTTCGAGAAAAACGATTTATTTAAAAAATAAAATTTGTTTAAACAAATAGAAATTAACTGACAAATGTTTATAAACATCCCACTAGACTTATAATAATGATGTTTGTGAGAGAAAAAGAGAATGAAATAATAATTATGTTAATTTTCTGAAGAATCTACATTTTTCATTTAAGGGTAGTTTTCAGGGCACTCTGGGGGTGGGTTGGGGACATCAAATCCATATGTGATGTGTCAAATTCTTCCTTGGCAAATCCTCTACAAGTTCTATAACGTTAGTCTTAAGTTTTCCCAAACCCCTACCAATTATTCGAAAAATACCAAAAAATTATCATACTGCGTATGATGAAGTAAAAAGAAATAAATAAAACATACTCTTAGATGGAGTAATATTTTTCATGAGGATAGAACTGCGGCCTGCGACATTTCCAGGACAATGAATGTATCACATTTCTGCTTTATTTGGGCTTCATTTGTCTTCGTAAATGTCAGCAGTAGAATGAACGCTATGAAGGCCTCTACGGCGCGAAATATTTTATTCCGCAATTAATCTAGAGCCGACCGACAATAAGACCAACGAAAACAAAGCAGCGAAATCCTAAGGACCCTTCTCGCCAGCGAATTCATTGCAATTTTAGCAAAAATGCTTAAGATGTTAAGCATAACTGACGACATCTGCTTGCATTATAACAAGTTGTAATCAAATAATGAACCGGTGAGTGGTAATTTGACTGCGTAATTTGACAACTGTAGGTAGTTGGTAGTTCTTTTGAAGTTAAAAAGCAATAATAAATTAGCTATTAGCTAAAATATCGGCTAGACTTTTTCTGTTCTTCCACTCAAGCCAGTTTATAAGTAATTATTAAAATGAGAACGCTTAAAACATCTCGTCTCAAAAATAAATGATCTAAATAATGATACCTACTACACGAGCAAAATATTTCAATTACTCCAGTAAATAACGGTAAATATTTACCACCATTCTGGTTGCAGTAAATGGGTCAGACTTTCAAAAGGAACTTTAAGGCCTATTTATACCACATTTCAAAGGCGAGCGAATAGTTTGAACGTGCAGTACTTTGCGGATAGCACTATCAATAGGCCTTCGTCGCTGTGCACATTTGGCAGACATAATAGAAGCTGAAATATGCAAGTATTAATTATGAACAGCGGTCTAGACGCGTATTTTTGAACGCTAGTACAACTTGGATCTACTCGCTGTTTGAAAATAGATCGTTGGATTGTCGGTCTTTCTAAATATATGAACGAAACCATTACTTTAAATCGTTCTTGAATATTATTTAAGTAAGATGGGATATATTTATTACAGGTAACGGGTCCAAATTGTTTCGAGTGGTATCTACACTGCTTAAAAAAATTAGAGGAACATTTTTTTCGAAACCTGAAACTTTTTAATATTCTAAGAAGTTTTACTGAATATTTCATCGATTTTCAACAATAAGTAACGGTTTACTTGAAGACGCATTTAGGACTGGGTAGACAATTCATTATACATATATTGAAAACAATAATCGTTTTTAGAAAATAAACTGCTTCCGGGTTATGCCGTGTGTCAAGATTTGTTAATGCTGACGTTTCGCGAACCATGTTGCTCGCTTCTTCAAAGCTAATTGAATACTCAGTATTCTCTAATTGAATACTCAGTATTCAATTAGCTTTGAAGAAGCGAGCAACATGGTTCGCGAAACGTCAGCATTAACAAATCTTGACACACGGCATAACCCGGAAGCCGTTTATTTTCTAAATGATTCTGGCCGTGAAAGCCTACGTACTTAAATAATCGTTTTATTTAAAATGCAAACAGTTAGTTTACTTGAATAATAAACAACCGTGACGTATAAATTCTAAAGTTATCCAATTTTATCTTAAAGAAGAAAAACAAATCATCAAAATATTTATTGGCCTTAATATAAAAAATGGTAAATTTGGCTCGAACTAATAATTTCTTTTGCCGTGACTTTTCTTGAAACATTCAACAAGAACGTTGAGAAAATTGAAGATGGGAAGAGCAAGTTCTTATCTGAATGGAGTTTAAATTCTGTTTATTATTGATGCCAATACGCACACTTTGACACCTTTTAAACCGATAATTTAGGTTTTCTACTCGTAAGGTAAAATTTGAAAACGTCGATCAAGTTTCAGGGTAAAAAATATTGACCAATCAAGTATATTTTAGGCGTTTCTTCGCAGTAATCAAGAATCTGTTCTGACATTGGCTTTGTAATTTTGTTTAGTTAGATATATGTCGTTGAAGTATATCAAATGTGGTTTGCCTAGAACTACTATTTAGAAAAAAGTACAGGTTTCGAAAAATCTGTTCCCCTAATTGTTTTGAGCAGTGTATAACTAAATAGCGCTGTATAATAATAAGTACTTTATAGCCCTGTAAAGACAATCCTGCCGCTATGAATACCTCTGGTGGATTACAAAACATCCTTTGATGTTGAACTTCATCACAGCTGCTGCGGCCAGAGTGTTCAACTTACCCGGAAAATCGCATTACCTACTCCAGGATAAACACCCAATATCCCCATTTTCATACTACAAAAACTCCCCGATTTACAAGAACCATCCCAAAATTAAAATTCACGCAAAAACACATTCGTTAAACCCCTCACAATTTTCCACACAAAAAATCGTTCGCCAAATATTCCACATACTCGTATAGAATTAATGAATACGGTGGGCGGTATACCCCGTTCCTTTGCAAACTTTAGCGTCATGCTCGGAATGCATTTCAGGTTATTTCAGGGTATTTCAGGTAATCATAATGCGGTAGCACTGCGGGTATTAGAAACTATTACTACACAAGCTAAGCTGTAGTAACGCCGCCTAGCGTACGAACAGTGAACGTCTCGGTGGTTTCGATCGAAAAATAAATCGAGTAAACAAAGTATAAACGGCGACGTGCAGGCAGAGCACGTTGATTTTCAGTGTTTACAGAGCGGTTTTGCTGATTCAGTAGCGACCGACACCAGAACAAACCCGAATAAAAAGCTACTAGCTAAAATAGGCCAGATATACAGAGTTGTAGTTTTCAGTATTCATTATTTTTTCAGGAAGAATTCGTGTGTGTGTGTGTGCTAGTCGTGCGTAATAAAGGAAAATAAATAGGGAACTAACGTTAACGTTACTTTTATAACGGCATTTTTCCTCGCTAATTTCACTTATTATTCTCTGCATGACTTCGCTGTGGTCATTATAAGAAATTTGTATGCAAGGCATTGAAGTTATCCCCCATTAGCTAATGTAGCAGCAAGCTAGACACGCATGTAGATCGCACACACACACACACACGTACGTACATAATGTAGACTCTTTTTGGTAAATCTCATTCAGGAATAAATGAACAATGTTTTTACCCATACATATGTAATGAGTAAAGGCTAATCAGATGCGTATGAATTTAAGTTCTGCGTATCAAAATACCGACGAGTTTTCATTAGGTTTACGTTTACAAGCTGTCATTTTTTTAACAAAATTCGAAAGTGTTGACTCCATGAAGAAATGTCCCACGCCATAGGTACTCCCGTTTATTTTTGTTGTCTATAAAGCTGGACGAATGAAATTTGGGAATGTGTACTCTTGAGGTTAATGTGACTTCCGGGTTTTCCGGCAGTGACGTCATCATTATAACTTTTTTCATGTTATATGTCTACATACACACGTCTATTTAAATAATGCACGCTTAAATCGCATCCATACTATATCAACGCAAATAAACAGCCTAAAACCGGTTTCATAAACAAGAGGGACTAAAATTGCAACTTAGAAAAAGTCTTAATTAAAATACAGCAAAAAATATAAATTGGTAAATGTACTGGAAGGGTGGGCGTCCACCCATTTAAGACCAAGGGGTTGTCACTGTTCACTAGGGGTAACTGCAGATGACAGGAAAAAATCTCAGACAGCATCCCAAAGAGATAAAGTCTTATTCTGCCACAAAAAAAGCAAAAACACGATTCTACCCTAACGTCGGTGGTGACTCAGTCATTTAATTCCTAACATTTTCATCATCGGCACGCGTCAACCCTGTCAAGGGAAAAAAATCTGATGTGGCCAGGCACATGACTTTATCATACAATATATAAAATTAATAGATATTGATAACAGATATTGACAGTTGGTATTGTCAAAAAATCAGCCTTTGACCTACTGTCATTAGAATAAAAATATCTGGCAAATCCTATATTAATGCAGACACACGATCTCGATCAAATAGAATTTACTCCTACAGCTAAACTATTAATTTTACCAAAACATGTCATAGACATAAATTATACAAAATTTCCTCTACTTTAATTTATTATTTAACTATTTTGACGAAATTACAGAAATGGCGGCTCATTTGCGAAATCCTCGAAAAATGCATAACAATATTGCTATCCGCAATCCGCACTCGAAATACACATTGACTTTGTAAACACCATGGAAACACCAAGCTGTTTCAATATTGTTTCACATAGCGTACGTGCGGGCGTGTCTCTCCTCCTCATCACATCTCCATGCATTTGCGTGTTGAATTGACGTTTCGCAACCGCTGACGTTCTGAATACTGTCAAAAGTTTCAAAATTTCCGGGCTACCTACTATTAATCTAGACACGATTTCGATCATGGAGTATGATAAAGTAAAAAGAACGAAAAATAATGCACCACCCTAAATTTTCTAGAGAATTTCTAAACAAGCTTAAGTCTAGTTTAACTCTGACGTTCTACACGGTTTTAAATACGACTTTCGGACGGGACATGACATGCTTTGCGGGTCATATTTCCTCAAGATGTACGGCCTACGGTCATCTATGTAATATTCTGTCTTGCGTGTCTCATAATTAACGCTTGAACGGGGATGTCGCATCACCCTGTCCGCTATGCTATGCACATGTCGCATGTCGGAGAACCGCGAAAATAATTAGACATCAGTTTGAACGTGTGTAGGTCTATTTATAACTGAAAATACCTTTTCCAACACCATTTTACGATGCTCAAGTTTACGTAATTTACGTTATGTGGCATGGCATGTAAGGTTATTGCGATAATTTAATAATTATTTAATATTAGATTTTGTTTGTATGTGCTGTATTTTGGATCGATATTAGGTATTACCTGACCACTGTTTCTGAATATATATATATATATATATATATATATATATATTTTGTTTAAACAAACTGTCTAAATTTGGTACCATTTCCTTTTTCAAATAGAACATACTGCATATTTAAATTTGTTTATAATTCTGAGATTATTTTTACGAATTTAAAGTGCGAATCATCTTTCATAAAAGGCATCATTTTTAGGTATCAGCAATTAATTAAAACTCCTGTACTTTGATTTAATTTGCTGTTTGAACATTTACTTTAAGTCTATTTAATTGTTCTGTTATTCTTTATCCATTTAATTAAAATAAAAGTTTATGAGTTTTGATTAATTGCTTATAACTCAAAATGATGCGTTGCATAAAAAAATATTCCTACAAAAAGTTCTTGGAATTAATCCTACAATTACAAAAATATAAAAATATTTATTCTATTAGAAAAAGAAAAGGTTGCCAGTTTCTATAATAAAATAAGCACTTTGTATATTAAAAATATATTTAGACGATAGCTAAAAAAATCAAACAACTTTTGTTTGATTTTTTTTTTTCGAAATGTTTACGGTTGGACAATTATTTAGATGCTGTGGTTATTTCGTTTACCATTCTGCATTTGAGTAATGACTTATTAAACAATCTATAGTCGTGGTCACTGCTAGTGACACGTAGTGTAGGTACTAAATTATAGTTAAAATTATAATACAATAGCGCCATATGTGTCCCCGCAGGGCCGGCCCTAGCGTTTTTGCCGCCGTAGGCAAATCTCAATAGTGCGGCCCCCCTGATTGATTGATTAATTACTTTTATAACAAACCAACTGCAAATGATTGAAACAACTATTATCAAATAATAAATTCATGCATCATGAGTCCTTGCGTGTATTGTTTTTTATTATATTTTGCAAGACGCGTCAGTAATGTAGCGAAAACAAACATCCTACACAATACGTACCAAGATATTATTTTCTTGTCGAAAGTAAAACGTATTAAGAATTCCATAGCGCGAAAACTATTTCTTGCAGGCATAAGAATGTATTTTTCACCGGTGCATTCATGCGGCATTAATATGTTTACCTCAAATAGTCTGCCCAATATTGGCGTAGAAGTACAAGTTTTTGTCGAGCCAGCCGATGCGTTCGAGACCTTGCAACGTGTTTGCAAGTCCAGATGTGCGATGTTACGAATCTTCATTAAATGTTCATATTTTCGGTATAAATATTTGACGGTGCATATCTCGCAGTGCAATTTGCTTAAATTAATAGGATAATAATACTCGAAAACAAAAGACGATAGCTACTTTTAGTTTTCACCATTGAGTTTCTCTCAAAAAAAGACGATCTTACACATTTTTCGATAGCTCTTATAGTTACCGATATCTCCTATAGTAACATCGAATTTGGCCCACCTGTACATACTTAATTAATTACATACTTATAAAATAGTAGCTCAATTGATTAATTACTTTTATAACAAACCAACTGCAAAGCATTGAAATAATACTGGGTGCAGGGCCGGCCGTAGCGTTTTTGCCGCCAAAACAGATTTATACAAAAGTCATGATCCAGAAAAATACAGTCAGCACTTAGACAATATTTACGAAATTTATTTGTAATAAAAACACATCCTTTGGAGATTATACTAGTGCAAACAACACTTTTAAAACAACAAAAAGTAAAGAATACTAGTACAATATACAAAGTTTAACCCTAAATTAAAATTAGCTCTTTCGAACCATTTTTCTGCAAAATCGTGAGTAACTTCTTTCAGATCTAAAATATTACTCAATTCGTATTCAGTGGCCTTCATTGCTAACCCATTAAGACAATTTTAAGTAGACATGGTTCTTAAGTACTCTTTTTTATTAATATTAGTTTAGCAAACTGTCTATCGCCCGCTCAGGTAGCAACACTTATAGGCAGGGTTAGAAAAAAGCTGCTAAGCAATGTTTAAATTTGGTCCAATGTTAAGGGAGGTAATGAATTTTTAAAAACGTCAACTGGGCCTTCTGGAAACAAGGACTATGGACGCAAAATCATTTAATATCATAATTAATTCGCCCGACTATGAAAATAGTATGATGCAAGTAGTACAGGACAAATTTCACTGATAATCACTGATAATTTATAATAAATTTCAATAATAATGTCTTCATTCAGTAAACATTTTGATGGTACTATTGGTACTATATCTCCGAAAGTATTAAGTTTAGCAGAACAAAATGTACACCATATTAAAGATGAAAAGAATTAGGCGGCCCTGGTCCCCGACAAGTAAGTACGCCATCGGACCTATATTAATGGCGTTTTGCGTATGACACAAATGATCTCATGTGACACTCTCAACTTGAATATATTAGCCGATATATTGTTTCCATATCTCTATTCGAGCGAGTGCTATAAAGAGTGTCTTATGTACACAACCAGTCAATATCAACCCACTGCTGTTATGTTTTTCTTTCTCGTTTTCGTGTATATCGACTTTCGCTTTCAGTGGCTGTGTAGCCGCAACTGGCGCTAAGGTATTGAGACACTCATTTGCATTCTGTTATTTATGGAGTTTATTTATCTGTGTCTATAGCCCACGTAACGGCCTTGCTGTAATATATGGGTTAATGGTAGCGTAGACAATGTGTTTATTGAACTTCTGATCGATTTCAATATTGAATTCGAGTACCGAGAGAGTAGTGATTTTGCAATGTTAATATGCCAATTTGTATGTTATTTTATTACTGTCATAGCAAACTTCTCACCAAAGCTTCGAAATAAAAAAAAATTCACGAGGTGGTGCTACTATATACATGTACTATCGTGGCCATATATTATGTCCCTTCTTTTGACGTCGATATTCTCGCAGAACCAGGAGCGAAAAAAATTGAAAAAATTCTGTTACTGTCCTTGATTAATATGGTAATTCATAGGTTTAAAGTTTATTACATAATCATTGTTTATCTTGCGTTTTTCATACATAAGATTGTGCTGAAACTCCGCGTGAATTCCGACGCTCTACGGTCTTTGGGGTGCTGCGGGGAAGGGAGGCGTTAGCGGTGCTGTCATGTCGGAGAGAACCGACACAGCTGAGAGAACCGGCGCAGCTTATTATCAATACACAAAAAGAACGATAACTTGTCAAGGTAGTAATTTTAACTAACAATTAAATTCTTAATTTTTGCATAATTTTGATTATAATATGTGATACGGTACGAGAGAAATCTCTTCTATCGATTGGCGTTTATGTTTTCTTCGGTTTTATACAACAAGGTTGTAAGCAAGATTTTGATGGAAGCGGATAGATCTAATAATATGGAGTTAGCAGATTTTCCGATAAGTGGTGAATACTAAATTAAGTTTGCTTGATAAACCCAAAAAATATTTAATGTCGTCCCTTCTGTCGCTCCCTTCCCCCGCTCGCCCGAAAGACAGAAGAGCGCCGCGTCAATTGCAGCAATCATGAGATGCTCTAACTCGATCTTTTGTAGGGAAAATGCAAGATAAACAATGATTATGTAATAAGTTTTACACCTATGAATTAGCGGGTAGCCTATACTCTATATTTCATTATTCTAGCTCTTGTAATAAAGGAATTGCTGGCATTGCATAATATAGCTTTTTGTGGGTCAAGCACTAATCCAATGATTTTACAAAAATGCACATTGAAAGCTAGCATTCCGCAGGTGATTTTAGTTTTTATTTCGTTGAAATCTATATACATATTATTTCCGGACCAATTAATTGCTAAAGTTAACTGTCGTATAACCTGTATTTTAAAATGACAGTATAACTATATAGTATCAGCTTTGGTCCGAAGAATAATAAATAATAAAGTAGATACCGTAGATACTGCATTTGAAGGTCGTTTATCTGAATTTAGTTTGATTCGAAGTTAAAGATTTTTTGTGAAAAGAAGACGTGCAGTTATTCCTGATTACTACTTTATTGTTTACTGAACAAAATAAAGGATTGATATCTAAGTTACATATGCGTTATGTCTGCATGCCCAACCGTATTATTTATCTAACAATAAATTCATGCTATTTTGTTGGACGCAGCGCTAAAATTTAAGGACGTTCATAGATCATTGTAGTTGCTCATTTCTTTCTAAAAATATTTTTCGTCGGCGCCACGCTGAGACGTGCCTTTACATTTTCATTAATAAAACAGAGCTATTTCGCATGGAGTGGGGCGTTTAGTAAACAATGGGATTTTTATTGTTTCGCCACGTCTGAAAGCGCGCGTCTCCGGGCATTTTTCCTGCAAGATTTATTGGCTTGGCGCTTACCGCTCTTTCTGGCTTTAAACATTCGAACAGCCTTTCAAACAATAGTATCCCATTCATTTATAAATCTGGTATAGCTGTTACCAGCTATGTTATCAGAGTATTGCCGAGTCATGTAGACCTATTTTTCAGAAATATCAAACAGCCAAAATCAATTTCGTGTTCGTCTTGCTTTGACCTACAAAAATTGTGGGGATTGTATAATTTTGAATACTATCATAAGTTGCAATAATGATTGAAGTTTACTTAAAAAATCACTGGTTTAAAACTAACCAAGAATTATGATCAAACTTGCCATAATTGTCTAAAATATTGGAATTAACAATATAATTAACATAGCAAGTCAAGTCAGCCCCTCAAGGAGATGGTCTGTTTTTTCGAAAATACCAAACGCCGGAATTACACTAACATAAAAAAAAATCAAACATGAGACTTACCAAGATTTTGAGTGCGTTGTTTATTTCAGAATTCTTTCAGGCGTTCCTACTCTCTCCAGGCATCTCAATTTTCTCCAAATACTGACATTTCTAACCTGGAATTAAAAAAAAACATCCTCATTATGTCACGTTATCCTCCATCTATTTTTTTAAAATATATTCTACTTTTATTTTAATATCATAGTTTATTTGTTTAGGTCAAAAGTTGACTAAAAAAATCTGATGTGGCCTGGCACATGACTTTATCATACCATATACAACTAATAGTTTAGCTGCATGAGATCCTATTTGATCGAGATCGGCCACGTCTGCATTAAAATAAAACTACTAGAACTAGACAAATATTTTGATTATATTTACAGTATGTAATGTCAAAACATCAGCATGTGCCACTACCTACTATCATTAGAATCACAATATCTGACAAATCCTGGCTAACTAGTTTTAATACTAGTGTTTTAATGCAGTACGAGCGATCCAGATGAAATAGAATTTGCTCAGGCGGCTAAAATATTTATTTTACCAAAAAAATTCATAGTAATAATTTATTCAGAATTTCCTCTACATTAATTTATTGTTTATCTATTTCGACGAAATTCCAGAAATAGCGGCTTATTTGCAAAATATTTCAAAAATGCTAAGACTAAACCTCCTCGTCATACTACATATTATAAAGTAAAAAGGTTATTGGTGCTCATGATTAATATATTATATTGGCTTCTAGCATACTATATTTTCGGGTTTTACCCCGTCTTCAGTGCTAACTACAAAAGTTCATAAATAATTACGCTCAATATTCCAAATAAGTTTTAATGTTACCATACCGTCTTACAATCTTTCTTGTATTTATTCGCGAAAACATAAGAACATGGCTATCCGCAATCGAAATACACATTGACACCAGGATGTTTTAATATTGTTGCCTGTACGTGCGTGCGTGTTTCTCCTCTTCATCGCATTCTCCATGCATTTGCGTGTTGAATTGACGTTTCGCAACCGCTGACGTTCTGATTACTGTGAAAAGTTTCAAAATATCCTGGCTACCTGCTATTAACGCAGACACGATTTCGATCAAATAGAATTTGCTCCTGCAGCTAAACTATTAATTTTACGAAAAAATCTTATAGACTTAAATTATACAGAATTTCCTCTACTTTAATTTATTATTTAACTATTTTGACGAGATTATAGAAATGGCAGCTCATTTGCAAAATCCTTGAAAAATGCTTAGAGGAAACGTCCAGTTCCTTTGGACCCTTTTGAACCAAAACTTTTCACTTCTAAGTTTGGTCATAAGACTTCTAAATATGAACTTCGTCCAGATACCTTTAGTAGTTTATCCGTAATCGTCGTCACAAAAATCGGGTACACACATACACCAGAATCTGGTCTTATACCTACATTCGATAAATTTGAAACTACTCATTAGTATGTACTACAAAATTTCCAATATTAATTTCGTAATTATCCAACTTACGCAAATATCTACTGGGCAAATCAGTCATCGAGAGTTCGGGCAAACTACTTATGAATTAACCATAGCTTTGGCTGCACATGGCAGTAGGGTGGTGTTGGGTCAGATGAATTATGTACAAAGTTCAAGACTGACTGCGAAACAGAACCGAATCGATATCGGGTCATTGGCAGACCCAATATATACAGCTGTTTCCTCTATATTGGATCTGTATGCATAACTAATTGCTACAGTGACCATTTCGAGACATTTCCGCAGTTTCCAAATTGGAATTCACACAAATTCGAACGAGCCTTAGGCTCCAGTATACGTTACGTCAAACTTTACACCGAACAAATTACACTATCGTAGGTCAGGTCGTTTTAATATACACATCACCTGACGAAAACAAAAAATACTTGACCAAAAAAAAAAAAATCCAGATCAAAATTGCATCCCTCTTTTGTGAATTTTATTGCAGAATCCGTGGAGGGGTTACTAGTGTTAAAGTGAAGCCTCGATGTGAGCTGTAACGTATCCTAGGCCGTCTTGGATCCAGCCCTCTTTTTACATTCTTAATATACTTTATGTTTATGGACCTAGGATATAGCCCGTGAAAATCGATACAGCCCCGTATTCGGCCTATATTGTACTGAAATAATGCAGACTGGAGCCCGGAATACAAACTTTACACTTTTAACAAATCTACAAAATAACAAGCATGTAACCTGTACACAGATAGAAAAGATCATTTTGCTCAAAACATATTTTTTTTTGTACGTCAACAATAGCTATTTACTTCATTGATAAATCTAGTTCATTTGCTTGTAGAGAATAATTTGTTTGGAATATTTATTTAAGAGAAATAAATATGTATGTGAAAGCCTGCTAAAAAGGCCAAAAGTCATTTCTAAGAGTCAATTGATTAATGGTCACATGTTATAAAATATTTTTGATTTAGAAAAACATTTTTGTTATGATTGCAGATAGGAATAATATTATCATATTTACAACAACAAAAACAACATACTGCACAGAGAGAAAAGATTTCTTGTTTCAAAGAAAAGTATCTGTCTGCATTTATTCTTTTGGGTCAAAACATATTTCTTTGACGCCAACAATATTTACTTCATTGAATACTCTAGTTTATTTGCTTGCAGAGATTAATTTATTTGAAATATTTATTTAAGTGGAATAAATATATATGGATACAAACAAAAATTACTTTCCTTTAAAGTAATATTTTAGTTTTGATTTTAAAAAAACGTTTCTTTACACCAATGAAATATAATTTTGATTCTAACATATAAATTTGTATATAAGGAGAGATTTATTTCGCTTAAAGTAATATTTTGTCTTTGGCTTAAAAATAGGTTTACTTCCGCCAAAGAAATCATATTTTGACTAAAATAAATATATTTGTACACAAGAAGATATTTATTTCCTTCAAAGTAATATTTTTGTTTTGGCTTTAAAATAGGTTTACTTCCACCAAAGAAATCATATTTTGATTCAAATAAATATATTTTTAATGTCATCCAACTGTATTGTTAGATGGCGCTGTAAACTCTCTCCTCGCACTTCGTACATATCGAGAGTATAAAGCCGCGTGATCGACAGTATAGAACTTATAGAGTACAGTGCCTGGAGGTTCAAGTTGCGATTACAAATCAGAGTACACTTTACTAATTTAACCTTGACTATATGTTGGGTTGGGAAGACCAAGCACTGGTCGAGGATGTGCGACATCCCAAAAAGGAGGTGACACATGGCGAGTCTTCCGAAAAATTCTTGTCTATTAATTCCTTCAACAAATTAATAATTTTAAGCATTTTAACACGACCAACAATTTTGTTAATTTAAAAAAATGTAATTCTTTCCCTCAACACAATCATAATTATTTGAAGTAAATAAATCTCATTTCTTATAATACACAAATTGCAAACTTTTTAACTGGAAACATAAGTTGTTTGATGCAAATCAATGTTCTTTCTACCAAACAAATATTTCAAATACATGCGTTTTTATCCGCAAATAAATATTTCTTTGCCTCTATTGAAACAACAAATTTCTTTGAGTCAATGCATATTTATTTAAATCAAACAAAAATTTCTCTCTGTGTGCTAATTGATTGTTAATATCCATTTTGGTATGTTATCTGGGAAAATATAGTATTATGTATAATCATAAAGTTTCTGAATTTTCGTTGATCATAATGTTCAGTGTTAATATCTAGTTATCTATATATAAAATACATGTTGATTATAGAAAAATAATAACAAGAATATCTGTGTCACTTCATATTTTGTATATAAAACGTTTATTATAAGTTACTTAGTTACGACCTTCTTTACTACATATATGGCTGATTCACCGCAATATCCAAGAAACATACTTTAGTTATCAAAAAAAAAGAGTTGTTTGAGTCAATACATATTAATGTGAATTAAACAAAATTTTCAATCTGTGTAAGTTTGGTCCGAAACATCTTAAATAAATAATCATCCTACGCCTGCTCAGGCCTTCCTGCCTCTCAAGTGGTGGTGATTAAATCTGTTGAAGTGCCATCTAGAAGTGCTGTTATGAATCACGTATTTCGAAACAACTTTCGGCCAGTTTATATAATTATTGCTCCATATCTGTTTGGTTAGTCTCAAGAGCCAGCAATTAAAATAACAATAAAATTTACCCCAGACTATTTTAGTTAAGTTTCTAAATAGTAAATAACGTAAATGCCCCTCTTACTTTCTAACCATGTACACAACTCCGACACACATGTCTGACT
Source organism: Melinopterus prodromus (assembly GCA_964023965.1). NCBI lineage: Eukaryota > Metazoa > Arthropoda > Insecta > Coleoptera > Scarabaeidae > Melinopterus > Melinopterus prodromus. The sequence continues at coordinate 28,119,207 of OZ030398.1, read as the reverse complement.
TAAGGACGTGCGATACCGGGTGATTCAATATCGAGGCTCACCATGGGGGGATCTCGCTTATTAGTGGAGATAGAGCCTATGTTTAAATTTGCCAAAAGTTCGTATTCGCTAGACATGCTACTCCTGGTTTTGAATAAAAAAATAAACACGATATCTTAACCTTTCAGTTTTTTGCGGATATCTTCAAAATGAAAAATGATAGCTTAAATTTCTTTTCAGGTAATTGATCAACACAAAAATACGAAACTTTGCCAAATTTAAATAGGCTCTATCTCCACTAATAACTGAGATACCCATGGTGATGCTCGATATTGAATCACCCGGTATTTACATGTACCTAATTCCGACACCCCCAAATTTGTAAAAAATACTGGTTAAAAGAAGTAGTACACGTATTATTATGAAAATATAAAGCATTTTTAGTCAGCCTAAACAGAAATTATTATTAGAATTTTCTTAATAACTGTTATCCTGTAGCGATGTAAAAAAAAGTCGAATTGCAGTTACCTTCTAAGGAAAAAATCAACTTTTAGCATAACACTCAATTATCAAGATCAGTCAAACTATTAGGTTATATTCTAACCGTTAGAACATTGATAGAATAAGAAACGATTGTGGGTTGATAAGCGTAATGTCAAAATAACAAACCGGATGTCCCAAAATAAAGTTCAATGTTGTCGATTTCTTATTTTATCCAACTAAACAGAAATATGTCGGAATTTAGGACGTTTACATTAAGCATATTCCTATCATCAAAGAAACTAAAATACACCATTTTCATGAAATACTAAAAGGTAGATTAATTTTACGTTATTTGGGTATTTATAGAAACCTCTATAGGGCGGTTTTATCGACTATATATAGGGTTTTGAGGACAGATCGAACACTCTCACTGGTGACAAGGGTTTGACCCCTTTCGGGCCGATATAAAATTTGAATGAGGCAAAGAGTGGTCTGTACACACAACTGCTCTATTTTATTATGGACGCGGATGTTTTCATTTTGTGTCGACGTATATCCATTTTTAACCGATAGCAAGCGACTTTCTGTTTCCCTCGAGAATTGTATGGATTTGGTTGAGAGATACAAAATGTAGATTGACACATCTAAAGCCAAAAATATCATCAAACGTTTCACTTGAATGGGAAGTGTGTTTAGATGAGATCACACAGAGAAATTGTTATCTAATGTTAAGAAAACGATTGTTTTGATTTAAGAAAGTTGTTGTTTTGAAAATACTGTGATGCTTCAACTCGACCTTTTGTAGGGAAAATGCAAGATAAACAATGATTATGTAATAAGCTTTAAACCTATGAATTAGTGAGTAGCCTATAGTCTATATTTCAGTATTCTAGCTCTTCTAATAACGGAATTGTTGGCATTGCATAACATAGCCTTTTGTGTGTCAACCACTAATGCAATGATTTTACAAAAATACACATTAAAAACTAGCAAGTTATTTAACTTTTTAATTCGTTGAAATCTATAGATTATTTCTGGAGTAATTAATTGCTAAAGTTAAACGAATAAAATTTACGGGGCAAAACCAGCGCCAATTCTCCTTAATTTGGAAAAATCGGGAAAGCGCCAACATATACAGCTTTCTAATTTTTATGAGTTGTAGCACATTAATCAAGGACAGCATCAGAATTTTTTCAAATTTATTCGCCCCTAGTACAGCGAGAAAATCCTCCAAATCACGTCAAAAGAAGGGACATAATATATGGCCACGATAGTACCTAATTACTTATTAGAATGTTTATTTCTGATTGTGTGTCGGGAAATAATCGTTTTTCGAGGTTGTGAGATTAAATAACACGCGTTATAATTTATTTTAATATCGAATTCGATTTTTTTACCCTTTTTTACGAGGTTATAATTTTGTACCGATCTCTCGGACGAATATGTTATTTATAAGAAACAGATCGGTATTTATAGAGTTTTGTGCTTGAGTTTGTCTGTACGTAAGTCAATCAATTAAAATGCGGTCTATTTTTAAGACACACTTTTACTCGCTCTTCAAAAATATACCCTATAAATAAGCAGCTTGCTGTCTGAACTACCCACGTGTCCATTCGCATATGTTTCGGCTCCACTTTTCGAATTATCGAATTATACAAACGTGTGAATTATTAGTGGACCACCGGTAGAATAAAAAATTGAGGAAATTAAGCTGCAAACATCGTAAATTTTGATATCCCTGAGACTAAACCGAAGACTTTGAAACGTCATAACATCCGAACCGTTCCGTACAGGAAAAAAAATATTACACAAAATCCTAATTAAAATTGAAAAAGTTGGCTTTACGCCGACAATAACTGCCAAAAATTCTAAAATTATATACCGTGTGTTCATTTCAAAACTATCCACCCTTAATAACACTTGACCTGATGCGATTATTGCTTTGAGTGAAAACACGTCGATTTAGATATCGTGGGGGAAGTTCAAAAATGGTACCTAGAGAATTTTAGGTTTCATCCCTTCACCAACCCAATCACCCCACTTCGAAATTTCAAACGGCACCCTATATCTTGTGGATACCTCATTTGAAAGGGCATAAAATTCTCTACTCAACCATGATAAAAAAATTAAATCGATCGGATTTGTTCTTAAGATCGACTAGAATAACGGCCACCATTATTTGCGTTCGCGAAGAGTTCGAATACAGAATGTATTTTTGTCTAGCAAATAATGGTGGCCATTTCGTACATACCATAAAATAATTTCTTATTTCTTATTTCATTATTTATCTTAAGATTTTATTTCTTGTTTTATTTCAATGTTCCGCTAATAATATTTGATTTCATACCTTCTATCTTCTGGGTAGTCCATCTTAAGAACCAATCGATCGATTAAATTTTTTTTTGTCGCGGTCGAGTAGAGAATTTTATGCCCTTTCAAATGGTATATCACAAGGTAGGAGGTGCTATTTGAAATTTCGAAGTGGGTGGCTGGGGGGTGAAGGGATGAAAACTCAAAATTCTCTAGGTGCCATTTTTGAACTTCCCCCTCGATATCTAAATCGACGTGTTTCCACTCTAAGCAATAATCGCATCAGGCCAAGAGTTATTAAGGGTTGAGTTATTTCATACCTTCCATCTTCTGTGTAGTCTATCTTAAGAACCAATCGATCGATTTAATTTTTTTTATCATGGTTGAGTAGATAATTTTATGCCATAATGACATTCGTAAAATAAACTAAAGGAAACACAAACTGTCACTTGCGTATTTAATACAAAGTCCACATATTTAAGGCACGATTTATAACATTTACAACAATAGATAGAATCAAAATTACTATAATAAAGTCGCGTCGAAAGTATTGCGCTTTGACAACTGTCAAACCGCGATGGAATTAAGCGAACAACATTATATTAGCCGCTTACTTAACACGCTGTAAATTGCCAAAATAATGCCGTCAAAATTCACTCGGCTGTCAATAGGATTCCATAGTGTTTTTGTATCAACGTAGCTGCTGTTCGGCGACTTGTTATCGTTGCTATAGTTACTTTAGTATCACACATAATTATTCGGTAGTTTGACAGTTAGTTCGGCGCGACAGTATAGATCATAGGGTATAGATAGAAATAATCACAAGTAAGTATTGTTTACTAGTTTGGTTATTATAGTTGTGTTGTATTTCTGTATGTATGCTCAACAATCAAATATAATTGTATACGTAATAAGTTATAAGCTTAGTTTTCCCTAGTAACGGTACCGATTTTTGTTGTGTTTGTTGTGGTATATTGTGTCGTATTTTCGTAATTTATAGGTATTTTACTACGTTTTTGGTATGTAAATTAACTTCGTTCTTTTTGTTTAATATTGTAGGTGCTTAGTTTAGTGTATTTTGTTGCTGTAGACGATATAGCAGTACAGTAGGAAGATATGCCAAAAAGAACGTACGAGTAAGTAGTTTTTGATTTTTATTGTTTGGTATTTGCCACGTATTTGCGTTGGTACGTCTGCGTATCACTTAGATCAGTGATTCCCAAACTGTGGCGCATTTTGTTGCCCGCAGTTGACAATTAATTAGACATTTTAAATGCTTACTAACAAAACTATTTTATTTAGAATAAATGTTGATTATGTGGTAAAATTTACCCTAAATTCACCTAGCTGTATTAACCAAGTTAAATTGCATTTAATTAATAAATAATGACTGTTCCGGACAAAAATAATTATATTATGGAACATAACTTGAAATTATTAAGCCACAAAAATGTGCGGCTTCGACACATACTGTTTAGTAGCGCTTTGGTGTGAAGTTTAGATATAGGTAGTGTAGAAAACGATGAGATCTAGATGCTAATTACTAAGTAAATTAATTTATTTCAATTAATGTCTACTAGTTTTCCCTCTTTTAGTTTCTGCCTCGATTTTTACGCCACAACCAACATGAGACAAAATGCCAATATTGCCACCTAAACCAAGCATAATTTTGATGTACTGAGACCATTTTTTATAAAGGAATCATGTGTTTTTGCTGGAAGTAATTATCTACATGTTCCTTCACTAATTTTAAATTTTTATTTTATTCCGTCAATATTCGCGTTTTGTATAAACCCCCAGAATAAGTGTGTCTGTCTCTAGTCTGATAACTGATAACTATATCTCTCAGTCTTTGTAAATATATAGTCCAACTAATAGTAAAATTTTCAAATAAAAGTATCGCTGTCGTCATCTCCATGATTTAAAAAATTCTCTCAAAAGAATCGATTATTAACCTTAGTAAACCCGGAGAATTTAACTGAAAACCCGTATAAAGACCACGTTGGCAACCCAGCAACAGACTCAAAAGATACCCGTTAAAAATGAATAATAAATAGAAGGCACAAAGTAATGCCAGTCTCTCTCGTAGACCAAACAAACTTAAATCATATCCTGTCTCATAGAAACGTGCTGCTAATGCAATTCGCCTTTTAAATTATTCCTGCACTCAGACTGACGGAGTTTCTCAGTTTCGCGCGCGATGCTATTGTTGTATTGTTCGCGTACAGTGGCGTACCGTAACCTAGAGGGCCGCAACAGACCTCCCAGGTACGAACGCGAAACCACCACATAACTTTGTGTTTGATACGACGAGCGAATATAATTAGAAATGCCGAATTTCAAGTTTCACGTATAGCTGCAGAGATGTTAGGGTCTGGTAGATATGATGATTATATTGACAGATAGCAAAGGTGTGATAATTGGGTACGTTTTTATTTGCTAGTTTTAGCAGAAACTGAAGCAAGTGTATGGCTAGAATCGTTGATTGTTTATTAGTTTGTTAAATATTGGGGAAATGCTTTGAAACATAATGTTTTTTTTTTAGATCTATAGAGCCAGGTAAATTAAAATTTAAAAATCTGTAACATTTTGACAGCACAAACAGAGAAAATACGATAACTGAAAATTTCGATTTACTGGAATATCAACTTACCTTATTATTAGTAATGCAGCCGTTTTTGAATGGAAAGGTAGGGTAGAGCGGCGAATTCGTACACGATGGGGAGTCATACGGTATCCGAGTCCTGGGGCTGCGGTCAACCGTCTTCGCTAGGAAACCTGAAAAGACAAATACCATGTTAGCGCTTTCGATTACGGTACCGATATTGTAGACAACTGTAAACATTTAATTTTGATTTTAGAGACGTAAAAGATTTGAAGAAAAAAACATTCATCTTCTCGTACAGTTTCTTGAATCCTTTTGATGGTAAATTTTGTCTGCGACAGCTAAGCTTAGTCATGAAACTTAGACTAAATATGAAGTTTCGTCCTGATAGCATTAGCAGTTACAAGGACATATTTCCGCTAAAATAAAAAAAAAATTGCCAGGGTTACAATGCTTTATCATACCGCGTATGATAAAGTAAAAATCTGATGTGGCCAAGCACAAGGGGCCCTCCAAGGGTGATTCATACCCCCCCCCGCAGACATTTCGTAATATATCGTATATGGTATATTATGCCCTGTTAGCAAAGGTTCACCAATGAATCATTGTCTTCGAAAAATAATTCTGCGGAATACTGAAGTTGATATCTACTCGTGTTGCACTATATATTGCTAAGTTCTTGTTGTATATCATAAATATGTAAGCTCTTATTATATGACTCGATTATTAACTAAATAGTTAAATTAACAATAAAATCTGACGTGGCCAGGCACATGTCTTTATCATACCATATATTAATAGTTTAGCTGCATGAGATTCTATTTGATCGAGATCGGCCACGTCTGCATTAAAATAAAACTACTAGAACTAGACAGATATTTTGATTATATTTACAGTATGTAATGTCAAAACATCAGCATTTGACACTACCTACTATCATTAGAATCACAATATCTGACAAATCCTGGCTAACTAGTTTTAATACTAGTGTTTTAATGCAGTACGAGCGATCCCGATGAAATAGAATTTGCTCATGCGGCTAAAATATTTATTTTACCAAAAAATTTCATAGTCATAAATTATTCAGAATTTCTTCTACATTAATTTATTATTTAACTATTTCGACGAAATTCCAGAAATAGCGGCTTATTTGTAAAATATTTCAAAAATGCAAAGACTAGACCTTTTCATACCTCATAATATGATAAAGTAAAAAGGTTATTGATTCTGATGATTAATATATTATATTGGCTAGCATACTATATTTTCGGGTTTTACGCCGTCTTCAGTGCTAACTACAAAAGTTCATAAAGAATAATGCTCAATATTCCAAATAAGTTTTGATGTTACCATACCGTCTTACAATCTTTCTTGTATTTATTCGCGAAAACATAAGAACATGGCTATCCGCAATCGAAATACACATTGACACTAAGATGTTTTAATATTGTTGCACTGTACGTGCGCGCGTGTTTCTCCTCTTCATCGCATTCTCCATGCATTTGCGTGTTGAATTGACGTTTCGCAACCGCTGACGTTCTGAATACTGTCAAAAGTTTCAAAATATCCTGGCTACCTGCTATTAATGCAGACACGATTTCGATCAAATAGAATTTGCTCCTGCAGCTAACCTATTAATTTTACCAAAAAATGTTATAGACATGAATTATACAAAATTTCCTCTACTTTAATTTATTATTTATCTATTTTGACAAAATTACGAAATTCGTCTTACTCCAAGTATGCACTAAACAAGACGCGACTTCGCGATCTCTGTGTGTGTCTCGGCGTGCGGCACACACGTTTGCGCGTACATTGAAAAACAGCAACAGCGGCGCGGCCCGTCTTCTCGCTTGCGCGTTGGGAGCCTTCCCCGAGTCTGGGGCTTCAGCCACCGGATCATACCGCGGCCGGAGCAGTCAACCTCCCGCAGTCGCGCAATTCGCTACAAAATCTCGTACGGTCGCGCATCTCGCCACACCACACCACCTCTCATTCACGTGGTCAACACTCTTCATCAAAAAAATCAAACGCCCTCTTCCAAATCGAAGGATCACCACAAGCCTAATACTTAAAACTAGGCAAAAAACGTGCAAAAACGTTTTTGGAGTGCCTAGGAGCGGAAGCCATGGAGTTTTGTGTGTTTACAGTGCTGTAATCTGTTGTGGTAGTAGTCCGTGGTAGCTTGTGGTATCTGTGGTCCACCTGTGGTCACTTGTGGTATCTGTGGTCACCTGTGGCAGCGCTGAGATCAGCATAATCGGCGAAATTGGCTACAAAACATTTTGAGGACTAGTTTTTTTGAGTGGTTTCACCACTTTTGGAGATTGCTCAAACCAAGGGTGAGTTTGTGCTTCCTTATTTTAGCTGCAGTTTTCCTGCATCTTCATAAAACTTCTTTCCCCCATCACATCCTTCAAATTTAAAATTAAAAAAAAAAATTGATGGTAAGTTTTGTCTTTAATATGAGAAAAGTGTGATGTATGTATCGATTTTGTTGCATAGCTGCTTCTTGAGATCTAGTAAGGTGACTTGAGCTCTTACGTTCGGAGCTTTTTCTGCGTGGTAATGGAGCTTTTAATTATTTATGGGTCGCTTAGAGCTAGAGAGACTCGTATCTAGCTCCAGCCTGCATACAGGATGTTTGGTTGTTAGTTGTGAAAAGAAAATAGCAAAAGTGAGTGTTGATTTAAGAATACATCACTATGTACTATGTACCGCTGTAAATAAATAAATGTTTGAATGAAATTCATTATAGAAACTTAATTTTTTTAATTGACCGAAATACAATAACTAAAGCGAAGTTCCTATCCTGTCCAACAATGAGCAAAATCGAACAAGTGGTATGCTTTTTTACAAAGAAAACTGAATCTGAAACCAAAAATTCTGTATTGAGACTAGCTTTTGGAAAAATCAGTTATTTAAAAACCTTCAAAATGCATATTTATCTAAAAAAAAAAAAAACTAGTAATCTAGTTTTCTTCTGTCATCTTCTGTTTTTTTTTTGTGAAGTTATTGCTATTTATTTTATAGACACGCAAATTATTTGTCCATAAAATTCTAAAATGATTCGGCTATAGACACAATTCAGAATATATGCATTCAGACGCAGATTTTTCTAAAAAAAAGTGTACCATTTGTTAAGTTTTGTTCATTGTTGACTTTAGCTTAGATTGTTGTATTTTTGGCATATTAAGTACCCGAAAAAATGTGAAATACTTTGATATCTAGCCTCAAATGTGAACTGAGTATATTTTATTAAGTTAATAACTGTAATATGTTAAGTTATGATTAGTATTTATTTCTAATAGAACAAAATAAATAGTGGTAAGGTAAGAGTCCCAAATTCATACACTGTTCAGTTGGATAAAATAAGAAATCTACAGCATTGAACTTTATTTTTGGACATCCGATTTGTTGATTTGACATTACACTTATCAATCCACAACCGTTTCTTATTCTACCAATGTTCTAACGGTCAGAATGTAATCTAAAAGTTTGACTGATCTTGATAATTAAGTGTTATGCTAAAAGTTGATTTTTTCCCTATAAGGTAACAGAAATTCGACTTCTTTTTAACTCGCAACAGGATAGCAGTAATTAAGAAAATTTTTATATCTATTTAGGCAGACTATAAGTGCGTTATAATTTCATAATACTACGGTGTACTACTCTTTTAACCATTATTATTTACAAATTTATGGGTGTCGTCCCTTAAATCAGACATGTGTGTCAGAATTGTGTACATATTATGGTACGTGACGTTAACAATCCATCATTTCCACGCTCCACCCCCAGCAAATGTAAAGAGAGACGAAAGATGCCATGCCACGTTTGACAGAAAAAGAAGGCACAAAAGGAGAGATGAAGGATGTCATGCGCTATCTTTTTCTGTCGAATGTGGCATGGCATCTTTCGTCTCTCTTTACTTTTGTTGGGGGTCGAAATAATGGATACCACCAGCTACTATCAGTAACAGGTACAGTCACTTAAAATGTGTCATAATCAAACTGTCATAAAATTTTCTATTCTAGTTGAACGAAAAAGTCACAGTAATTCAGTAATTCATTAAAAAAAAGAACAAGTATTATTGTAGCTCTGCAAATGCCTGGTCTAGTGTTCTGTCGTGAGATTTGACCTGATTTAGTCTTGCAACTTTCTACGGTACGATTCATTTCAATTTGGAGCATGTTTTTCGTTATTGTAAAGGCAAACGTTTCTCTGTACCGAACAGAGCACAGATAATTCGAATTTAGGTTGAAACCAGATCTGAACGCGTTTGTTTTCGAATCAAAGTATTGAATATTACTCACCACAAATGCTTGTAGATTAGCCCAAAAGACGGAGATTAATTTTCTGAGGTATTATCGGTTTATATTTTCGTGATAGATAAACATAATTTCGGGGGGGCTTATAAATTTGATCAATGTATTTATATATTTGACGTTTATTCGCCTGACTCGATAACAGTTTGTTTATTTACCGCATAAATTAGGCGGGTACCTATTTTCTATACATTTTCTCTATGTACTCTTCGCAGTGCTATAAAACAAATAATTCCCCATCCTGAAAGGAGTCGATAACTTCGTACTATAGATTTCTAGTCCGAGTTTGTTTGCTTCGATGTCAGAATGCGTTCAAATGGTTAAAAGGGACGCAAAGATTCCACAAATGATTTTTCCCCTATACGAACTGCGGCGGCAAAAACACACATCGTGAACCGATCTCGATAAATATAAACGATTGCTTGGTGAATTTAAGCACCCTCGATGTTGAACATGATTGAACCACTCCTACCAATAAATATCAACAGATAGACTTGTTCCAATACGGATTTAATATATATTTTTTTCTGGCAAATGATTTTTCAGATAATGACTCCTGTGTTTGATGGCTCATAACTCTAAAACTACTGACCAGAAAACATTGAAATAAGCTGTGTCATACTCCTGAATCATTTCTACATAAGCTGCAAGACTGTCAACATTTTTTGCCTCTCGGTGTAAGCATGAGCGCGATAGAACGGAAAAAATGTACCCAATTTTTGCATTTCTAAATTCTCTTAAACCGCTTACAACAAAAATTTCGCCTGGGATGTCAAAAGCTACCAATTGTAGTCAGTAAGAAACGCCAGTAAGTAACGCCTTAAATATACTTGATTGGATAACATTTTTTACCCTGAAACTTGATCGACGTTTTCAAATTTTACCTTACAAGTAGAAAATCTAAATTGTCGGTTTAAAAGGTGTCAAAGTGTGCGTATTGACGTCAATAATAAACAAAATTATAACTCCATTAAGATAATTACTTGCTCTTCCATCTTATATTTTCTCAACGTTCTTGTAGAATGTTTCAAGAATAGTCACTGCAAAAGAAATTATTTGATCGAGCCAAATTTTCCATTTTTTATATTAAGGCTAATAATTAAGGCTAATTGATGTTTTCTTCTTTAAGATAAAATTAGATAACTTTAGAATTCATACGTCATGGATGTTTATTATTCAAATAGACTAACTGTTAGCATTTTAAATAAAACGATTATTGTTTACAAAATATAATGACTTGTATACCCACTTCTAAATGCGTCTTCAAGTAAACTGTTATTTATTGTTGAAAATTGATGAATATTCAGTGAAACTTCTTAGAATATTAAATATTCAATTTCTTATCATGAACAAAATGAATATTACTTGTACGTCTTTCGGTTATATCAAATATAGTGCACATAGCCCAACCCATATTATAAAATACATTGTTTACATTGCATTTTTTGCAAAAAAAAGCGATAATTGTGCCATGAAAAAATGGCAAAAACGACCATATTACCGCTGTCACAGCTCAATACAAACTCGAGATGTTTCACCCGAGACGCAATCAATGGCGTACATGCAGTTCATGATGGAACAACATCGTACTTAAATATTTGGTAGATTAAGGTAATTTGCTGAAACTGGAAGAAACTTGAAAATCGGAACAACAAATGACATCGTTCGTTCGATTGGAGTGAACCATCCAAAGATTTATAACAACGATTAATAACAAATCATTTTTGGTACAATTTGGGTGGGTTTCATTTTACACTTAAATATATCGGGATTAATTTGTATCTTTATTTTTTTCGCTGTATTTTATACCTATTTACAAATTTATATTCTGTAGTACATCATAGTAAAGAAATCCGCCACTAATTTTTACGTTTATGTTTTTGTTTCTGTTTTAAATAAAACAATCCCGGGATCCCGAAAAGGCTCATTATTTGTCGAGATCCCGGGATTCCGGGATTGGAAGTCCTAGTATGTAGATATTTATTTTTTTAAGACATGAACCCATTTCCGGCCCACTATCAAACATTGGGAAATAACTGAAAACGTGTAGAGACTTCTCCACAAAAATTTTAAAAAATGAGCATTTTATGGAATTACCCGTTTGCCAAATAACATTTTTAGTATTGGTGGAAAATATGCCTAAATGTTCACAAGCAGTAATAGATTCTAAAAGATATCCGATACAAAAACAAAAACTTTAGGATTAAAACGAAATAGAAAGGTTTATGTATATTGAGTATGGTATACTGCTTCAAAGGTAGGTACTTAAAAGAAGTATATAGGCGATAAACATGATTTCGCAGAGAAGTTATCATGTGTAATGAAATGACCGCTGTAACGTAATATATTATTGTAAGCAAACGAAACCAAAACGAATAATTATTTACTCTGGTAAAACTGCGAGCTACGCATTGACACACAATACTGCGTAAATAGCCTTGCTTGCTTATGAGAATATCATTTATAAAGCTAAACAGTGTTCGGCCTAAGTAGTGAGTTATATAGTATGGACAAGCACATTTATCCAACAGCAAGGCATCCCAATAAAAACTAATTTTAAATCACTTAACAGGTGTATTGGATCCGACCAGTTTATAAATATCAAGACACAGACGAGGCATATTTTTATTTATATTTTGGCCAGCAGAGGAATTTATTGCGGACGAAAATTTGCTAATGGCGTTTAGTTGATAGAAATAACGTATAGTAAATAGTATATAGTATAACTTTTTACCGAATTGAAAAAATGGATACTCAAGTGAAGTTTATTTGCGGCGACAATCATTAGTCTGATACAGAAAAGAAAAAGATATATTTCTGTAAAAAATTAGAACATAACGGGAATTTTGGAATTTATTTCTACAAACCAACTCTTGAATGTTTGAGGGAAAAAGCACTCTCGATGTACCGAATTGCTTACGAAGTTTTCTTTTTGCCCGTATTCACATAATTCCACATTTTCTCTGTGTGTGTATGTTTTGATTTTCTGGCCCAACAAAATTTTGTTTGTGAACTATCACCTGGTGGTTATAAATGCCGCCACCTATTTGGTATATAGTGATACTTCCTCCAAGCATCTGACATGTTCGCGGGAATATAAATTTAAATATAATAAAACTTTCAAAACCTTCTTAGTTTGTCAAATATTTAGGTAATTTAGCTGGATTCTTGATATTAGCAGTTACGTACCACCTACTCAAGTAGTTTCGATAAGCTCATTTTTGATAAAACTTTATACTAATCTAAGGCTTAATTAATCCGTACATAACATGTGGATGATATGTAGATGAGGTCAAAAATATATATTATCAAAACATCATATTTATTATCTTTATTTTAGGAAATATAATTTCAAAATGTTTACATATTTTCAGAACTTTTTATGTGGCATGTGTAGCAGAGCTATACCCATTTTTATTTTAATTGTATTATGTTCTAAATTCTTTATTTATTTTATTCATATTTATTACTATTTGAAAATTGTAAATGGTGCTTTGCGTTCGTTATAAACTCATAACGAAACCGCTTTCGGTGTCATGAAAACACTAGATCACAAACTTTTAGTAACTTTTGGTTTTCCAAGATTTATGATATTGACGTCATGTGTCAAATTAGGCGACATCTCAATCGGTATTGGTTCGCGTCAGTCGTAGTTGTGAATTTTACACTAACTACCAACTGTTGATTATAAAATTACTTTAAATTGTAAGCAACAACCGCATTTTTCGAAATTTATGTAAAATGAATGTCGCAAGGTAGAAAAAATAGTATATAACAAAACAACTCGTGCGCCAATTTTTGTCTTGTATTATAGTGGTAGTAATAATCTTTTATCCAACATCCAGCTTTGTACAGGTTTATTACACAATTAGTTTCATTTAATAAATAAATAGGTCATTCTGGCCTGCTCCATCTCTTATTTTGGGTGTCTTCTTGTATTATAATATACTATAATTGTTAGTTTTGTTGAAGATAGAATGTTTTGTACGAAAAAATCAACTTTTAGCATAACACTCAATTATCAAGATCAGTGAAACTTTTAGGTGACATTCTGACCGTTAGAACATTGGTAGAATAAGAAACGATTGTAGGTCTGAATCTCGGACGTTTACCTTATATGTCTATACATTATACATATAAATCAATTTGCAGCTTCCTGACAGAAAAATAAGAGTCAGAGAACAAGCAGACTCTCGCTGACCATGAAACGTGGCATTCTTTTAACAACGCTCGGCGTTATTAACGCGTCTGTGATTCACGTTAAATGGTTTTATTTTTTGAAATACGAGCGGAAAACGCGGTGGTCTCTCCGACTCGGTATATACATATTGCGCAACAATTTCGACAAAGCAATCGCGAACGCAAACCGTTTGTTATACACGGAGTGTTAAACCGAAGTAAAAATTTAACCCACGACCTGAATGGAGAAAGCAAAATAATTGGGTAATTGGTTCGCAATCCGTTGCGGTGATCTTTCGCAAATTGGTAGGAGGAAAATTCTAGACGTTTGTTTGCTCTAATTAAGCAGATTTTACGCCTACAACTAAATTAGCAAGAATGCAAATAATTACAACTCAAAATTACAACACAGAAATTGTGATTCGGCCATATTTTTTCGATGGCCATGTTAACCAACAGGAACATTTGGTTATGTTACAAAATTATTTTAACGAACAATGGTACCATCAAAACAGGAGTCCGTTTTTTACCACGTCGGAAGGGAATAACCGATGCGAGGCTATTTTAATTTTGATTTCATTACGTGATAATGAATATTTTTCGAATGCTAATTAAATAAGCAAAGATAATGGACTTGTTCTGGACTTCCAGAGTCACCTATTCAATTATTTATCTGACGATATGGTGGTCAGGTGTTCTCGTAAACGATTTCGGGCTTAATTTTACTTCCTCAGGGGAGCAGCTGCGGTCCCTTGGTGGAGCGTCAGCCACGAGAACAAATGACAAGCGGACGCAAAACGGCAGAGTAACCCCTAATTAAGTTTGCAGCCTCTAACTGGAACAGCAGTAACGTTTCGGCCACAAGTGTCATCTCATTGAATAATGCAACGCGTTTCGCTCTCGTCTGGATTACTGGACGCGATGCGTTTTTGTTTTACTTGCTTTTGCGACGTCATGCTTGAAATTACATACCACATTTTTACTTTATCGTACGCAGTATAATAAGAATGCGACGAGGAGGAGAAACACGCGCGCACGTACAGTGCAAAAATATTAAAACATCTTGGTGTCAATGTGTATTTCGATTGCGGATAGCCATGTTCTTATGTTTTCGCGAATAAATACAAGAAAGATTGTAAGACGGTATGGTAACATTAAAACTTATTTGGAATATTGAGCATTATTCTTTATGAACTTTTGTAGTTAGCACTGAAGACGGGGTAAAACCCGAAAATATAATATGCTAGAAGCCAATATAATATATTAGTCATCCGAACCGATAACCTTTTTACTTTATCATATGTAGCATGACAAGGAGGTTTAGCCTTAGCATTTTTGAAATATTTTGCAAATAAGGCACTATTTCTGGAAGTTCGTCGAAATAGTTAAATAATAAATTAATGTAGAGGAAATTCTGAATAATTTATGACTATGAAATTTTTTGGTAAAATAAATATTTTAGCCGCATGAGCAAATTCTATTTCATCGGGATCGCTCGTACTGCATTAAAACACTAGTATTAAAACTAGTTAGCCAGGATTTGTCAGATATTGTGATTCTAATGATAGTAGGTAGTGTCAAATGCTGATATTTTGACATTACATACTGTAAATATAATCAAAATATCTGTCTAGTTCTAGTAGTTTTTTTTTAATGCAGACGTGGCCGATCTCGATCAAATATAATCTCATGCAGTTAAACTATTAATATATGGTATGATAAAGTCATGTGCCACATCAGATTTGTTTTGTTAATTTAACTATTTAGTTAATAATCGAGTCATATAATAAGAGCTTACATATTTATGATATACAACAAGAACTTATATAGCAATATATAGTGTAACACGAGTAGATATCAACTTCAGTATTGCACCGAAATACTTTTTGAAGACAATGATTCATTGGTGAACTTTTGCTAACATAGCATAATATACCATATACGATATATTACGAAATGTCTGCGGGGGTTGAAAGGTATGAATCGCCCTTGGAGGAAGGTGTGACAGGCGATAAGAAGGGGATGGGATTTATGCGATTCGCGGCAGTTCAAGTCATAGGAAAAAGGAGGAAAATGACTTTGCGCCGCTGACGGATTGGACTTCAAAGCGCGTTAAAAATAAAGATGTCTAGTTTAGTTATGTGGAACGGTTCAACTGTACGTATAGTAATTGTTTGGAAATTCCGCAACTGCGAAATTGCAGCGGTCAAACTGTAAACTGTACTTCGCTCGTGCTGGAAACTGGTGCATATTTCAACTAGGTATACTGCGCGGAATACAAAATAACACCAAGAACGAGTGATCAAATTATTTGTCGGGGAATTCCGTTATCGAATATCTCACCGTCGCACATTGGGGTATTAGACCCAAAAAGCTGGCCATTAATCAAATTTCTAAATTGTTAAATTCCAAAAAGTAAACCACTTTCTGTGATAGGTAAAAGACCGATGTATTAAAAGGCGGTAATATTTTTTCACCTGAGCCACGTGTCCTTGTCAGCCAAAAGTTATATTTTATTATGGCTGAACATAGATGCACATAAGTCGACGCTCTTAAAAACGGTTGCAAATTTTGTATTTTAACGATAAATGTGACTTTTTGTTATACATTCTTTAGAACCAAGTATGAACTTTCATTCGACATTATTTCTATTAAAATTTACCCACAATTTTGTTTATTGCAGGGCCGAGAACATTCGCTGTTATAAAAAAAAACAGTGATATGCAGAACTTGAGTGTTTTAGTTTAGTGTTTAGCTTTGTTAAGCTTTTGAAAGAGGTACAAATTATAGTATACATATTTAGTATACAAGTATACAACTAATACATTGTAAAGTAAAATCCAAAAATTGATGTACCGGCTTTGTACCGGCTTATAAATAATTTGGTGCAATTTCTTGATACCGTGATAGTAAAGGTAATTTATACACATTTACATATTGTAAATGCCGTTATGTGCGTATATTGTTCCGTTTTGGATCATGTATAGCAAACAACCCCGATGACCTAGACTCTTAAAAATCATCCAAAAAAAACCTTAAACTTTGTACTTGTATATGCATTTCTTGGAAATTGGTTGCTTGAAGCAAATCGGATTCATATTCAAGGCAAGAAAATACATCGAAAGCACCTACTCGCATACACAGTTCACTGGTTGAAATTGGATTCTTGTTGAGGAGAGACAATAGTAAGTTTGTGAATAGAAACTGGTTAGGCGTTTTCGATAAATGTGTTTATGCGGAATGCGAATGCGGGCTCAAAACATGCGTATTAGGGTCATACCACTAAAAAACGACCGTTTCAGCTTGAAGTATCATCAAATTTCGAAAGTTTTCGTGGAAACAATAAGTATAAATATTAGACAATTTTGAAATAATGCTAAAAATAATAGATTTTATAGGGATAAATATGGTAAAATAGGTTCTTAATTGCCTCTACTATCACGTCTTAGAACGAATACATCGAACGGAAAACAGCATGAATAGGACATGTACCGTTTCAATACACAATATCGACTGGTGTTAACTTTGATTTTCTTCCTCTACCAGTGGTCTTTAAAAATAAAACTTTTTTCAGGATTTTCTTACAACATAACAGACCCAAATATGCTATCTCATATAACTCAAAACCGACATGTATTGTTCAATTTTAAATCCGTATATGCTGCGTATTTAAACTGGACATGCCATATTTCAGGTTTTCGGGCCAAATACCCCACTGTGCGTCAATTAACCAGCTTTCCTTGATTGAATTTTTTTTTGTCCAGGCTTAGAAATGTGACTTTCTACACTACAGAGACTGTTCGAACATTAAGAGGCTGATTCAATCTAACTTCAGGACTGTTCTGGTGGACCATATTCCACAAAAAACTCAACCAAGTTTACCTCAGACTCTGACCTTTCATTACTTGATCAACTTCAGCTAGAAAATAGTTAAAGCATTACTTTGATAAATGATATTTTTACAACTTTTAGAGATGACGGGAGGTTAAATATCAAATTTGGTATAAAAAAGGGCCTGCAAAGTTCTTGGGTATTCATCTATACAAACTTTTCAACTCATTCTAAGACAATTAACCTATACTTAACGTATAGCTACCCCTGCTTAGGGGGTTAGTGCTTCCGTTACAAAATTTCACCTGAGCGTCGGGGAGTTAATTATTAACCATTTCGTCGAAAATACGCCGTCAGCAGTTGTATTCCGACGCCTGCTTTCCTGCTTAAACCTGAGGAGAGCCAATTAGTACAACTTTGGCGTTCTTACAGTCCACTTAAAAGCAAGGAACTTTCGAGGAATAAGAAGTTCTCAACTTTAAGGCTTTTGTATCCAAATGTCGAGTTTTATCGTTAGGCAAACTAACCAATTGCAGTAAAATTATTTACTTGTGAGGAAACAAAAATATAAAATATAGTTTTAAAATAGAAATATAAAATTAATATGAAGAAAATACCTATATTGAGTTCTGATCTAAGAATGAGATTATGATACTTATAAGCAGTAGATAAGAATAAATGTCCGGTGCCTCGGTTAGTTTAGCGTTTAGATTATTTAGATTAAACAAACACATAAAATATCCCTAGATTCGTGCGGCATTAAATAGATTTAATAATAAATTCGCCCACCTATCATCGTACGCTTTCAACAGCAAACCACAGCAGTTCGCGAGCACGTTAGCTGCTGACACAAAATCTGCTCGTATTACTTTAGTTTTATTACATAATGAGATTACTCATTGCGATAGTGCGGTTTGCGCAGTTTTATTTTATAATACTTTGCTGATTTAAATTTGTTTTATACGTAAGTGCCTGCCATCTGCATATTATATAGGCATGGTCTCCTATACAGGCGGACATTTACCTCTCAGCAAGGAATATTTCGTGCACTTAGCACTAACGAATAAAATATATCACATAAGTGCATTTAGGCCATGTTTAACCACATAAATACAAATAAGTACCTACATGCATTCAATCTACTTTCGATAAAATACAAAAACTTAAGGTATTTTCTTAACACAACTGAATGGTGACATGATTATATCACCAGTGATATTCAACTGTCTGAAGTCCTAATCTTACAAAACAGGTTATAACACTCTTTAAAAGACGTATAAATCAATATTGTTATAAACACAAGCATAAGCAGTTAGTACTGACAACATATAACACAAACAAATTAACCACAAACTATATAATATACTGTTGAGCGAGATATTTATGAATAACAATATTTTGGAGACTGTGGCGAACTTAATAATAAAATTATAAACCCCTAACCACAACAAGTATTTTAGAACCTAAATACGTATTTCAGCAACTTGAGGGAACTGCAATGGGTAATTGTCTCTCACCTTTTATTGCCAACTTGTTTATGAGCAGATTTGAAACCAATGTAAAGTCTATAGCACCATATTTCCCTAAGACTTGGGTTAGGTATGTCGACGATATTTTTGCCATTTTTGACACCAAGAAGTGCAGTATTCAAGATTTTCTTCTCGTTTTGAATTCTAAATTCAACACCATTAACTTTACTCTAGAACAAGAAGTTAACGGCCAACTTCCATTTTTAGATACTCTGGTAGTAAGGAATAGCAAAAATATAATAGAAATTGACGTGTATCGGAAAGATACTAACACAATCAGGTTTATCCCTAATGATTCGCAGCATCCTTTTCAACTAAAATTTGTTTTTATTAGTTGTTTAGTAAATAGGTTATTGAAATTTCCATTGTCCGCAGATAGATATCAGCAAGAATTATTGTTTATTACGAATGCTGTCATACATAATGGGTACCCTGAGAAAATAGTTGATAGAATGATTAAGAAGCAGAATCAAAAAATGTATGTAAATCAAATATCTACTTTAAACACTTTGTCTGTAGAAAAGATGAAATATGTTAAAATACCGTTCGATTGTGCATATACAAGGGGTTTGAGAAGTATTTTTACATCACAACATCTCTGTATAGCATATTCGACTCATAATAGCATAAAAAACCTTCTTGGAAACCCAAAGGATAAGGTAGATGTACTTGATAAATCTGGTATATATTGTATCAAATGTCATGACTGTGAAAAGGAATACGTAGGCCAGACTAGAAGAACAATTTTAACTAGGTTCAAAGAACATGTAGCTCATTTTAAATATAATAAGTTTTGAAAAATCTAGTGTGGCTCAACATGTTTTAGACACAGGTCATAAAATAGTTGTAGATGACTTAAAACTTGTAAAAGCTGTGTCAAATAATAGGGAACTAAACAGCTTGGAAAGTATCTTTATTCACTTGAATAGAGATAAATTAATAAATTCAGACAGCGGTCCTATACCTAGTTCGCCATTGTTTGACCTGCTTTAATTAAAACATGCTTTTTACGCTTCAATGATCAAAATTCACTGAGGCGTGACGAACAAATGGGTATATATAGGGTAATTTTTAACATGGACGTCACTTCCACTAGTGATTTGCTTGGACAATATCCAGTAAAGATACTATGAAGTGCTAATCTCTTTTCTTTTCTTTTTTAGTTTCTACTGAAGATGGCAACATAGTTGCTGAAATACGTATTTAGGTTCTAAAATACTTGTTGTGGTTAGGGGTTTATAATTTTATTATGAGATATTTATGGTTTTAGGGTAACTGGCTTGCCATCTCCACATTTCATTTAACTTGTCGTGTTGTACTTTTTCTCCTAATATGAAGTCAAGGTTTCTGATAATCGAAACACAAAATATATCCAAACAATAATAAAAACTATTTTCCATTGTGTACCCACTCTCCGCTACACTTTTGAATGTCATATATCCAAGTGATCCGCTATTTTCGCCCGTCAGTTGGCACAATATTTCAAAAATTATAGTACCTACCTAACAATCAAAACAACCAGACGCATTTTCCCGGCAGATCGACGTTTTCTGTTGCATCAATGATAAGTAAATTCCATTAGCTCTACACATCTACACGACTCGCACAGTGCTGTTTAATTGCAAAATGCCTCTAGCGCGCGAGCTGGCGTCCATTTTTCCTGTCAGAGATGTCGATCAGTGAGCATACTGGCTCCAACCTCCAACACGTAACAACGACGCAAGAAATGAGTTAACGAACCAAACGGAACGTGCCTCATTTGCGCCACAGAGACGCTATTTTCAAATACTAGACCAGGAAATGAACTATTCTATCGGTAATTAATAAGCCGATGTACGTATTTTAAAAATACAACTAAGGCGCGTACAAATAATGGATCGATGCTCTGCATACCGTGGTGCATACCTATAACGCAGTGGTTCTTAACCTTTTTGAAGTCAGGGAGCGCTTTTGATCATACGAAAAATTCGCGGAGCACCAAAACCACTGACACAACTTTTAATCAAAATGAAAACGATTATTAAATAACAGTTACAAAATAACATTAATTAGAAAAAATATAAATATATTAATAGTCTTCCCTTTTTTTCAGCAGAATTAATTTTTAGAAATCAAATGTCATTCCGAGTATAATGTTTTATATGGTCTTATATGTTTTTTCTGTTCCTTAAGAAGTTACAACCGTAAAAATAAAAGATAAAATACATATCAAACAATGCAAAAACGAAAAAATAACATAATCAATACCCATTACAACAATAAAAAGTAAATAAATTTAAGTAACAAAATAAAATCCACATAAAATCTTTTACAGATTTTCTTGTAAAAACTAAATGTCATTCCGGTTCATAATGAGTTATTGGTTTTCTCAATTCCTTAAGTAGTTGTAGCCGTTTAAAATACGGTTTTATTGATGTTTTTATCAGCTCTAACTTTTTACCGAATTGAAAAAATGAATACTCGAATGAAGTTTATTTGCGGCGAAAATCATTAGTCTGATACAGAAAAGAAAAAGATGTATTTCTGTATAAATTTAGAATATAACGGAAATTTTGGAATTTATTTCTACAAACCAACTCTTGAATGTTCGAGGGAAAAAGCACTCTCGGTGTACCGAATTGCTTCCGAAGTTTTCTTTTTGCCCGTATTCACATAATTTCACATTTTGTGTGTGTCTATGCTATGTTTTGATTTTCTGGCTCCACAAAATTTTGTTCGTGAACTATCATCTGGTGGTTATAAATGCCGCCACCTATTTGGTATATAGTGATTAGTTTGTCAAATATTTAGGTAATTTGGCTAGATTCTTTATATTAGCAGTTACGTACCACCTACTCAAGTAGTTTTCATATTTATTATCTTTATTTTAGGAAATATATTTCAAAATGTTTACATATTTTCAGAACTTTTTATGTGGCATGTGTAGCAGAGCTATACGCATTTTTATTTTAATTGTATTATATTCGAAATTCTTTATTTATTTTATTCATATTTATTACTATTTGAAAAGTAATCAAGTAGATACGTATGCATGTGCAATGTCTGAAAGTCACGTGACCACACTGGCTTTGAGAAAAATACTATTGTGTAAATAAATAAAGCAGTAGCAATTATTTTTAGTATGGGAATGTTGTCATCAAAAAGGGTTTGGTTCTTTTCCTATGAATTTTGGGTTGTTACGATCTTGTTAATTTTGCGAAATCTCGAGAAGCTTGTAAATGGTGCTCGTTATCTAGCCCCGAAGCACAGAATCACAATATTTTGCGTAGAACATAGCAACGATTCAATAGATGATCAAGTGTTCAGAAACTTGCATCGCCCCTTGATATTATTAACGTTGGTCTGTACGCAATAGGCATAAGTTTCAATCCTAGATCACATCATAAATAAGAGTCGTCAGGTTCAATTATTGTGATTGATTCACTCCCCTACCTACAATCAATTCACAACGAGAAACATTGATTTACAATAACATGTAAAAATATCATACCTTCTTCAAGCAAATGTTTCGATTGCTTTTTGTATCGCAAACTGCTCTTTCTCGATAGCATATAATTCCCACTGAAACCAACTGTAACCGTACCTTGTACTTTGGTAGTTCTTATATGTGGATCGTATATGGATTATTTTTAACGATTGAATGCTTGTGACATATGACATCCAACATTGCTAACAGTAATTTCGATTTGGAGTGTAGAGCGTGCATGATTGCCAATCTATAATTATTTTATTTTAAAAATTATATTATTGTTGTTACCCATCCCATCAATTACATCAGTTACTAGCACCAATCCTGACGGTGTCAATTACAAAAAATCATCGTGCAAAACCGTCCATTTCAATTCCATCGCCTCATACATGCTCAAATTGGCTATCCAGTCCCTGCTCGGTGGCATTTAGCGACCCCTGGCGTTGAGGAAATGAATTCGATGAATTGGGTGACCAATTCCAGTGTTGGGAAAGCGGCTTTCCCTTTCGCATTGTCGCCTGTCGATCGATTTGATGTTGCCTGGGACAATGCTAGAGCTGCTGGCGTAAACCAATCGAAGACAAGAGGTTGTCTGAAGCGGTGAACAAATTGAAGAAGGCGATAAATCACGGATTAATCTACCCCCTTATGAGGGTGGCAATTGGATCCTACCTCCCCGTGTTTCGGTCTATGGGGCGATGTTCTTTTATAGTGGATTGGGTGCGTATTGGAATTAGTTGGGGAAAGACGATTTTCTCCTGAAAATGGTTATTGCCAGTACTATTACTTCCTTGAAAAGAAGCTTATATATGTTTTCGTAATGTTGTGTATATGTAATAAGTCTAAAACTACTTGAATTAAAGTACATATGTGATACTCCTGAATCATTTCTATATAAGTTATACGACTGACAAAATTGAAATGAAAACGGTACCCGATTTTGGCAGTTTTTAATTAACTCTCGTCTTTCCGATTTATTTTTTTGTTCAGGTTGCATATGTGTCTCTTCTATAGATTGGCGTTCTTGTTTTCTTCAGTTTCTTTTTAAAATAAATAAATCATAATAAATCACAATAAATCATAATTAAATTATAAACAAATCCCTTCGATATCCCTTCGATATCGCTTCGATCTTATTCGCAACTTTTATTACACAAACACTGAAGAAAACAAAAACGCCAATCTATAGAAGAGACTCTAAATGCAACCTGAACAAAACATGAAATTTTTTTGGAAAAAAACGATTTACAAGGGACAACAATAGGAATACGGACGTTAACATAAAAGTGTAAAAATCGGGAACCTTTTCTCATTTCTCTCTCGCTCATGTCTACACCGAGAGACAACAAAATTTAGGCAGTTAGGGCGATTCTCTAGTCCGGGGTCACATATGTTATCTGACTGTACTACTCATTACAAAATAGTAGTACACTTCAATACAATAAATTTTTCTCTTTATCCATTTAAGAAACATGTACCTATTTCAAGTTCTTAAGGCCAATAATTCTACTTCCTTGTTGTTAAAAACGGGCCAGAATATAACAAAGATACAAAAATTATATACTTCCTTTAAGTTAACCTTTCTTAATGTTACCTTTACCGTAACCTTCAGCAAAAATACCACAAGAACAATTATAACACCAAAAGCCAATATTAGGATAGGTCCTCAATGTATAGATTTGGCCACTCTTGTATGTACGTCTTGAGGTTGCACGGAACCAAGGAAAGGAAATGCTTTACGTGGATGAAAGTCAATCACCTAGACTGGAGGCAAAGGCGAACTCCGTCGTACTATGGCGGACCAGGCCAAGTCTCGCTCGCAAATAAGAACAATATAGAACTGGTTACCTCGGAGACCACAGAGATTTGAGACCGGTTAGCCTTGTATGCTTTTGCCTTCTGAGCTCTGACCATAGCACCATACTATAGCGGTGACCGAGTAGGCAGGCAGGCAGGCCAACACCCTATGTCCGATGCACTTAAAGAGCAACTCGAGCAACCTACGCGCTACAACGTCCACAATTGCTAGTTGCATATTGAGTGTAAACGGTTTACGAACAGTTACGTTAATTATTTGACAGCTTATGGTCATGAGCGCCGTTACAATATGGTCCAGGGGGTGCAAGATTTTTTTTTTTTTAGTAATAAAGTGTGACATAGTGTAAATGATTATGCTATTATTTGGTAGCGTTTTCGTCTTGTGTTATTTGTTGCAAATAATATTGATAATTAGAGACATTCAATCGAGCATCCGATAAAAAATCTTAATAACAAATTGGTAAACAATAAAAAGGCGACAAAATTATTTTAAAATTTAACCGCATTAACTAGAAATAATGACTAAATATAGAGAAGAAGTTGAAAATTCTTTGATAACGATCATCGACAACGAAATTGTTATTATTACTATTATACGTAAACAGTTGAGAGGCGACAATACTAAGTCAACTAATTATGAAATTTAAAACTAATTATAACTTATATGTATAAGCTGTATAGGAAATCAGTATATGTACAGACCATAGAGACCAGAGTAGACAATATTTTTAATGTAGATACTCATGTCCGAAATTGTATTGTTTGAACGCTGGAGAGAGTCTGAAGATTAAATCAATTTTACAAACAGCATAGGAAAAATAATGAAAATCTAAACATCTATGTGTTCGGCCGACCTCAAACTATGAAGAAAATTGCTACATGCCATCTAGATATAACTGCAAGGACTGTCTGGCTGTTATCGACAAGTTTCCAATTAAGCCGTACAAAGATGCGGGTCAAAAAGAACTACAGTGGCGCTCGGTGTATTTGGAACGAGTCCAGGTTAGACCAGATCGTCCAAAGTGCTGCTATCTAACGAGAAAATCACCTGTTTATCTTTTCGATTGAAGTACCTCCGCAGTACATCGGTTTATGTTGTACCATTTCGTAGCCTAATAAACGTAAACTCTCGACCGGAAATTCAGAGGTTCCTCGTTCAAATCCAGACGGAGGTAATTTTTTTAAAAGTAATCCTACCCTTAAATAATTATATCAACTATTTCGTATACAACATAAACCTATTAAATTACCTTAACATAAACAAAGTGGGCCCATAGTTTGAGCAATAATGAGCAACTTTGCGCGATAATTAGTCTTGATGGCAGAACCTAGGGGTGTCATAATCGAGTTATATCGTTAGGGGTGGACGATAATTGCTACAAAGCAGGGTAGCGCTATCAGTGGCATCTACCGGCGCACATGGAAACTTGCATGTTTCCCGCGAGTAACCAAGTTAAACCGCTCAAAGATTATTATGTGATAAAGCGTTTAATTAAATAATAATGTGTGTAAACGTTTTATTGTGTGGACACGAAAATAAATAACAAAAAGAATAAAACAACCTAATTAATTAGGTTAGAAGTTATAAAAGTGTAGATCTGGATCATTGGTAAGGTAAAAGGAAAAGTTTAATTTGACTCTATTAGGCAACGGTGTGTAAGAAAAGTGAATTTGGATTGGAAAGTGACAATTGAAAAGAAAGTGAAGCGTTATTGATATTTTTTGTTCCACTGTTGAGACGAATTTAATTGTTATCGGTAGTTTTTGTATAGTGACAAGTATTTTTTTCGTTTGATTTAATTATATAGTGGATAAAGTCCACTTTTACCTATTATGTATAGCCAAGTAAAATTCGACAAACAAAGCTATTCACATCGGAAAAAGTCAAATCCAGCAGAACATTTTCATATACCTTTCCTAATAATAGAAATTCAATCATTCTACATTACATAATATGCAGTGCTAGGATTCTAATTGATGCGAATTGAGAATATTCTATTCTTGTGGAAAAAAGTTGGATTTGGACATGTTGGTTTGCTCAGTTCGCTTTTGTATTCAATAATATATGTTGCAGCACATATTGCGAAGTATTCGTTAACTAAATTGTTTACTTTGCAAAATGGTAAATATTTTCAAGCCATTTATTGCGACGAAATGTTCGAAATGTTGTAGAAAACATGTAATATTAGCATATGTGACCCCGCACGAAAGAATCGCCGTAACTACTTACTAATTAAGTATTTTTTTAATTCAATTGACGGTTACTCGAGAAGCAAGAACCGTACAGCGAGTTCATTAACAGCAAAAGTATTGCAATGCGTTATTCTCACGGCTGTCCTTGATGAAATGCGTGAACAGGAAGTGTATAACACAGCAAACCGACGCGACGGTGTTACTGAGAACTCCTTCGAGCAATTAGCAACCAAACTTAACCGCCTATAAAAATTCCTCTATCACTGTTCGAAGAGATAGATACTTTTTCTTCTTTCTTTTACTATTTATGTGTAAATTTTCCTGCTCAATTTCCTGCACGAGATTCTATCAAATCAATTACCAGAAGAACCGTATCCATAATTCAATCGTAACTACGTCATAATACGCTGTTAAGCTCTGTAATTGGAATAAAACGTCCAATCAACATTTATTGAGCCACAAATAACGTCTGTACTATCCTAGTACCTACTATTTTTACGATGATTTGTTAAAACCACAAACTCTGTCGTCGGAAATTTATCGATCTTGAAGTCTTGCGCGCTTTACTATAGGACGACAAGTCAAATCCCCTCGTCGTGAGTGTCCTTGATTCAGGTTCAGTTTCTTTTGTGTTAAGTTCGAGAATTGGGAGCAATGCTCTGCTAAGGCCGTACCTGTGACATGTCTTATTAGTTATTATAGGTACTCGCGGTTGTTATTCTCAGGTCACGCAAGGTTGATATTACGAAAATAATTCATATAATCATGATTTGAAAACCGTCTATTCAGTGTTAGTTTTATGTGTTATCTTAGCATGGGATTATTATTTTAAATATTGGATTAATAAACAAGGTCAATCCAGTTCCCCAAGGGTAAAAAAGGTTGGGAAACACTGCTATAGATATTGCAAAGACACTTCTCACCTCATAGCAATTTTGAGCTGCACAAAAAAAAGAATAATAAAATGACGATTACATTTATCCTGTATTTTAAAATTCACCCTACGATAGACCACGTACACTTTTACAAATGCAAAACTCATTAACGTAGAAGCGTAGTAGCGCCAGCAAGCGTCAAGTTCTGCCTATGTGGGCAAGATAAATCAAATTTGGGTTTCAAGCGCTTCCCGTTGGTTGCCGTGCTACAAAACGTAATTCAACATTCCCATGGGTTGGCCCTCGCACAATTACAACCGTTTCAGTCCTGACAAACTGATCCAGTGGGCCTTAATTTTCCACAGGATAACTCTAAACCAGTGGTTCTTAACCTTTTTGAAGTGAGGGAGCACTTTTGATCATACGAAAAATTCGCGGAGCACCAAAAATATTGACATAACTTTTAATCAAAATTAAAACGATTATTAAATAACAGGTACAAAATAACATTAATTAGAAAAAAAAGAAATATATTAATAGTCTACCTTTTTTTTCAGCAGAATTAATTTTTAGAAATCAAATGTCATTCTGAGTATAATGTTTTATATGGTCTTATATGTTTTTTCTGTTCCTTAAGAAGTTACAGCCGTTTGAAATGTTAACAAACAAAGAAAAATAAAAGATAAAATACATATCAAACAATGCGAAAACGAAAATATAACATAATCAATACCCATTACAAGTAAATAAATTTACTTTTTGTAACAAAATAAAATCCACATATAACTTCATATTGACTTATTGGTTTTCTCAATTCCTTGAGAAGTTGTAGCCGGTCAAAATACGGTTTTATTGATATTTTTGTCAGCTCTAACTTTTTACCGAATTGAAAAAATGAATACTCGAATGAAGTTTATTTGCGGCGAAAATCATTAGTCTGATACAGAAAAGAAAAAGATATATTTCTGTAAAAATTTAGAACATAACGGGAATTTTGGAATTTATTTCTACAAACCAACTCTTGAATGTTTGAGGGAAAAGGCACTCTCGATGTACCGAATTGCTTCCGAAGTTTTCTTTTTGCCCGTATTCACATAATTCCACATTGTGTGTGTGTGTGTATGTTTTGATTTTCTGGCCCCACAAAATTTTGTTCGTGTACCATCACCTGGTGGTTATAAATGCCGCCACCTATTTGGTATATTGTGATAGTTCCTCCGAGCATCTGACATGTTCGCGGTAATATAAATTTCAATATAAAAAAACTTTTAAAACATGTGGATGATATTTAGATGAGGGCAAAAATATACAGGGTCCTGCAACTAAGCTCCCGTCTTCTGTAGCTCACTTACTCATTAAGCTAAGAGTTTGACATTTTGCAAGCTTACCCTGTACTTCAAGGTACAATTCAAGAAATTATTTTTTATTATACAGGGTGTTCCAAAAATGTGCAACGCCATGGTACTATATTTTTTTAAATTGCATGCTATACATTTTTCTGCATATTTGGAAGCCTTTTATGGTTGCCTACATATCACCAAAATTTTATTGAAATCGGTTGAGTGACCGCAGCGGAAAAAAATAAAAACAAAAAAAAAATTATTTTGCATCGTAGGCTTTAAAAATCAATAAAAACCACAAAATGCACCTCGTTAATAAAATTTTGCGACGTGCTTATTAAGTTAGATGTAATAGTCTCGTTAACCAAGTGACATTGATCCAAATTATACAGGGTGACCAAAATCGAGTGTCAAACTTGTCAAAGTTCAAAGCGTCTTATTGTTCTTATTTTAAATTGGACCCCATACATTTTTTTATGTGAAATGATGCAGAATTAAAAAATAAACATTGTTTCTAAATACAACCCCATAACAATTCCCAATATTGTAAAACTTATTCGCCAAAAACTTTTTTTTCAACGTTTCCAACGGCAATTTTAGATCATAAATATCGTACGTGGATTTGAAAAACAATTTATTTCATAAAAAATAATAGACGTGTTTTAGATTTGAGTGTACTTAATTAAGTTGTTATTCAAATGCTAAATTTACTGCATAATTTACCTATAGCGGTAAGGACGGAAATGTGGCTATAGGTAAATTTTGCAGTAAATTTAGCAATTGAATACCTACTTAATTAAGTACAGTAAAATCTAAAATACCTCTCTGCGTTATATTTTATGTAATAAATTGTTTTTCAACGCCACGTACGATATTTATTACCTAAAATTGCCGTTGGAAACGTTGAAAAATGAGTTTTTGGCGAATAACTTTTAAAATATTGCGAATTGTGATGGGGTTGTATTGAGAAACAATATTTATTCTTTAATTCCGCATCGTTTAACCTTAAAAAAATTATGGGTTCCAATTTAAAATAAGAACAATAGCGCGCTTTGAAGTTTGACAAGTTTGACACTCGATTTTGGTCACCCTGTATAATTTGGATCAATGTCACTTGGTTAACGAGACTATTACATCTAACTTAATAAGCACGTCGCAAAATTTTATTAACGAGGTGCATTTTGTGGTTATTATTGATTTTTAAAGACTACGATGCAAAATCAATTTTTTTTGGTTTTTATTTTTTTCCGCTGCGGTCACTCAACCGATTTCAATAAAATTTTGGTGATATGTAGGCAACCATAAAAGGCTTCCAAATGTGTAGAAAAATGTATAGCATGCAATTTAAAAAAATATATTACTATGGCGTTGCACATTTTTGGAACACCCTGTATAATAAAAAATAATTTCTTGAATTCTACCTTGAAGTACAGGGTAAGCCTGCAAAATGTCAAACTCTTAGCTTAATAAGTAAGTGAGCTACAGAAGACGGGAGCTTAGTTGCAGGACCCTGTATATTATCAAAACATCATATTTATTATGTTTATTTTAGGAAATATATTTCAAAATGTTTACATATTTTCAGAACTTTTTATGTGGCATGTGTAGCAGAGCTATACCCATTTCTATTTTAATTGTATTATGCTCTAAATTCTTTATTCATTTTATTCATATTTATTACTATTTGAACATTGTAAATGTTTTTTTTTTCTACTTTGTGTTCGTTATAAACTCATAACGAAACCGCTTTCGGTGTTGAAAACACTAGATCACAAACTTTTAGTAGGTAAGTTTTGGCTTTCCAAGATTTATGATATTGACGTCAAGTGTCAAATAAGGCTGACATCTTAATCGCTATTGGTTCATTACACTAACTACCAACTGTTGAATACAAAATTACTTTAATTTAATTAATTTAATTTCCATCTCTTATTTTGGGTGTCTTCTTGTAATATAATACATATACTATAATTGTTAGTTTTGTTGAAGTTAGAATGTCTTGTACGTTAATAATATACTAATACAAATATTATTATTTCAATCACATACGGTAAATGAGTCAACAACTCTGGCTTTCATTATTTTGCGTTATTTTGTCATTATTTATGTATATTTTTAAACCCGGTTACGTCATACAGTTTCCCTGCCCACCAACGCACATTCCGTATTTTCCCCCAACCCTGTATTTCGTCTACACACTCTACACCATCCCATATACATCTTATGTTAATTCCGAATCCTGCCACTAATCCTACCTCCTGCTGACCTATGAGTTCGACCGTCCTTCATCCACCGAAGTGTTTGCTCCGCCACTTAAGCCCTTCACCTCCTGCTCACCCCTCGTCTTCACCCCCCCTCCAAAACCTACCCCGAAAGCGCATTTGTTCTTCAGATGTTTGATAGCGTCATGTGGTTTTGCAGGATTCTCGGCAGGAAACTCAAAGGGGTTCTAATGGCCGTCACGGTTTACCCCAACATGGAGCTCAAGTGGTGAGTAGAGCGCCATCTATTATATCATTCATTCGCATCACCTAATAATATATCTCCGTCACGACGTTATATCTATTATATCTATATATTTAACACCCGCTCATCTAGTCTAACAACTAGTCTGTATATTATTTTAGCAGTGAGCGGCGGTTTAGATTGACATTAGGAAAGTATGACCAGAAACGAGCATAGTGGACAAGGGTTCTTAAAATTTTATTTTAAGAACCCTTGTCCACCATGTCGGTTTTTGGTTCGATTTTTGTATGTGTCGATTTTAACTACCGTTCGCGAAATAATGGTCCCTAACACGCATTTCATGTGCCCAATAACAGTTTATCGATTAACTTGTTAGTTATTTTAGCATGTACCTCATGTTATAGGTAATCAACTATTGAAATACATATAACAATAATCTCGTTTTATAGTGTCCCTCCCTAATAGTTTTAGATGTTTCGAAATAGCGGTATTTTGTACTTACTATGTATTAAGGAGGTATTTTGATTATTACTATTGTACCTACTTATAGTTTTAGTATAGCACCACATCTTGTATGTATGTATATTGTATATGCCGTTTCATATTGGGGTTAGTTTTATGTATTAGGTACTTTATAAATAATATCGTTGGTTTCTCTATCTCACACGTTTTAGAAGTAATATATTTTGTTATGCTAATCACGGTTTGTTGTTTTTCTGGGGTTAGATATCTTAGGTTATTACTTTATTATACACTGTGGTTCAATAGATGACGCTTGCTGTGTAGTTAATTAAACTAACTAAAATTTTAAATTAGCTGGCTAATTAGTAATATATGAGACCGCGTACGGAGTCACATAAAATATAAAGTGTGTAAATATTATTAAATGCACAAATTACTTCGTCAATTCGATAGCGCAATAATTATTCTCAATTCTTTAGCAACTATTTATAAAATAAACGTACGTATTACTACGTAGTACTACTGAAACCATTATCTTGCCAATTTTAGGTAACTGGTTTAGCCTTGCCTTTGTATGAAAAATCCTTGAACTACAAGCATGCTACAGTATGTACGTGACCGTTTCAATGCAAGAAAACCAGTTTTCACTAAATCATTACGCTCACTCGTACTATATAGCCAACAGAATTGTAAGGAATACGCACACAGGTACTTATCAAGAAAAAAAAATATTAGCGGTCGCGAAAATTGATCTTAAAATGCTTTTCTCGGAACTCTATATACATAGGTACTATCGTGGCCATATATTATGTCCCTTCTTTTGACGTCGATTTTCTCGCAGAACCAGGGGCGAAAAAATTTGAAAAAATTCTGGTGCTGTCCTCGATTAATATGCTACAACTCATAAAAATTAGAAAGCTGTATATGTTGGCGCTTTCCCGATTTTTCCAAATTAAGAAGAATTGGCGCTGTTTTTGACCCGTAAATTTTATTCGTTTAACTTTAGCAATTAATTACTCCGGAAATAATATATAGATTTCAATGAATTAAAAAGTAAAATCACCTGCGGAATGCTAGCTTTCAATGTGCATTTTTGTAAAATCATTGGATTAGTGCTTGACCCACAAAAAACTATATTATGCAATAATAATAATAATGCACGCCTTAACATCACCCAACAGCTTTCGCCACTACGGGGGCATCGGTAGGCCCGAATTATCATTATTATGCCAGCAATTCCGTTATTAGAAGAGCTAGAATAATGAAATATAGACTATAGGCTACTCAATAATTCATAGGTTTAAAGTTTATTACATAATCGTTGTTTGTCTTGCATTTTCCCCATTTTCCGGCGACAGATTACCGAATTAAAAAATAATGGCAAAATGAGTCAATAAGATAACAGAGCCACGAACAGGCATTTGGAAGTCCCATGGAAATTCTTGGCAATTTAAATCGGGTTTCGGGATTAGCATTTAAAATTAATGAACGATCTGCAAAATAATCTATGAGTCTACAAATTTACGATGCTAAATTTGTAAAAGTTTTATACGCTCAGAGCTGACGTTTGTAATATATGTAATATATCAAGAGTTGTATTTATTTTATATTGTTTGTGCATGTATTTAAATATTATTAATAAATAAACTGTTGAAACTGTTATAATAGTTTGAATATTTATATAACAAAATCGGGCATACTTTTTAAATATTTTTTGGGTTTATCAAGCAAACTTAATTTAGTATTCACCACTAATCGGAAAATCTACTAACTCCATATTATTAGATCTATCCGCTTCCATCAAAATCTTGTTTACAACCTTATTGTATAAAACTGAAGAAAACAATAAACGCCAATCGATAGAAGAGATTTCTCTCGTACCGGGTCACATATTATAATCAAAATTATGCAAAAATTAAGAATTTAATTGTTAGTTAAAATTACTACCTTGACAAGTAATCGCTCTTTTTGTGTATTGATAACAAGCTGCCCCGGTTCTCTCAGCTGTGTCGGTTCTCTCCGACATGACAGCACCGCTAACGCCTCCCTTCCCCGCAGCACCCCAAAGACCGTAGAGCGTCCGAATTCACGCGGAGTTTCAGCCCGATCTTTTGTATGAAAAATGCAAGATAAACAATGATTATGTAATAAACTTTAAACCTATGAATTATTGGGTAGCCTATAGTCTATATTTAATTATTCTAGCTCTTCTAATAACGGAATTGCTGGCATTGCATAATATAGGTTTTTGTGGGTCAACCACTAATCCAATGATTTTACAAAAATGCACATTAAAAGCATTCCGCAGGTGAATTTACTTTTTAATTCGTTGAGATCTATAGATTATTTCCGGAGTTAGGTATTCATTGCTAAAGTTAAACGAATAAAATTTACGGGGCAAAAACAGTGCCAATTCTTCTTAATTTGGAAAAATCGGGAAAACGCCAACATATACAGCTTTCTAATTTTTATGAGTTGTAGCATATTAATCAAGGACAGCAACAGGATTTTTTAAATTTTTTTTGCCCCTAGATTTGCGAGAAAATGGACTTCAAAAGAGGGGACATAATATATGGCCACGATAGTACCTACATATTATAGAACTCTTGAATACTAGAACGACACGACGTATAGGTATATGTTTGTAACTCGATCAGTATAATACAATTTGAGTATTATCTATGACATTTGGCGTGTTCTTACATTAACAAATGAAGGACGTCTAACTACGTATCGGAATATCGAATGAGGGAAGCCCTTGTGAGCAAGTAGGCCCTTTTAAGGTATCACAGGATAACAGTATTGATGACAGGATACTCTATACAGCTTCGCTCTAATGTGATTAAGGAAATAACTTCCTAACCGTTCCAAATACCTATATGTTATATGCTATATGTTATACTTCTAACCGCATGTACACTCGTGGAATAAAGTATGTTCTGATCCGTATTTCAGCAGTGTGTCGATGTTACATCCATGTACGAGTTTTTTGTTACTCTAGTCGGCCGGTCGACCGCTAAGTGCGAAAAATTGTCCGGTTACGCTGCATACTCGTATATCGGAAATTTATTATTTGAGAAACCTTATTCGAATGTTTTGAATTGGTTTATAATGATTTATATATTTCTATTTATTAGCCTAATGTGTAATAAATTAATCTAATTCTTACATTGCAATGTAAGAGTGTTTTTATTAAATATAATTTATTATATAACATAAAATGAAAATTTCATTTCAAGATATTGCATAAAACACAACAAACTATACAAACTTATTGCATCTAATAGCTTTTTTCGTTAATAAATACAAAAATCAATTTCTTGTGGTGAATATTTTTACTATAGGTTATTTCAGAACTTTTATGTATTAACATTTATTCACAATATAGAAATAAATAATAAAATTAAATTTGTATTTATGGTAATTTGTTACTTGTGATTTACTGGTGTTTTCGAGATATTTAGCTTCGACGATATTTTGCAGTTTAACTTAATAACCAGAAAGGATGTATTTTGTATAGCATGAATGTATCATTACAATCTTTTTATATTATTATTTTGTATTTACTTTACAGCAATATTTTTCAAATATCTGACAACTGAAAATAATGACAATTATGTATATCACTAATTTACAAAAATTGATAATTGCTTGTAGAAGCAAGCTCTAAATTTTCGACGAATTTTGATAGAATGTAAATATGCAATAATTAGTATTAAAAAATAAATAAACCAAAATATACCACCAGCTAAAAGAACATTTAGATGACATTATTGTTAAAAATAGTTCCCTCTATGTCCAAAACTACTACAGATTTGAGATTTGAAAAAGTATTTGACATTAATCATTATTGACATAATAACCTAATTTTCAGTATTCTTAAGTAATTAGTTATTAATTATAAGTAAAATTTTAATAATTCGAATTATAAATGAACAAAAGATGAAACTAGAATGTTTTTTTTTTTCTAGAAAATAGAAAGTAATAAGTTTCATATGGTTTTATTGGTTTTCTCTGTTCCTTCAGAAGTTGGAGCCGTTTAAAATAAGATATTGTTAATAATTCAAACGGCTGTAACTTTTTAATGAATTGAAAAAGTAATTTGCTTACTGAAAAAAATGTTTTGCAGAAGAAACGTGGGACGGCCTGCATATATTATTGCTATAATTTTATATTATTTTGGTTGTCAAGCATGTATTAGATGTCATGAAAGATAATGGAAACATTAACTGCTATAAAGTAAATCCAGATATATTTCAATTGTCCTTTCATACAAAATACATGCTCCGTCCTAAATATAAATTTAAATTAAATTTAGAGAATTTATTTACATTTAGTGAATATATTTTAATATTACAATTCTGAAATAGTCTATATTCAGTGATAATCTTTAGCAACAAGCTGATTTGTGCATTTACTTACTTACTTACTTAAGCCCGTCATCCCCTGCTGAGCAAAGGCATTTACTTACGTAATTAATATGTGTATTAAATGAAATAAATTTAAATAATGTGTTCTGATATTACGCAATATCTTAATATCAGATTTTCGTATCATATCAAATTTCATGTTTATTAATATTATTATAAAAGTAATTTTATATTTAATTAAATGCACTACTCGTAAACTTAATGTTGTGGTCATATTACATTTATTACATTGCAATGAAGGTATATCATATTAAGGAAAAGATCGGACACGCTCAAAATAAACTAAATTCCGTTACATTACATCCATCGAAAAACCACCTCGTGACGGACAACTTTTTGCGAAGCGGCCGGGCCGAGGGAATATATAACCGAATATATAACCGACATACTATTTTCAAATCCTGCGATAGCGATACGAACATACTTTTTTCCATGACTGTACACAATTCCACATGTCACATGTCTGATTTAAGGACGTGCTATATTTACATGTATCTAATTTCTACACCCCTAAATTTGTAAACAATAGTGGTTAAAAGAGTAGTACACCGTGTTATTATGAAATCATAAAGCACATATAGGCACATCGAATGCTGTATTGATTATGCTGGAGCTGTGTTATGTTTACAGTAATTAACATTAATAATACCCTCGTATTAGACAATAATTATGGCAAGGGTATTTCGTCTAATTGCTCTTGACGTGCACCAATAACATTAAACTAATTAGTGTGAAGATGTCGGCGACTCACTCCACTCATGATTATTTTGCAAAAGGGAATTCCAAGTGGTAACTAAAGTTTACATTTGTCGGGACAAGTGGGTTAAAGGGTTTGTTGGAAAAGCAGCCCTGTGCCCTCTAGGTGAGATTCTAACGTTCGTAACTGTTAAATTAAATTAGTCTGCCGTCAGGCAAAAGTCGAGTCTTGCTTCGGGTACGGACCTGGCAAATCAAATTAAATGCCACAGCGCAAACCGGAAGCGAAAAGGTCGCGTCTTCAGAATTTCCCGACATTTTCCATTTCCAAAGCGAACTGTTTTTCCGATGTTCACCGGAACTTAACCTATTTCAGAGCGATAGAAAAGTCGATGCGTTCACTAAATAAGTTGAGCTGAAATAGCAACTATGATACGTTAACAAAAATAAATTAAAACATTCTGGGAGCTCAGAACTGTCCTGTAAAGCGAAAAATGCTAAAAGTTGATTTTTTCCTTGTATGGTAATTGCAATTCGACTTCGTTTTACATCGGTGCACGACAAAGGTAATTAAGAAAATTCTTAGAGTATACCTTAACAAAAAAATACAGTCTTTATATAAAACAGAAACAAAAACATAAACGTAAAAATTAATGGCGGATTTCTTTACCTGTACTCTATGATGTACTACAGAATATAAAATTTGTAAATACATACAAAATACAGCCAAAAAGTATTGAAAATAAGTAGAAAATAAAGATACAAATTAATCCCGATATATTTAAGTGTAAAATGAAACCCAAATTGTACCAAAAATGATTTGTTATTAATCGTTGTTATTAATCTTTCGATGGTTCACTCCAATCGAACGAACGATGTCATTTCTTGTTCCGATTTTCAAGTTTCTTCCAGTTTAAGAAATTTACCTTAAACTAACGAAATATTTAGGTACGATGTTCGTTTTTGGTCGTTTTTGCCATTTTTTTTCATGGCACAATTATCGCTTTTTTTTGCTTTTTTAGTGGAAAAGTTGTGTGCACTGTAAAAAATGTATTTTATAATATGGGTTGGGCTATGTGCGCTATATTTGACATAACCGAAAGACGTACAAGTAATATTCATTTTGTTCATGATAAGAAATTGAATATTTAATATTCTAAGAAGTTTCACTGAATATTCATCAATTTTCAACAATAAATAACGGTTTACTTGAAGACGCATTTAGAACTGGGTATACAAGTCATTATATTTTGTAAACAATAATCGTTTTATTTAAAATGCAAACAGTTAGTCTATTTGAATAATAAACATCCATGACGTATGAATTCTAAAGTTATCTAATTTTATCTTAAAGAAGAAAACATCGAAATATTTATTAGCCTTAATATAAAAAATGGAAAATTTGGCTCGATCAAATAATTTCTTTTGCCGTGACTATTGTTGAAACATTCTACAAGAACGTTGAGAAAATTGAGATGGAAGAGTATCTTAATGGAGTTTAAATTTTGTTTATTATTGATGTCAATACGCACACTTTGACACCTTTTAAACCGATAATTTAGGTTTTCTACTTGTAAGGTAAAATTTGAAAACGTCTATCAAGTTTCAGGGTAAAAAATATTGTCCAATCTTGTATATTTTAGGGGTTTCTTACTGACTAGATTTGGTAACTTTTGGCATCCCAGGCGATTTGATCCACCAATTTTTGGGTTTTTCATGAATCCCTGGATCCCGGGATTACAAAATCTTTAATACCGAAACCCCGAGATCAGTATTTTGTCCGGGATTGGAAGCACTAGTATCCACTTCTTGCATATTGCTTTTTATGACGCTATGTCCATTTGTACACTAAAGTATGATAAATATATGGCAAAAGAATAAATATTGATATCTCGTACAATTTGTTTGAAAAGCTGTTTCAAACTTGAGCTACTTTTTAGGTTAAACGCGTTTAGAACGTATCTAGTATAACGGTAATGTTGGTAGCGCTAAACGTCAAGGAAAAAAACATGGCGGACGGCTGTTCCCAATTCTGCTATAATCGGTGATAAACATACGCAAAAAGTCATACCTTTTTGGGGTGATCGTGCCCGTTGAACATGTCGAATCGGTGCCGGGGACTTCAACACACACACTGGTCACAATTATCACTCAAATCAAACGATTATTACCGCGGCTTATGAAGATCAACGCGGACCGACACAAGCTAGCTACACCGTTCGCCCGTAAACTGCAGTACTGAGCTCGGGACGCCGCTGTTTTTGCCCGGCCAATCACGTCGCTGCACTTGTCAGTAGCATGACTGCGTGGATCAATTGAACACCTATACTAATTCAAATTACCTACCCAATAATATTTATTGTGTTTAATTTGATTGTTGCTCAGTGTTAGTTTCATGTTTGTTTGTTTATTATTATTATTATTATATTAATATTATTATTAATTATTATTGCGGTTAAACTGCTCGGTCATGTTAAATATTCTTAACAGTGGCGTACCGTATTCTGGGATACCTAAAATATCTCACCTGTATTTACGCATACTTTGAATTTAGAGTCATTTGAAGTCAAATTTACAATCGTATAAACACCTCATGCGCCTCTGGCACTGCGAAATTAGTTCGTAAATTTCGAATTAAGCCGAAGGAGTTACGACTTGCTATCGGTAAAAAATATGGGTTTTATTTAGAAATACACGACCTAGTAAAGTCTGAGCTCGTAAACCGTTCTGTGAGAATACATAAAACTTGCATTTTTATGAAGTAATAAGGGCATTTCTCAGCTTGTTGACATGTTTATTGAGGGCTAACTTCCTTGGTGGAATTATAATGAACCAAATCGCTATTGAAGCTTACCAAAGGGTGCCTAACTACGTACAAATTAGGTCGAAAGAGATACAGGGTTTAATTAAAAGCAAATAAACCTAGATTGACGTATACGTATATGTATTATAAATACGTGAACTTTAAAACTGTGAGAATATGAGAGAAAGGTATGCACGTTGTTATATTTGTATGCGGCAGGAAGTCGATATAACCAACAATCTTGCCAAACAATCGGATATGAACTGTATGATTTACATGAGAACCAAATAACAGAAGAATTTTGCGCGCAGACATGTCGTCTGTTTTGAGACGTAAGAAACTTGCTGTGGAAAGAATAAATTTATGACTGCAAACAGATATATCCTCCGGACTTGACTGGATATGCCACCGAAACGGTTACGTTAATAAAATATTCATAAATATTTGTCCCAAGACTTCATCCTATATCAGTCCGCATGCGTTTAAATATTTACAAGTTTCTGTTATTTGATGTAGACGCCACGTATACAGCGTGTTTCTTATACCTAAATAACAAAAATAATACTTTATACCAATAGTAATAACATAGCAACTCAAATTCGAGTTCTGTAATAGGTCCAAACATCGGCGGCCCTTTATGCATGATTTCGATAGTTTTTGAGTATTATTTTTTCCATTTTTTTGTAGATACGCCTCCATGACGTCACATCTTTAAGAAAAATAAGCTAAATGTTTAAAAATTTAGTTTAACATATCTTTAGCTTTCTTAAAACTAATTGGAGATGATAGAATTCTTTAAGTCGTGTCAGATGTACACTTGAACCTTGAAAATTGAAGCTTTGTAGAAATCATGTGACACCGTGAATTTAGTCATAGGACACGTGGCAATTTTGCCCGCTTGTTTACAAGTAATGACATAACACTTCACTTAGTCACTGATTACACTCTTCTTTTCATTCCAAGTTCCAAGATTCGAAATTAAATTTCAGCCTACCTAAAGAATGCAGTGCAAAAAAAAACGAGATTGGTTGATATTGGTTGCTAAGTAAACTGAAAAAAAATTTAATGTGACGCCATAGAGATTATTCGTTAAAATATAAAAACAAAAACTATCGAAATATGAGACAAAAATACTCGAACAATGTCGAGTATTCTCAAAACCGCACCGAAATATAGAAAAACGCTGTATATTCTAATACAAACAAACAGCATGGTTCTTATGTTTTGTGGAATTCGCATGATGTGAATGAAATAGATTCTCAAAACCTGCGTAAATAAGAAAAAAATAAATTCTGGTAAAAGTGGTAGCTTTTCAAACATTTGTAGACAAAAGTACATTCAAGAAAACTAAAGAATTAATGTTTCTATTTTTGTTGATATCTGGAAATTGTTTTGATGAGCAACAAATGCATTTACCTCATTTTAACTGTTGTATCTCTCCAAACAAACGAAAAATAAGCGACCATCCTGTGTTTAAGATCTACGTTCAAATTTTCTTTGATCTCGAATATTTCTAAGGTAGCAGTAATGCCAATGGCAAGGAGAAAACAAAATAACGAAAACTGTAACATAAACTTCAGAACGCACAACACTTTTAAGTGAGTTATTAAGTGTTTTGACATTTACCGTAAACCCCGAGACCCCACGTGTCCGGTAAAATGACAGTGGTGGTAACCGTACTATCGCTAGATTAATATTAAATATTACTTTGTTGCTTTTAGATGTGCAGAGCTTTCCAAACATTTTAGTCGACCTATACTCGATTATAAAGCCACTGTTTAAAGTTTTAGTAACGTAATTTTGGTAAGTTATTGGTTCCACATAATTATAGAAATAACAATACATTTTTTATTGCAGTTTCTCAAATTTTATAAACTTATGACAATGATTTAAATGTCGATGAACAAAAAATATAAATTGAACGGTTTTAATTATTAAAAAAAAAACAGACAATAGGATTTGTTACAGAGAAGTTAAATTTTATTTTAGATAACAAAAATACGAAACCTCTCGTAATATCGCAACGCCGTTCATTTTCTATTTTAAATCAGGTAAAAAATTATTTGCGCGATACTCTTTCGGTACAAAAACTCAACGCACTTGCAATGCTATATATTAAAAAGGATTTCTAAAAATCATAAACTATGATGATATCATCACAAGATTGAATCAAGCCAAAATCAGAAAAATAACATTTTAGGTTTGTAAAATATCATATTTTCATTTCATATCTTAATAAAAGTGAAGGAACTTCGAATGTCATGAATCGAAAACAGTTTTGGAGTAAAGTTTTGTTCTCTTGATTGTTTTGTTCTGTTTTTCACGACTGGTCGATAGCAATTAGAGCGTCCAAATGAAATTCACGAATAACGCACAAAAAGGAACGGCGAAACGTGCTGTTGAGATATTTCCTTCGTCGTTATACCCCGTGTTTAGAAACCCAGTTTCAGCCAACACAATAACGCATTGTCTGTTTGTTCTGTGGTCGAGACTTCCTTCAGATAAAGCTGTATACAGAGCGCACTAGTTTGCGAAAAAGAGTTCCCGCCTTTGTATACTCGTAGTGTTGATAGCACTTATACAATTAGAAATGCGAGATTTCCGTGCGAAGGTAAACATACACGGCTGTATAAACAAATTTAGTAGTATTCATAATTAATAAAATATAAAAAGCGTTTCGTTTTAAAAAAAAAATTAAATAGTTCCCGTGACACCTAAATGCAACACCCTGTATAAATGACAATAATTTTACATTATAGAAAATGGCGAGTCAAATAACTTTTGTCAAAACGTGATTTCTTTAGCGGAAGGAGATAAATCTTTTCTTGTATACAAGTATAATTGTTTGAATCAAAGTTAGATTTCTTTGGTGTAAATAAACGTCTTTCTAATGAACTAAATATTGTTGGCGCCAAAGAAATTCGTTTTGGACCAAACGAATACATTCAAAGGTATATATTTCTTAAAAAGAAGGAATCTTTTCTATCAATGTGTAACGTGAAACAGCAGCCCACACTTAAGTAAAAATTAGCCGATAAATTGGCCGATTGAGTAGTAGACTGCACGTTAATTAGACAAAATAGGCCAATCTAAATCCAGACAATCGATCTCGACCCAGACACCGATTTCCAACAGCTTTGTCCCACCCAATTTCCATTCACTTCTAGACAAATACCATACGACACATTGATTAAACAATTACGCAAAATGGCCACATTTCAAAATCCTCGCCGTTCTACGTTATTCTACATTACGGTAAAAGTGCAAACAAAATCCGCAAACTTTTGATTGGTTTATAAACTCGACGGTAACATCAATTATAGTTTTCGAATTAAAGCCCCGACCTAGCTGAATAAGTATATAACTCTGGGCAAATCCGTAATTTAATGGCACAGGGCTTAAACTAGTTACGCGTTTTTTGTCGGTGTGGTGGTACGAGTGGGTCTCGAGGGCTTAGCCAGACTTGGCAAGACAATTCAACTTTAATTCAATTTTAACCGGGATTGCAGTAGAGAGAACTAATTTCGCGTGTCTGAACGCCCCTTATGAATATTGTAATGTTTCGGGCATTGTCAAGCGTTCGTAGTCGTCGGCTACGGTTGCAAATCTTAAATATGTAGATTAGATACGGGAGTAGTAAAGTACCATAATGCAACCCATGAAAACACAAACATGGCC
The DNA here is from genome assembly GCA_964023965.1 of Melinopterus prodromus. Taxonomy (NCBI): domain Eukaryota; kingdom Metazoa; phylum Arthropoda; class Insecta; order Coleoptera; family Scarabaeidae; genus Melinopterus; species Melinopterus prodromus. The sequence continues at coordinate 28,075,736 of OZ030398.1, read as the reverse complement.
CGAGTCGCAAAACATCACCGAAATGTCATGCTGGCGTATTTTAGTTTATGCGATATCAAGCGATTAAAAAGAAGGAGTGTGTCGTTATGTGTTGTACGTTTGACATATGGCATTTGATATCAACAATCAATGTGTACTGTGCAGTTGTGTACCAATCTTAGAAAAAAGTTACTAAAAACGATGTTACTACAGTTTGAGTTTGAGACGTTTACCTTAATCAAAATAGTAGAGACTTTCAAGGTCATGGTCTCAAACCTAGAGACTAAACATAACAAAGAGGGTCGATTTCAACATAACTTGCTAGTTCGTATATATACAAGCACCGTTGCGAAACTCTGCGCAGCGTTTGCAAGTTTGCTACGCAAAGTTTGATCGATATGCTAATGGGCATGACTCTGGCAGCTACCCTAATATGATAACGCGACCCGAAAAGTGATCTGGAATATTTGCATGTAATTTATAAGGCACTCGGTCCAGAATATTGTTACCTAGTAGGATTGAATTTTCTTTCATTCATGTGGCGCCACTCGAATAGATCAATTTAGAAAAGTACTAAAAAAAGTATCATGATATTTTGCAAGGGTAATGCTGGTAGACTCTTGCTAAAAATACACGTCTACATGTACTATCGTGGCCATATATTATGTCTCTTCTTTTGACGTCGATTTTCTCGCAGAACTAGGGGCAAAAAAAATTTGAAAAAATTCTGATGCTGGCCTTGATTAATATGCTACAACTCATAAAAATTAGAAAGCTGTATATGTTGGCGTTTTCCCGATTTTTCCAAATTAAGACGGATTGGCGCTGTTTTTGCCCAGTACCGTAGAGCGTTTTGCCCAAAGACCGTAGAGCGTCGGAATTCACGCGGAGTTTCAGCACGATCTTTTGTGGGGAAAATGCAAGATAAACAATGATTATGTAATAAGCTTTAAACCTATGAATTAGTGGGTAGCCTATAGTCTATATTTCATTATTCTAGCTCTTCTAATAAAGAAATAGCTGGCATTGCATAATATAGCTTTTTGTGGGACAAGCACTAATCCAATGATTTTACAAAAATGCACATTGAAAGCTAGCATTCCGCAGGTGATTTTACTTTTTAATTCGTTGAAATCTATAGATTATTTCCGGAGTAATTAATTGCTAAAGTTAAACGAATAAAATTTACGGGGCAAAAACAGCGCCAATTCGTCTTAATTTGGAAAAATCTGGAAAATGCTAACATCTACAGCTTTCTAATTTTTATGAGTTGTAGCATATTAATCGAGGACAGCACCAGAATATTTTCAAATTTTTTCGCCCCTGGTTCTGCGAGAAAATCGACGTCAAAAGAAGGGACATAATATATGGCTACGATAGTACATACTTACATTGAACTTAGTAAATTTTGATGTTTTTCAAATGGCTTTATCTCGAGTTTTTTTTTAAATGGGACACCCTGTATAATATTTTTTGCTTTAATAACCCTTTATTTCGCTTCAATTTACATCTAGTATGTCATACACCAAATACTACCATTTTTTGTGATATTTGCAATGTAACGAAAATGTAATGCAACTGTAAATTTTAATATTGTTGTGAATAAGGTATTTGGTAGTTTGGTGTAAAGTTTTCAAGTTTTCCTTATACAAAGTATTACCGTTATCCACATATTAATAATTTTATATGAAATTTATTAATTTTTTTTATTTTTATATTTATATTTTGCCGTTTTTCGTACGGTATGTGACATTTATTTGGATATATCGACATAAATTATAATGTACATACCTTCCGTCACGCCTAAATGCAACACCCTGTATAAACGAAAATAATTTAACGTTATAGAAACTAATGAGTCAAACAACTCTTGTATAAAACATTTTTTCTTTCTCAAGCGATTATCGACCGGCGGGGTACTAATAACTCACCCTGTATAGCAGGTATAGTAAATACTTCTTATATGCTTATATGGGTAATTTATTTCGGATCAAGGTTCCACTGCTACTCAAGTATTTTGGTCACTTTTGACCTCAAATTCTTCTGACCTTGCTCTAGTAAACAACACGTATCCATATGTGTACTATTTATATAAAATGTTATGTGTGCGGTTTCATTTCAGACAAAAGAAACGCCTTTATAATGTTTTCCTTAATAAAAACACCCAAATAATAAAAATTAAAACAACACATCATAAATAATATATAACACAACAAATAAACAATAATCATAAAGTAATAAATTCAGACTTGGCGGTGTTCAGTCTCTGGCTTTCCAAAACAATGATTCTCTTTATATGAAATGCAAACGCGGGCTGGATGTTGTATCGCTATAACAGATCTATATTCATAATAACAATGCCCGCGTTGACGTGCGCCTATGGGCCTCCCAACACACCCCCTCCCCACGCTTTCGAGTTTTCAGTTTCGCGTTTTTCGACGCATTTTGCGCCGCCGACACCATTTAGTATTAATTGAAACACATAATGAATGAAAACGTCCAGATAAATAACCCATAAATAATGAAATTTAATTTGGGAAAAGCGTAACACCGCGGTTTTCACGCTTGGTTACATTAGGGATTTGGAAAAGTTGTAATGACAATAAATTAATCTGAACTAGATTTAGCGAAGTTATATTAACAATCGTTCCGGGAATTAGCATTTGGCAGTTGAAATAAGAAGTTACACCTTATTATTATAGAGGAATATATACTACATTTCTATCAATTTGAGGTGCGTCTCAAATAAGCCAAAGCAAAAATATTACTTTAAAGGAAAGTAATTGTTGTTTGTATCCAAATATATTAAATTGACATAAATAAATATCAAATAAACTTACGTCTACAAGCAAATAAACTCGAGTATTCAAGGTAGTAAATATTGTTGGCGTCAAAGAAATATGTTTTCATCAAAAAGCATAAATTCAAAAGACTATAATTTTTCAAAACCCTGTTTATATGACAATAATTTTACGTTATATAACATGGCGAGTCAAACAACTTTTGTAAAACGATTTATTAGCTATCGGCCGCCGGGATACTAATAACTCACCCTGTATAATCTTAGTACCAATGGTAAACATAGCCAGCCCTATACTAGGTTAATTTAATAATATAAGAACATGTTTATATCACTTTGGATTAAATTGGACCAAAATATAGTCGATCATTTTTTTCAAGCCCCAATAATCGTCAAAGTTGGACCTCGAAGTATAGATGTCGCCACAAGGGGTCTCGGAAATAACGCTACCGCTGCACAGATGGCGTACGACTCGCTCGCTTCGGAAATAACTTCAACCCCGCACGACCACAAGGGCTGTTGTGAACTTTTCGCGATTTATTAATCCTTTCACGGTCATTTGTTTGTTTCCGTCGACCTCGCTACCTGGGTTGGGGATATTTTACTAGTCAACGTGTTGCTACAAAACGTACCACCCCGCTCGGTGGTGGAAATTTGCCATTTCGCGAGCACGAGGATGTTGCAAGTTTTTTGTATTGCGATCAATGACGATTTGTTGCGAAATACGCAAGCGCTCGACCGGACAAACATAGCAACTTGGTTGTTGCACCGCGTGTTGAGTGTTCTAGCGGATCTAGATAGTGATTAATTATTGCTAATTGCGAAGGAATTAATTGCTCTGTAACGGAGAATTATTTAATTCTTTTTTGTTACAAGGAATTGACTTATGTGACATTTTATTATGAATTTATTATTCTTATTAATTTCTAACAAATTAAATTAATCTTTCGTAACTATATTGGTGGACGTTACAAGTAAACGTTAACCTTAACGAATGATTCGTCAATTTTTGTGGCGACGATTCCGGAGAAACTACTAAAGGTATCTGGACGAATGTTCATATTTAGAAGTTTTATGGCCAAACTTAGAGCTGAAAAGCTTTTGGTTCAAAAGGGTCCAAAGGAACTAGCTATTTACTCTTAGTATTTTTCAACGATTTTGCAAATGAGCCGTCATTTCTGTAATTTCGTCAAAATAGATAAATAAATAATAAATGATTAGTAGTAGGTAGCCAGGAAATTTTGAAACTTTTGACAGTATTCAGAACGTCAGCGGTTGCGAAACGTCAATTCAACACGCAAATGCATGGAGAATGCGATGATGAGAAGAAATACGCGCGCACGTACGCTATGTGAAACAATATTGAAACAGCTTGGTGTTTCCATGGTGTTTACACAGTCAATGTGTATTTCAAGTGCGGATTGCGGATAGCAATATTGTTATGCATTTTTCAAGGATTTTGCAAATGAGCCGCCGTTTCTGTAATTTCGTCAAAATAGTTGAATAATAAATACAAGTAGAGGATTTTTTTTTATAATTTATGTCTATGACATTCTTTGGTAAAATTAATAGTTTAGCTGTAAGAGCAAATTCTATTTGATCGAGATCGTGTCTGCGTTAATATAGGATTTGCCAAATATTTTTATTCTAATGACAGTAGGTAGTGTCAAATGCTGATTTTTTGACAATACCTACTGTCCATAGCTGTCAAATCCTGGCTAATTCGTTTTATTTTAATGCAAACACGATCGATCTCGATAGAATCTCATGCAGCTAAACTATTAATTTTATTATCCGGCAACCGGATATCCGGTTATAGTTTCCTTTATTTTCGCAACTTACACCGGATAGAAATTCCACGTATGCATAGACGATAACATAACTTACAGGGGGGGAGGAATCCACCGTAACTATACGAATCGGTAAGAATCGCCTAGCAGAAACCGTAGTAGGCGCTGAAATTGCCGTCGCGTGCTCGGAGGTCGTTCGCGTGCTGGCTTGCTGCGATCCTACGGAACGGAACACGCTTTTGCAGTCGTCTTGGTGCCATCCTGTACCCACGGCCGCCCTGATTTATCATTTGACCGTTTCTGCGCGGCTCGTATCGGCATAACAGAGCAAGCCGCGACGACGGCGACGCAGGGCCGGGCCAAGGCGAGATCGCCCTCTGCCGCGAACGGAAATAACATCCAAACTTTTACGCGCGTTGTTTACTTTTGGGGTGGGGAAAATGTCGACAAAATAGAGAGCCAGAACTACAGTATACATACAGGATGTTCGTTTTTCAAAGGAGTTTTAATTTTTTAATCGATGATCCAAAAGGATCAACTCTGAGTTTTTATTTCGTATTTAAAGACGTCTAATATTTCGTCATATTTCGTTAATCCTTTTTTCAAATAACAATTTTGCATAGCTTCGAACATAAAGGTATTTTAACTCTTCAGTGTCTTTCATAGTTTTGGTAACATCCGGTACATACAAGCACATAATTACATTCTATAATCTATATTCTAATATTTACTGTATGACAACAAAAAAAATCAATGCAATCACATTTGTATAAAGATTTTCAATTAACAAACAAACCCATAAAACGCGAAACATGTTCCTTTAAACTTGAAGCCTGTAAAACCCTTGCTTTATGGCATTTGCAGCAACCCCTTTTTCAGGGGTAGGGGGTGTAATCCGTCTTATCCTTTTCACAGGCATCCCTTTCACGAAAAAAAAAAAAGCGAGGACATAAAAACGCGAGCTAGATACAAGCGTATAAATTCCGCACCGTGTTGGGAATCACACGAATATACGGGGGATGGAAACCCCAGTGAATCAAATAGTCGGTTCCTCATACCCCTTATATATAGATCATTCCATCCCCGTGGACTATTGATTTACGTCATTCTCGGTAAACATAGCCGCCTTGTACGAGAGACGTAATGATATTGCTATCTAGCTAGTAGCTGCGTGTTTTTGTCGAATATCGTAACTGTTACCATAGTTAAATTTGGGACAACGGTTTAGGAGATATACGTACCATGTACCACGTTGACACGTGTGACACGTATATTTGCTATAAGACCCATAACTCTAAAACTACTGAACGGAAAAAAATTAACTAAAGTGTGTCTACTCCTGAATCATTTCTACATAAGTTGTATGACTGTCAAAACTGTTTGCCTCTCGGTGTAAACATGCGCGCGAGAGAAGTGAAAGAAGTGCATACCAGATTTTTGCAGTTTTAAATTTTCTCTTAAACCACTTACCACAAAAATTACGGTTTTTGTTTAGGTTGCATCGTAAACTATGTTGTAAAACATAGGCACTGATACAGGTACCTACTGTTCATTTCTCTGGTACCTGCGTATGAGCGTATCATCAAAACCCCCCAAGTCTGTATTTCTCTTACCATAATCCTTCTATTCAATTTGGAATAGTTCAATTTCTTGGAAGAGTAAGAACTCCCACCTTTTGTATATTTGTACAGGTAGAACCTGTCTTGGAAAAACACACTCTAAACGGCAAAAGATAAATACAAACTCTATCCGCTCAGATAAAGTTTGTCCCCCTAAGTTCGAGCACGTTTCATTCTAAACTTGCGCGCAACTTTTCTATTATCGGAATAAGAATTTTCTTTTGATTGTACGGTCCACTTTACCCAATTCTCGGTCACCAAACTTTTGCGTAGTCGGCTGAAAATATTGAGACGTCATCAATCATTCAAACAGGCTATGTCGCAGCAGTCGACAAATTGCGTCGAAGCTAAAATCTATTTTTCAGGACGCAAATGGCTCGGAGCCGAAACCGCTGTATTATTGAAACTGAAAATTGGTCGAAACTGATGAAAAATTACTTAGGAGACACGTTTTTCGAAACCAGCACACATGAAATTCCGGTCCCCTCAACCTAAGACTAGAAATATTTTTTAAAGAAATAAAAATCGTATTCTATATATTTTATTAAAATATTAAAGGAATAAGTAATTTTTCTGATTTTGGCTTGATTAGGTAAATCTTGTGATGATATCATCATAGTTTATGATTTTTAGAAATCCTTGTTAATATATAGCATTGCAAGTGCGTTGAGTTTTTGTTCCGAAAGAATATCGCGCAAATAATTTTTTACCAGTTTAAAATAGAAAATGAACGGCATTGCGACATTGCGAGAGGTTTTGTATTTTTGTTATCTAAAATAAAATTTAACTTCTCTGTAACAAATCCTATTGTCTGTTTTTTTTTTTAATAATTAAAACCGTTCAATTTATATTTTTTGTTCATCGACATTTAAATCATTGTCATAAGTTTATAAAATTTGAGAAACTGCAATAAAAAATGTATTGTTATTTCTATAATTATGTGGAACCAATAACTTACCAAAATTACGTTACTAAAACTATAAACAGTGGCTTTATAATCGAGTATAGGTCGACTAAAATGTTTGGAAAGCTCTGCACATTTAAAAGCAACAAAGTAATATTTAATATTAATTTACCGATAGTAGGGTTGCCACCACTGTCATTTTGCCGGACACGTGGGGTCTCGGGGTTTACGGTAAATGTCAAAACACTTAATAACTCACTTAAAAGTGTTGTGCGTTCTGAAGTTTATGTTACAGTTTTCGTTATTTTGTTTTCTCCTTGCCATTGGCATTACTGCTACCTTAGAAATATTCGAGATCAAAGAAAATTTGAACGTAGATCTTAAACACAGGATGGTCGCTTATTTTTCGTTTGTTTGGAGAGATACAACAGTTAAAATGAGGTAAATGCATTTGTTGCTCATCAAAACAATTTCCAGATATCAACAAAAATAGAAACATTAATTCTTTACGTAGTTTTTCTTGAATGTACTTTTGTCTACAAATGTTTGAAAAGCTACCAATTTCAAAAAATGGGCTTTAGATTTTATATTTTTTTCTTATTTACGCAGGTTTTGAGAATCTTCATTCACTCATTCACATCATGCGAATTACACAAAACATAAAAACCATGCTGTTTGTTTGTATTAGAATATACAGCGTTTTTCTATATTTCGGTGCGGTTTTGAGAATACTCGACATTGTTCGAGTATTTTTGTGTCATATTTCGATAGTTGTCTTTTTTAGATTTCAACCAACAATTTCTATGGCGTCACATTACATTTTTTTTTTCAATGTAAGTAGCAACGAATATCAACCAGTCTCGTTTTTTTTGGCACTGCATTCTTTAGGTAGGCTGAAATTTAATCTCGAATCTTGGAACTTGAATGAAAAGAAGAGTGTAATCAGTCACTAAGTAAAGTGTTATGTCATTACTTGTAAACAAGCGGTCAAAATCGCTACGTGTCCTAAGAAAGCTAAAGTTACATTAAACTAAATTTTTAAACATTTAGTTAATTTTTCTCAAAGATGTGACATCATGGAGCCTTGTCTAAAAAAAAATCGAAAAAATAATGCACACAAACTATCGAAATCATGCATAAAGGGCCGCCGATGTTCGGACCTATTACAGAACTCGAATTTGAGTTGCTATGTTATTACTATTGGTATAAAGTATTATTTTCGTTATTTAGGTATATTTTATTTAGGTAGAGGAGGGCCCTACGGGCCCCTCTTTCGCCGGTCCCTAGGCACGTGCCTATTTTGCCTATTTTGCGTTATTAATTTACATTTGTAAGTGTAACTTAGAAGTAAGTAAGAGTTGGACCAATGTTATTGTAATTTTCTTTAGTTAAATATATGGAGTTGAGGCATACCATATTTTGATTTGCCTAAAACTATTATTTAAAAAGTTAGAGGTTATTTATTGTCAATAGGCAGTATTGACGGCCAGTGTGAAACATCCTTTAAAACTGCATTGCTCTGCATGTGTCTTTTTAGCCCATATAAGCTTCAAATATACCAACAGATACTTCAGTTCTCCTTGAACCGTTCTCTATTGCATATCGTGGTGTCTAACAGTGAATAATCAGAAAAAAAGAAAACATGTCAAATATGTATGATAGTCAAGCCGAAATTAAGATGGAGACCAGCTCTTCTGGTTGTTTGTCTTTGTTATCAATTTCTGATCATGAGAACAACACTAAGCCATGGTTAGACGTGTGTTCTATTAATTTATTTAATTTTCTGCTATTGGCTCATCAACACCTATAATAACCAATGAAGAATCAACACTTGGACAGCCTATACAAGCTATATCATTACGGTTTCCTAAGTAAGTCCACTATTTCGATTAATTTCTAGCCTAGATGTCTGGGCCTGGCCGAAAAGTTCAGACAGATATATTTTGAATTTTCGTTTTTTTTCATGCGCTGGTAAGAATAGCTACTTTTACGCAAGTGTACGTGAATAGATATTTTTGAAAGAACGATTAATTATATGACTCGATGGTTAAAATTGCTACGCGTCCAGTTTGAAAGAAAAAAAATAACGGTCAATTAAGATATTTATGTCGGTATTTTTAGCCACGTTTGTAAAACGTCTCGTGTCTTAGTTTGCTATATTTCTTTGAAGATTTAAAATATACAAGGTGTTGTGTATAGTTTTGTATTGTACACACATTTATAGGTAATTGGCCCATATTTCTTCCATGTAAACGTTAATCAACGGAACTATTTGTTGTTTACAGTGAACCATTACAAAACATAACTATTAATACTAACAGTAATCAATACAATTGATAGAAAACGGAAATAATTAGAAACTCACCAGTTGTCGAGCACTTGGGTCCGAAATCCAGTCCATAATGGCACTAATTACACAAAACCGAATGAAAAAACAAACACAAAAACGGGCACAACGCGAATATTGAACAACAATCAGCTGATTGGCACCGCGCGCCGCGACATCACGCGGCGGAACTAGGAGTTAATGAGCGATGCGGCTGCATACAAATTTGAGAAACCCCGCATAGGTTATGTTTTTACGCTTAACAAAATTTTAAACCAATGACTTCGATTTTTACCGTACAATGTTCACAATTCCCCGCCCACAAGAATCTCTCGAATACTTACGTAATATTTTAGCGATGACCCCGTCAAACACACGCGAAAATGCAGAGCAAAGTTTGACAGTTACCGAAGGTGCCGTGACCGCGACGCCAACTAGCGGTGATTTTGGTAATTAACGTTGACCGGCCGAACTCTTGCATTATTTTGTCGCGTTTTTAAGCGTGTTCGGAATGTTTCAACTGATCACACCGATGCGGAAATGAAAATCGGATCATTACACGAACTTGCGCGTAGTTTACGCGGTTTATAGCCGCACAATCACCAACGGGAATTTATCGGGGATATAGTTGTAGCGAATACGCTGGACTACCGTCAAACTTTGACACGTTCGCCTCGGACTCTGATGCGGCGTCTGGCGGTCAAGTTATGAACTATTGTCTTACTGGTGGCAATTAGCGTTTAGAGGGTACTGCGAATAAATACGATTGATTTAACATACAGGGTGGTTGCAAAACAAGATATTGTTTCGTTTGATACTGATGTAACATAAAAATAAATATTAAATTGAGCCTTGTTTAGCTTTTTAACCATTTCGTCATATAATGAATTATCAGCTTAGGACTAAATTAGTCTAAGTCCAGTTTTTGCCAAAATGGCTTTTGTATAAGATTTGATAAGCAAATTTCTCAACAAGGACACACAATTAGAATAATAATTATCATAATAATTTTTTCTAATTTGCGTTCGTTATAAGCTCATAACGAAACCGCTTTCAGTAACTTTTAATTTTCCAAGATTGATGACATTGACGGCAAGTGTCAAATACGGCTGACAGCTCAATCGCTATTGGCTCGCCTCAATCGTATTTGTGAATTTTACCACAACTACCAACTGTTGAAAATAAAACTACACAGATTAGATTGTAAGATGACAACCGCAATTTTCGAAATTTATGTAAAATTCATGTCGCATAGTAGAGAAAATTGTATAAAACTCCTCGCTACGCTCGTCGTGCCCAAAATAACTCGTGCGCCAATTGTTGTCTTATAAAACTTGTATTATAATATACTATATCGTATAAAGAAGCTGCCGTTGTGCCAAACAACTGGGCTAAACGTCAAATTCGACAAATTTTACGATTTACTCACTAATTTTTAAGTCCTTATTTCGAAAATTTCCAGTTATTTATCCAAAACATTCGAATTTTGCGGTCTAAACAATACAAATAAAGAAAATAAATCGCACACCTCCCACATATGCACACATAGACAGGTGGGAGCTATAACATCAAGCAGGCGGCTTCGCGACGTGACAATGACCTTGAATCCGCTCGCCGATGCAACGCTCGTAGATCCTAACCTTTGTTAACGTCTGTTCGCTCGTTCTTAAACCAAAACATAGCACGAGAACAAATAATAAACAAAATACGAACGAGATTTACAAGTTGGTACAAAATTAGGTGCAAAATTGCAGGTATATTTTCGCTAGCAAGGGAAAGTTGGCGACTCTGTCGTGCCGTTTGAGGGGTGGAGGGGGGGGGGGGTGGTGGAGCCATGTGGTACGCGACAGCTGAGCTGAGGGGTAACCGGCTTGCAGCTGCGTTGGCCCGGCGTTCAGTCTGTTTCTAACCTCGCTAGGGTGAATTTCGCGCGACAGTTCTGCCACTTTTCTAACGCTTAATAACTTAAATCTTTGTTTGTGTTGTTTCTTGTGTACGTGCGCTTGTGTTTTGGTGTAAAATGTTGTTCGAAACGCCGAACTTCGTACCGTACACGATACCACCGCCCGGTTTAACCCATGGGTAAGAATTCTTCTTTTAATTCAGTCTACCAATTCTATTCTTTCATCTCTTGTTTTAACAAGACTTAACGTTAGGTACCTAAACACGTTTAATACTAGTTACTTGGTTGTTCTATTATCGTTTTTATCGTTATTATTAAGTGATTAACTGTTTAGTGGCTGCATGCATCTTTTTGGTATGTAGTTTTGCGACAATTTTTGTTTTCTGCGCCGACTGTACTTCCCATACAAACCGTGCTATTGTCTAGACTTGTCTCGCTTTGTCTGGAACCTTATTTTGCTACCTGGGGTTCGACCCATGGACCATTTTGGTCCTTCGTACATTCAGTTAAGACGACCTCGTTTCTTTGTGGTGTTATTTTTAGGAGTCTTCGCTTTCAACTCAGTTCAAGCCTTGAATTCCAGGAATATACCAGGCGTTTTTTTTTGTCTCTACTGTACAAGTTGCTTGTGAATTGTTTGTTTTCTTCTTCTTTGTCATGTACCTACCTAATTGTTTTGTTCGTTGTGGGGGTTGCTCGCAGTGTTGCCAACGCCTGCAGATGCTTACCCACTAAAACCGGTAGCCTATTCTACTAAAATACAACTAGATTTTTCTAATTTCTACTAAGAAATGAAAAAAATATTTTTTACGTGTTTTATTACACGAATTATGTAAATATTAAATGACACAAATAAAATAATACAAGATAAAATAAATACCTATGAACACATACATGTATTTCGCTTTAATAACTTAGAGATCATCTTTGAAACAAGATAAATAATATACTCTTATATATTATGTTAAATACGTAATAATATAACAACATCAAATAAATATGAACATGACTTTATCAGACTACATATATAAAATTAAGTTTTTAGCTGCATGAGATTCTATTTGATCGGGGTCGGTCGTGTCTGCATTAAAATAAAACTAGTTAGCCAGGATTTGACAGATATATCGATTCTATTGACAGTAGGTATTGTCAGAACATCAACATTTGACACTACCTACTGCCATGAGAATGAAAATATATTTTATAATCAATCTTTTATAAACTATAAATTCATTAGATAATTAATTAATTACCGTAGTAAGAATATCAAATTTGACTTTACAGTAGTCTTGCCTATGACGCCACAAAGAGAGGGGAGGCAGTTTTAGCATTTAAACTCATGTTTTTTATTTATAATTTTAGTTAATTGTTCAGAAATGTTATATCAAAATTTGGCCCTTGTTTATTTTTTTTGCGAATTCAAGCCTGTTTTCTTAAAATGTTTAAATTTTACAAACATTATTTATTTCCATAGGTAACATGAAATTACATACTTAGATACATTTTACAGATCAGTCTTTTTTCACTAGTAAACAAAAATATTTAAACATTGAACTTATTTCCAATTTTTCTCTATGTTTTGTATCTTTTTTTTAATACGTGCATCTGCTACAATTCTGTCAGTTCTCTCTCTCTATCTTCCATATTTCTGTAGATGTTTGCCAACTCTGGCATTGGTGGGTACACCTCATTGATTGTCATCCACTAGAAACAAAAAGAGCAAAAATAAATAAACTAAACATGACAAATTACTACTTTTGCTATTGATTGACATGTTATTATTCTGATTATTATGTAATATCTTAAAAATAACATCAAAATTGTTACGATTTTGCAATAAAAACACAAATGTTTAAAGCATATTATACCAGGAGAACCAAATTGATGTTTTGGTAGTGAGACAATATGACATTTTCTTTTTCGATTGATACAAATAACCGAATTTTCGTAAAATATATCTTTGACAATAGTTTTGACATTGGGCTGGCTACTTTCTAAACACAAAAACTCAACTTCACAATAAAAAAAACGGATTCAAACTAAACAAATGGTCATTTATTTTTCAATGTTTGTCTTATATTCGTGCATTTGCTACAATTCCGTCAGTTCACGTTCCCTGTCTTCCATAGACTTGTAGAGGTTAGCCAACTCCGGCATGGGGGGGTAGACCTGATTGATTTGATGAAACTAGAAGCAAGAAAACAAAAATAAATTAGCTTAAACATAACAATATTTGATAATTATGTCACATAAAAAAAGTCTGATGTCGCCAGGCACATGACTTTATCATACTATATATATATATATATATATATCCTTGTAAGGCGATTGCAATAGGGCATTTGACTATTATTGGAAAACCATCTTAGTATGTTGATTCCTTCGTAAAGATAAGGATTATGTTTAAAGAGGAAGCCCACCATCAAAGCGTTAACCTTCGGTAGACTACCACTAACCGCTTTAACAAAGTTGTTTTTATATTCTTTGTAAATTAACGTAGTAAATTCAAACGGGAGATTCATAAGCGTACTAACGAATGACGTCACTGGAGACTGAGCCAATTACAGAGCGTTTTCAATCACGTGGTAGGACGTGAATAAAATTCAATTTTAATTTTCGTTTTTAATAGAAATAAAGCATTTTTTTAAGTAATGACAAATAGATTCCTTAAACTGTAATCTATTTGGATGACTATCAATACAAGCCATATTTTTAATACAGTCAAATACCCTATTCGACTTCTACAAGAAAATAAGCACAAAACAAATCCATTCTATCTTAGTATATGCGCAATATTTTATTGTTCCAGAAGTACCATAACGTTAAGAGTCCGTTAGGCTTCTTTGTATATCTATATCTTCTATGCTATCACATGCTTCTAGTGCGTTTGAAACCGAAAAGATTGGGAAACCAGTTCATTTTATGCCATTGTTCTGCTGGACAAAAGAACGTCGAACACTTGAAAGGGTGGGGGGGGGAATAAAAGTCTGCACGCGTCTTATAAAACCAGTTCTCTGCTCTTGCATGATGCAGACGCATATCTTGAGGAGGGCCACATGGTTTTCTGTACAATATCTGTTGTGCGATGCTGCGCGTATGGCATTATTCAAGATTTATATTAACGGTCGTAGTAACAGTAATAATTTTTTTGAGACGTTTTTGTTATTCAATTTATTAAGCTAATATAAAAACAATGTTACTGAATACAAAATAAGAAATCTTCTGTTAGAATTACTCTTGTAAATATCTTTGAGCCCAACTTAACTAAAAATTGCAGATCAACACTGTCGTTCACTTGCCGAATTTCTGTTAAATTTTGACTACACAGCGCCTAGGTTGAACTGCTGTCTTATTTTTTGCTCTTCTTATGTCCTCTGCAAATATTTCCAGTAATCTAAAAACAGAATTCATATTTAGAAATTTTATGGCCAAACTTAGAGCTGAAAAGCTTTCGGTTCAAAAGGGTCCAAAGGAACTGGCTATTTACTCTTATCATTTTTCAACGATTTTGCAAGCTAGCTGTCGTTTCTGTAATTTCGCCGAAATAGATAAATAATAAATTAAAGTAGAAGAAATTTTTGTATAATTTATGTCTATGGCAATTTTTGAATGATAAAGTCATGTGCCTGGCCGCATCAGATTTTTACATATATAAATTAAAATAATGATTGTACGCAGTCATCTGGCAGATATTTCAACCTTTAAAATAAAAAAAAACACTAATGAGTCCGATACGATTACTAGAACCAAAGATATTGAATTTTGAATATGGCAAGGTTTGGCAAATACTCGTAAATCATCCAAACTTTAAGCCTTCATATCCCTGCAAATATTTTTTAAATGAATTCCCGATACAGGTATCGACTTAATTTCCGAAAAATACCATAAAAAAAGTTTGGTGTAAATTAAAAAAGTGAAAACATATAATGAAGAATAAAATAATGATAAAAACTTACCTGGCATTTCAACAATCACTCGAATTTTCGCGTTTGAAATCTTACCGTCTTCCTTTAACAGTAAATTTTGCTATATAGCAGAAAGGAAATCGTACGTAGATTTAGACAACCTTTAGACGATCTAGTCGTATATTTATTATAAAAATAGCAGCATTCTTACTTAAAATGCGTTGTTTTTTATGTGTATTATAAAAGTTTTGTACGTTATAAGGCGTTCTTTTTTTTAAATAATTAATTATTAAAAATTAGTTTAAGTATAATTTTCTTTTGTAGATAACTTCTATCTCTTGTGGTTACGTTTAGATTATGTGTAGTTTTTTTTTTCGATTGGCCTCTTTGGTTTTATTAATATTGATAATAATATTCTATGCACAGGGGTTATTGTATAGTTGATTAGAAATAAAAATGTTTTGCTAGGGTTTGGAAAAAGTTTGGTGCTGGTTTTTTTTAGACTTTTCAACACATATTATGCAAATCAAACACTATTTTTCCATTTTTATTTCTAGTTAATTGTGTACTTCACAAGCTATTATTGTTTTTTTACCAAACATAAGCGCTTGTCTAATTAAAACTGCACATAAGTAATTGATTCATGTACGATATCGTTTTGTTCTGTAGTTGTTCCCCCAAGTTTTTAACAATTAACTAATTGTTTAACGTATTATTTATTTATTTACTAAACGTTGTACCATAGTGTCGTTCGTATGTATATTGGCTACTGTATAACACGACTATAATATTCATTCTGTTGTCTATCTCTTATTTCGTATAGTTTTAGTAGCTATTTCGATATTTTTGTAATATAATCATCTATTATGATCATCCTCTTGCATCAGTAGTAGAAATGAGACTAACTTGCGAATGAACTGATGAGAATATTGAAATCTTTTAAGATTGCAGCCCGACATTTCAAGAGACACAAGCAAGCTAGCAACCACAAAGGAAAAACATTCAAAGGAGAGAGAACTATTTTAATCTTCTACTTCTGTGGATATTTTCAAATAACTTGCGTCTAAGCAGAAACGTCTACAAAAATGGAGACTTCGCACTACTACTACAAGAACGAAAAGACACTTGACTACCGTAGTCGCAATTCTGAAGGTAACTTGACTTGAAGAAAATAGTAGAGAAAGCCAAGTAGCGGACCGTAGCGATTTTAATGTTGGAATATTTAAACAAGCACCTCTCTTACATATCTATCTACTCTGTGCCTGTATTTTTCGTTTTTGGTTTTGTGTTTTGTGCCGTAAATGTCCTCATGTATTTATTTATACAGGGGGATTAATCCATAGCACTTCAGCTACAGTATGTCCCGGACCGACCTACCCAGAAAAAAAGAAAATTATGACCGATCTAAGGTCATTATTACAAAAAAAAACAATAACACAATCCTTAGTTACACTTAAAAATATAAATTAATAACGCAAAACAAAATGGAAATGACTGTCATAGTGCAAGCAGGGCTTGTGTCGGTTTCTGTACGGTTAGTGGTGGATTAGGGCGCTTGCGACCACCTCGGTCAAGCTGATCCCACACGTGTTCAATACGATTCAGGTCAGGACTTCCACCCTCTAGTAAAAAGTCATTTGTCATCTTTAGTAGGCTTCCATATGTGAATTCAAAGCATATCAAAACCATTTTGGTTTGCGTTATTCATTTACACTTCTAAAGTGGTTTTGAAAAAGTGTACCCTAAGTTTTTTTGAGCAGTGGAGTTAAAGCATTAGTGATAAATTAAATCTTTGAGCAAATTCAAAATAAATATTAATTTGTTTAAATTGACGTACATTTCTCGGAGTGCTATTTGTGTCACCCTGTATATTTATATGTATATACATACAAAAAGAAGTATTTAACCAGCTCCACAATCATTTCGATTAACCACCTCTCTCTTATTATACAGGGTGTGGCATAGATAAGGGACACATTTTAGAGACACGATAACAAGTTCAAAAGATTATGTTGGAAGTTTGTTCCCTTAGTTTTAGTAACACCCTGTATATGTTTTTCGCCCTTTCACATATATTATTTTCTAACAAACCTCACGCTATTAAAACTATCATCTACTATCTACTACATTGTATAGTGCCAAATGTGAATAGAAAAGTACCACGTAAAACCTCTTTTAACAAAAAAAAAAAAATCGCATGAAATGGATACTTCACATATAGAAACCCGATATAGGAAAAAAACGTAGAAATTGGTATATAAAGGACTACCAGGAGGAAGATGGACAGCCAGAGCACATATATAGAGAAGATTGTAGCAGAATAACTTAGTTTATATGTATATTAGACTAGTTTGTTATTTTTAGGTGAATTGGTGATACTTGTGAGTTTATTGACGAGAAATTGAATTGTGTAATGAATATTGAAAACCAGCGTGCTAAAAGCAACTTGCATAACCCCTTTTTTCGCTGTTTTTCAAAGGAATTTATACTGCGAAAGCGTGACAACAAAACTTTTTTAACAGACGCGAACAAAATTTGGCAACTATTCTTTCGATTACATCACAAACCTTAGTAATCAAACCTTACTGAAATAGAGCTATTTACACTTTGGATTATATAGAAAACCGCCAAATTTCGACTACAGGATAAAGTTATTCAAAGGGATCTTTTTTAATTGTCGCTATGGATGCTTAAAAAGAGATCTGAAATGACGATTTTGACAAAATACATTTCTGGAAATACAAATTTGTATCCTGCAAAGTAAACACCTGAACAAAAACTTGGACGTTTTCTATATACAGTAAAATATGGAAACATGACAAAACCACTGAAACGATTTGTTATTTAAAAAAAAATCCTCGAACACGTCGGGTTTTAATTATAAAAATATACGTGTATTGACATCAAATTTAATTTCCGACCTTCAATTTTAAGTTTTCGACAAATGGCGTTCAAAACACGTTTTTTGTTCTTGTTTCTGTTCTTGTCTTCTTGTTTAATTTTTGTAGTCCAGTCAAATTATTGTGCTGAATCCGAATTTCAACTTTGCTACTTGTCACGGATATCGCTTCACAACGAAAATCGCAAAAAAACTCAAAATTTTCGAGTTTTCTCCAGTTTTTTTGCCAAAAAGTCATAAAACTGCACTTTTCGGCGTAGACCACTATATACAAAAACAAAGTACACTAAATTTCCTATAAAAAACACCCTCAGGTGTATTTTTTGGTTGAATGGTTTGGTCGGTAGAGCGCGCTGAAAGTAGGCTAAACTTTCCTACTTTATAGGTTAATAATATGGTGATATACAGGCGGGATGTAAATTTTAAATTAATTAAAAAATACAGCCACAACCTGGATTTGAACCAGGGACCTTTGCGTCGCTAGCACAATGCTCTAACCAACTGAGCTATTGCTAGCGACACAAAGGTCCCTGGTTCAAATCCAGATTGTGGCTGTAATTTTTAATTTATTTAAAATTCACATCCCGCCCGGATATCACCATCTTCTATACTTGATGATTAATTTCATCATTACGGTAAGTCCGTATCATAGGTACGCTATGTTCGTATATTCATATCTAGTAAAAATATTTTTACTTTTATATAAATAGAACAATACCAACACCCTTAGATATGAACTCGCTGCTGCGTTTGTAGAATAACATTTCCGCACAACGATTTGAATCACCGTCGTCGCGCGAGCACGGGGTAGCTTTTTCGCAAGGGCGGGGGTGCATTGTTCGAATAGCGCACGGGGGCGGATTTCACCCCCCTCACCCCACCGACCGCCCGACAAGGGCGGCAGACGAACTTCCCTTACCCCGAAAAACGCTCCTCTCCAGGAAAATCAATAAGTACACGCGGCGGACTCTACGGCTCCTCAAATCACCCCCGTGAACTCGAGGGGTAGTTCCAACCCCCTCGACTTCGAAAGGATAGCCGATGATACGTCACAGACGAAAGTGACAATTTTAGAAAAAAAAAATTAGGGGTTGTTCCGGTTTTAGGGGTTGTTTTTTGATTTTCGAGGGTGGTTTTGGGGGAATTGTTTTGGGGAATAATTAATGGATAAATGGTAAAAATTAGGTTTTGTTTGTTTGTACGGGGAGTTGTGTTATTTGGGGTAGAATTGGTGTTAGTTTAACGTTATATTTTGGGGTTATGTTTGTGGGGGTTTCGTGAGGGGTATCTAGCGGTGAGAGGCGGAACTGAGCGGCGTATCGACCGGTAGGAGGGGCTGGAAATCAATTGTTTGCGCGAGTTATCGCATCCATAATTTAGAGGAAGGGTATACGGTGCAAAAACTACATTTTCTAAACATATAAAGCGTTTATTGTTGTAGTAAGTTGTTTATATATAAATAAAATATAGAGAAACAGACATACATCTAGTAAATACGGTGCACAACTAGTCTTAGGTTCTAAGAATAAACAGTCAAATCAAAACATTTAAAAAAACGCCGAGAAACTAAAGCTAAACTAGGTTTATACAGATAGGGGGGGTGTCTTTTTATAGGGATGTTTATTACTAGCGCAACCTTTCAGGACTCCTCGGTTCTCTGCTCTTATATAAACAAAAGAACACCACTTAATAACCACTGTCTATCCACTATCGAGTCTTTTCCGCGAAAAAAAAAACAACAACGTTTCTGTTTTCTTCTTCAGTAGTTTCTTGCATCCCTTCAAGGGTCATGTCCCATTCCAGCAGTATTACCAATATCCTACTGCTGTGACAGGACAATATCCTTGCAAGGACCTTTCTGTGGGACGTAGTGAACGCACGCGATCAAACCACCGACTGAACTGTGGGGGCGCAAATACACCCCTACGGACTGAGGGGGTGCCATGGCAACAGTCTTGCGCGGTGTATGGCCGCACCCCGTTTACGGTAATACACGTTACACGTGTCCGATAGAGGGTGCTTTTATTGATCTCGCAACCCCCTCCTGGACTGTACCGCTCGACCCTGTATACACTCGTCTTTGTCTTTCTTACCTTGCTCACTGTGGGGTTGTTAAGGTCCATGTCGCGGTCCCATCGCTTCTTTTTCGGGTCTTCGTACCTAAGATGGAAGAAGAAGAAGAAACGAATATGATGAATTAGGTCGAAAAAAAAAAGAAACAAGCTTTAAAATTTTGTTTCCGCATCGCACCGATCTCACGTAGACCTGACCTTGAAACGATTACCGACGCAAGCTATCATAACCAAAACTGTGTTGAAACAAAATAATTTAAAAAAATACGAGTTTTGTTATACACAAAATTAGACAAAGGTCCGTTTTTAATAAACGATACAGACAGTATAATCACTTTCTGTACGAATTTTTGAGATGACAGGAGATTAAAATTGCCGGGAGCTCGTAGGACCGGGCCCAAGTAGACCACACTGTATTAAAAGGATGTTAAGATAATTTTTATCTCCTGCATCACACCTGCCTCACACGTGCATCACACCATCAATTTTGCTTGCAGTGACACATAACGAAACATCAAAACAAGCTAATAAGCAGGATAAATGCATTTAGGATACTACTAAATAGATATTATTTTGGTTTTTAAGATTTGAAGGCATAACTTTTAGTCTAAATTAAGGATTTAGTTAGTCCTTTTAGAGATCGTTCGAATTTCACTAATCCATAAAGTCCTCAATCGAACCGTCCTACCTACAGACATGTCGGATTCGTTTGTTGGTCAATTATAGGCCGTCAAGTGAGAAGAGGTGCCGGCGTCGGCGACGCAGATACATCTTCTCATCTCGCGAGCTATAATCCTCGTACTCACAATGAAACGTCGGGTTTGGTCGCTAGAAAGTATATCGAGACCCACGCCCAATTGAATACGGTGACAACTTTCATGAAAACTAGCGGTATCAACTGAAACAAAAGAGAAAAGCCGATTTTAGCGAGTTGAATGATGATTAATTTTTTTTTCTCGTTTTTTATAGTGCCGCCATGGCAGCCGACCCTAGGAACGTGCTGGAAAGCAACGGGGCCACCATACAGCTTGCGAACGGCGGCAGTCATTCGGGATCGTCCGGTAGGAGCACGCCGAACGGCGAACCCGCCCCTGGAAAATTGTTCGTGGGCGGCCTGAGCTGGCAGACCACGAACGAGAAGCTTCAGGAGTACTTCAGCAAGTACGGGAACGTCACAGACGTTCTGATCATGAAAGATCCAGTCACACAGGTAATTTTTTCGCATTAACGCAGTTGACTCATATTCAACAGTTGGTAGTTAGTGTAAAATTCACAACTACGACTGACGCGAACCAATAGCGATTAGCGATGTCAGCCTTATTTCACACTTGACGTCAATATCATCAATCTTGGAAAACCAAAACTTACCTACTGAAAGTTTGTGATCTAGTGTTCTCATAATGACATCGAAAGCGGTTTCGTTATGAGTTGATAAAGAACGCAAAGTAGAAAAAAAAAAAAAACCTCTGCAATTTTCAAATAGTAATAAATATGAATAAAATAAATAAAGAATTTAGAACATAATACAATAAAAAATAAAAATGGGTATAGCTCTGCTACACATGCCGCATAAAATGTTCTGAAAATATGTAAACATTTTGAAATATATTTCCTAAAATAAAGATAATAAATACGATGTTTTGATAATATATATGTTTGCCCTAATCTACATATCATCCACATATTTTGTGCGGATTTATTAGGCCTTAGATTAGTATATTAAGCTTATCAAAAAGGAGCTTATCAAAACTACTTGAGTAGGTTTTAGTATTACCTAAATAATTTGACAAACTTCTTAGTTTGAAAGTTTTATTATATTTAAATTATATTACCTACATGTCAGATGCTTGGAGGAACTATCACAATATACCAAATAGGTGGCGGCATTTATAACTACCAGGTGATAGTTCACGAACAAAATTTTGTGGGACCAGAAAATCAAAACATATACACACAAAACTTGGAATTATGTGAATATGGGCAAAAAGAAAACTTCGGAAGCAATTGGGTACATCGAGAGTGCCTTTTCCCTCAAACATTCAAGAGTTGGTTTGTAGAAATTAATTCCAAAATTCCCGTTATGTTCTAAATTTTTATAGAAATATGTATATCTTTTTCTTTTGTATATCAGACTAATGAGTTTTGCCGCAAATAAACTTCATTCGAGTATTCATTTTTTCAATTCGGCAAAAAGTTAGAGCTGATAAAAATAACAATAAAATCGTATTTCAAACGGCTACAACTTTTTAAGGAATTGAGAAAACCAATAAGTTGATATGAACCTCTTTACTCGGAATGACATTTAGTTTTAAAAAGAAAATCTGTAAAAAGTTTTATGTGGATTTTATTTTGTTACTTAAATTTATTTACTTTTTATTCTTGTAATGGGTATTGATTGTTATTTTTTTCATTTTCGCCTTGTTTGATATGTATTTTATTTTTATTTTTCTTTGTTTGTCAACATTTCAAACGGCTGTAACTTCTTAAGGAATAGAAAAAACATATAAGACCATATAAAACATTATACACAGAACGACATATGATTTTTAAAAATTAATTCTGCTGAAAAAAACGGTAGACTATTAATATATTTCTCTTTGTTCTAATTAATGTTATTTTTTAACTGTTATTTAGTAATCGTTTTAATTTTGAGTAAAAGTTATGTCAATGTTTTGAATTTTTCGTACGATCAAAAGTGCTCCCCGACTTCAAAAAGGTTAAGAGCCACTGCATTAACGTCTTGTTATTGCGATTACAGAAGAATTCGTCATAGACAGTAGACGGGTTCAAACATTGTATATAGTAGAGAGACGCTATAGGGGTTCTGGGTCAACTTAACGGGTTATTTTAAATGCACAATCAAACTCGTCTTATTCTTGTTTACTTGTATTTTGTTACTTTGAATGGGTTCTATGTTCGTCAAATTAAATTTTGCTTTTATGAATTATGGAACAATCAATGTCTTCCGAAGATCCTAATGCTATAATTAATATCCTACACATGCAATAATGGAAAAGAACATGCATTAAGACAATTTCTATCTAAACGCTATCGCACCAATAGCAAAAGTATTGTGAGATAATATAGAGCAACATAAACGGCATTTTTTTTTTGTTACAGAGGAGCAGAGGGTTCGGTTTCATAACATTCGAGAACCCGGCAAGCGTTGCGGGAGTCCTCAAATGCAACTCGCACTCCTTAGACGGGAAAAGGATCGACCCAAAGTACGCCACGCCAAAAAATAGACCAAAGGGTCCGAATAGAACCAAGAAAATCTTCGTCGGCGGCGTTAGTCAGGACACCACCGTAGAGGAGGTCAAAGCGTACTTCTCAGCATTTGGCAAGGTAGAAGAGGCAGTCATGCTGATGGACCAGCAGACCAA
Organism: Melinopterus prodromus; assembly: GCA_964023965.1. Classification (NCBI taxonomy): domain Eukaryota; kingdom Metazoa; phylum Arthropoda; class Insecta; order Coleoptera; family Scarabaeidae; genus Melinopterus; species Melinopterus prodromus. The sequence goes on along the minus strand of OZ030398.1, from coordinate 28,052,156 downwards.
AAGGCATAGGGGCTTCGGTTTCGTAACGTTCGAGAACGAAGAACCAGTGGAGACGGTGTGCGAGATACACTATCATAACTTGAAAGGCAAGAAAGTCGAGTGCAAAAAAGCAATGCCAAAAGATGCCGTGCAAGCCAACGCTCAGATGCTGGGGAAGAGAATTATTCTCAATGGTTTGGGCATGAGGATGGCAGCTCCTTCGGCCGGAGCGTTGGCCGCCAACTCTTTGGCTGTCGCTCAAGCGCAAGCCCATGCCCAGGCAGCAGCTGCGGCAGCCGCTGCTGCTCAAGTCCAGAACGCCCAGAGGATTTTTGGAGCTTACCCATCTCTAGCTGGGTATAGGTAAGTCAGAACGATCGATTGGATAAAGCAAATATGGCTTTTGCGACTTGAAAAAATCCTACCGGGTAACTTCAATTAGATGAAGCGTTGTAATTTTCAGTATTAACGACCTAAATGTTTTGTGATCTTGACTTAAATATATAACTCCATGTACATTTGACTTCTGTAAATGTTTGTTTTTTAAGCATGCGCACTTTTTTATTTATTTATTTATTATTGAGTGTACTATTGTAGTATATTGTTCACGTTAAATCATTGCTATTATTTTACTAAATTGGTGTATTATTTATTCATAAACTTATAAGTTTGTTAAGTGGTTTTCAGTATTTTCTTGTTAATATGAAACACATAATGTTACTTATTTTAACAGAAAGACATTGCCAATCCCAAAATTTTAATGTGAGGTAAAACTTTCAATTGCCAAAAACGCTTAATAATTTTGACAAATATTTAAAAGTCAAAGTCGCTTTGAGAAACTTGAAAAATGTCCCTAATCATCATTTGAATGGGATTAGAAAAACGTACTGTGGCATCTTAACCAACTTTCACCCGAACTGTGAAGACGTTTTCAAGGTTGTAAGTCAATATTATTTTAATGGTACTCAAAAACCCAGTGAAATTAAACAAATACATAATTCACTTCGGAAAAATTCAAGCCTAGATGGATTTTCAAATATGCCTTTGATTTGGCGTTAGAAGTAACGTGTAAACAGCTCGCATCGATATCTGGTCTGAGCTGCGAGTTATTCACGGTCATAGATGACCGACTTGGATTTTATTATTGGTCGGAAAACAATGGATTTTTTTTAGGAAACTTCTAGATCTGTTAAGTCTCTACATAAAATGTTTATACATCCTTTAAGTACGAGTTGGCGTTTTCAAGTTATGCGTCTGATAATACGTCAAAAGCACGTATAACGTTATTTGTATGCTGGGTGATCCATTCCACGTCCCAAATATTTGAAAACATGATATTTAATAATAAGAAGAATAATAGCGTGCAATGAAAACTTGACCATTTTCAAGATAGTCCTTCAGAAGGTTAAGAAAATGCTTACGAATACCCACCGTGGTGTTTACGGAAACTAAAATTAGTGTAAATGTTCTTAAATCTACGCTAGTAAAAGATACTAGGCTTTAGAATAATTCCATAAAATGCGATGCCGTTATTTATATAAAACACTTGTGAAGCACATTTGAAGATTATTTGGATTATTTTAATTTGATGGAAATTGAAAACAGCCGGCTGTTGACTAAATAAATGTTTTTTATTGTCATAAAACCCTAAACTGAGTTTCGCAAGGATTTTGTATATATAAACCCGTTTTTGGTTCAATCGGGAACTGAAAAAGTGCAATTGAAAGTGGTATACAATAAATTAAATTATCAAAAATGCCAGACCTCTTCAAAAACAAAGGGGCGCACAGATTTTTCTTGCTCCAGGGCGCTGAATATGTAGCTACGCCACTGTGCAATATATACGGGTTTAGTAATAATTTTTCATTTTGCTTTTTAGGTATGCGCCATATGCAATTCCGACTGTTTCTGCTAGCGCAGCGGCTGCGGCAGCTGCAGTTCCCCAAGGTAACCCCTCAACAAATCCGGGGTCACAATTGGGAACTCCGTTGACTACAGGACCGTATCCGGGCTACAGTTTAGCCAACGTGGACATGTCAAGCTTTCAAGGCGTCGACTGGAGCCCCATGTACAGCAATATGGGCAACATGGGCATGTACTAAAGCGTTTTTCGTCGATGAAAAAAGAACACGGACTTCCAGTTTTACATTTCCAGTATCTCGTAAGTGACGTCGACGGGAAACAAAAGAGAACTGTACATAGAATCTCCTGTTACGCGGTTTGAATACCCCGACTTTACTTCCTATTATATTATTATCCTAGAAGCAATAATTTGCGCAATAAGAACTCGTTTTTTCACGTTTTAATGAAAAAGAAATAAAGCAGTATTACGACAGATATAATTGTCGGGAGTTAGTACTTAAAAAAACTGTTTCGTTTCGTGTTTTTTCGTTGTTTTGTTTGATTTCTAGGTTAGGTTTTTTTGTAATGATAAGTTCCCCTTTTAAATAGATCTCAAAAAAGTATTATACTGCAGCCGATCACTTGCCCCCCAAACAAGGCGTTATTTTTTCGCCTAATAATAAATAAATAAAGCAGCAGATCTAGTCTTTAATAAGAAAAAAAAGGCCCAGTCTTGCCTTTTCAAAGTGCTAAATAGACCACACCCCTACGAAATTCTAAAAACAACATTCCAGACGCGTAGGGGGTTTTAAAATATTCGTTTTATCTATTGTTTTTTCTTTTTTGAAAGTGTGATTTGTGGACCAAGTGTCTGTAGTAGCGCGGCAGAAATCGTGACAGAACAGCAGTCCACTGTATTATTTTTAAAGTGTTGATTGACATGTTGTGGGACGTTTGTTTTTCTTTTGTCATGCTAGGGGTTCGATTTTCAAAAAGACGCCTCTTTACCGACCTTCGGAATTGTTTGTAGAACATGCCAAAATTAAAAATTTTACTCAAACCCAAACTGTCACCGAGAAAAACCGGGTAACACGTTTTCCGGAAAATAAACTCGAAAAGCGCCTCTATACCGACCTCCCAAATTCCAATCCTTACTCAGATTACAAAGAATAACTAAATTGTTTTCTCAAGATTCATTTTGAAAAAAAAAAAAAACTAACCGTGACAAAACAAACAAACCGTTATTAAAATAAATAGATAATTAGGTATTAATAATTGCGATTCTCTTGTACTTAGTAACTTATTGTTTTAATTTATAACTATTTATATCACCTAGTAGTTAAACTCTTAATTTTGTTTTCTTTATTTTACCGAAAGGCGTTAGTTTTTAATAATTAGAAAAGAAAATCGCAATTCTGTGATAGATTTTAACGGAGAGTGAAACAAAAGGAAAGCAATTAAAATCGCAGTGGGCTGGTGTGAGATCGTGTCTCGAACTTAGCGAAACGTACGTAATAATAAATAATTTTAACTCAACAACACTCATATACTCAAGACAAAATTTTCAAGAAAGTTTTTTATTATATTAACTGCCGTATGATATGTGTACGCCTGCTCAAAGAAAAACCTTGTGATAACTTAATAGGCAGAGTGTAGCAGAAGTACATAGAGTTGGCTGGGTTTTGTCCCGAAACAGTCGAAAATCGATTGACAGATTCTAACCGAGGACAATCCCAGTCAAAAAAACAAAAAAACGGTGTCAATAACTAATATTAATGTCAAAAAAGAAGGATTTTGCTTCTTCTTTATATGTAAATTTGTTGTCAGAGCAATAAGCGTTTGAAGGAACCCTCTATTTTTCTAAGAAAGAAGAACACGTTTAGTAGAAATCGGTTTTTGAAAAATACAAAAAAATAAGTTGTTTAAATCTAAAAGAGGGTTGTTCATTAAGTAACTAAAATTAATCCTACACACCTATACATATTATTGTGACGATAATGTTATGTACTATCTATATACCTAAATAGTATGTACGGGAAACAATTGACAATGTTTCGAAACTGTAAACGCGTTTAGTGTACTTAATAAGATGACTTGTATTATTTTATGATGATAACTATTATTATAACGTAGCGGAAAATGATTAGTACTAGTGTTTTTTGTAGTATGTATGGTTACTCTGTGTGTAGTTACTAGGCACTGTAGTCGTATTAAAATAAACTAGTTTCATAAACGTAGTGTGCTGTGCTTGATCATCCGAAACCCAAACTCTCTCCCAGCTACGTATCTCCTATACTATATATCTAAAGTACCAAAAAAACAAATAACGTTCGAACTTACGCAAACTTAATCTAATTTCAAGCAATTAAAAACATTATCCAAATTTAGCTTCTCTACTGGCCTTCCTCATCGACTCTAGATGTCAATAAACCTTCAAATTTTCTTTTCCATCCATCGGTTACCGAGAAAAACGGGAAAAACAAAAAAAAATTAGTTTAAGTTTGCGCGGGTTAAAAATTCTATTTATTAATAACCTAGTCGTGTAATAATCACACAGCTTCCTGTGATATAGTAAACCACTGGTAATTGCACGATCTAATAAGTGTCTATATATAGTAGATTGGTTCCGTGCCTTACCCGCTAGACGGCGGGAGAAGACAATACACGCACGACGACGAAGTAAAATTAAAAAGAAATAAAGACGACGCGGCTCGCCCAAGTGCTGATTTACAAACGAACAAAAAATTCGGAAGGTAAGTAGCGGCGTTGTTCTGTAGACTATGGCCTATATATTTTGGATGTGTATGCTAATATTATTGTAGATAATCTTTCGTACTAACTAGACCACTACACTAATGGACACAGAAAAATTAAAAAAAAAACGACGCGCTGTGAAAATAAAAGAATAATCTCCTACTATTGAACAAAAAAATCGGTTTAAAAACATTGCTGGAAAGACGAGGAAACACTTTTAAAATCCCGTGAGATTTTTCAAACTATCGGGATATGTTTTTATTGAAAAAAAGTGTTTCCCTAATTTTTGAGCACTATTATAACACAGAATGTCCTATAACTAAACTCGTAGTTTTGGGACGGCCTGTATATAAAAAGACGTAATTGACCAAAGATTTATTTATGTATTTAAATATTACTTGCTATGAGTGTAGAACGCATTTATAGAATAGCATCTTTAGTATTGGGATAACGTAAAAAGTATGTAGTTAGCAAAAAGTTAGTAATTTTCTAAACGTAGAGAAAGAAAAGATCAAAACGACTGACATGGAAATATTGTAGAACGATTTTCACTGGCGTGTCTCTGCCTTAGAACTCGTTGTCTTCCCCGTATTTTTGTTTTGTCGAGAAGATATGACATTCCAAGAGAAAAACCCCTAGACGATAGTGTTCGAAAATGTTATCAAAATGAAAAATAATATTCACATATCTCTATCATGGTGGTATATTACTAATAATACTGTATTTAAGGTAATAATAATTAATAACATGTAGATTATTTTCAATAAATTATATACGAATATCTTTTTTAAAGTTGGTTGATATGTTTGTTGTATTTTTTTCTACAAATATGAAATATTATAGGCACTACAGCGTATGAAGTGTGAACTGAGATACTTACAGGCCTTTTAAGTACAAATAAAAACGTATTAAAACGAACCTTCGTTTTATTTTTATATCCCTAGGTTCGTGTAACAGTTTCCGCAATACTTTGTATGATTTTTTTTTGTATTTCTATCTAAAATAGATGAAAGGAAACTTACGTCTGGATGTCTGACATAATAAGCCGGAGAAAATTTGTCCTTAAAAAACGGGTATCTCTAAAATTAAACAAAAAAAAAGGTAAGTAACGTAAATTTTTAAATAACTAAATAAATAAGAAAAACTTACGGGATCGAACCCTTTACTTAAACCCTTTCCCATTACGGAGTTTGCCGAATATAGCGATGCACGAAAATTTTGTATTTACTGGTATTTTTCACGAATAAATTTAGAACGATGATATCCGAAAATTATTTTGATGATAATGACATATTTACATAATTTACTTCAATATCTTAGATACCAAATTGACGCATGCTTGATTTTATTTAAGATCTTGAAGATCTATAGCAAATCTATAGTATGTATCAAATTAAAATTGTGAATAGCAATTAATTAATCAATACAAAAATTATTATTATAATAGTAAAAATTCACTCATTTATTGAGAGAGAACATTTTAAACTAAAAATACAAAAACTTACAAAATCCGATGTTCTAGAATCATTTTCATCAAACATGCAATAAAGATTCTTAATAGCTAATAAATAAACATCATAAAAGTAATTATATTAGTTAAAAGTCAGTCAATTGAGTGAATTTTCGATTTAATAGTTTCAAAACAAAATTGAAAATGTATGTTTAGAATGTTTTCAGATGTATAACTTGAAAACGCCAACTCGTAGTTAAATGATGTAGAGCCATTTTATGTAGAGAATTAAAAGATTTAAAAGTTTCGTTATAATGTTTATAATCGTGCGATAGAAATAAAATCAAACATGGTGCCGCCATCTATCGGCTGACAAGAGCGCTATAACCTCCTGAATTATAGGTTAGGAACGAATCAGTAGATGGCGCCACCGATAAACGATATTTCAAATAAATTGTTTACAAAACGTAATTTTTACAAATAAATCCGGTCAACGTGTATCTATACTCCATAATCGTAAAACATTACCAATTATACTTTAATTTTGATCGATGGTATCACAAACACTGGCTTTCCGATTAAAAACGTGGGTGTTTTGACAGTTGTCGAACAATCTGCAACATCACAAGTGATACAAGATACAAGTGTAATCCAAATTTCGCTATAAACATGACTGCGATAATAGCAGAAAACCCCGATAAAGACGAAGATATTTTCGGTCTGGGATGTGCCCTGGAGCTATTCTCGGAGCACGAAGAAGTAATAACGATGATAAATAACCTCAAAAACGTTATAAACCAACAACAAAGTCTCATTGAGAGGTCAGAAGAACGATTCTTAGACATTCTTAAACAATACCATGAACAACCGCACCTTCTAGACGCGCATCTAGACGAAATCCTAGAGAAAATGATAGTGATTATACGAGCACCTGAGTCAACGTTGCGCTTAAAACACGAGGTCTTCAAATATATGTTTATCGTCATCAACGTCCGAGGTTATAAAGTCATCGTAAGGCATCTTCCGCACGAGGTAGCAGATTTCGAGCCAGTCTTGCAATTGTTGGAAGCGCAAGATCCAGAGGAATCAGAAACTTGGACGACACGTTACGTTTTGTTGTTGTGGTTATCGATAATCGTCATGATTCCATTTCATATGTGCCGATTAGATGGATTTACGGAAGTGGAAAAATCTGATACGAAGACTGTTATGACGCGCGTGTTGGATGTCTGTAAGACGTACGCTGTCGTTAGTGACAAATGTCGTGACGCAGCTGCATATTTAGCGTCGAAATATTTAACGAGGTTAGTTGTTTTGGAGTATTTTTACTTTTAAGCGCTCTCTGTTGATAATTGAGTGAATTTCTAGTGATCTTATTGATTTTTTGTTGTTTATTAACAAATAAACAATAGAAAATCGATTTTTGTTTCATCGCCATGTATTTTAAAATCAACTTATTTCTGTAGTTTTTGTTGTTGAACATTTTCAATTTTGTTTAGGAATGACGTCAAAGAGCAACACTTAAAAACGTATTTCGATTGGGCAATTCAACTAAGTACCAACCCGTTTAGCTCAATCTTCATCAAATACGGTACACTAGCTTCAGTGGCCATGATTATAAAGCACGGAAAGCGTGATGACATTTTACCCCATGCTAGATTTTTACTGAACTGGATCATCGGCCCCGAATTCAAGAACAATCCAGGCAGCAACGTCCAGAAATTGGTATACAAGATCATACAAAGAATCGGTAATTATTACAATTTTGTTATTACATCCCTGGCAAAATCAAACATGAAGGAAATAGTTTTACATTATTGTAAATAATATATCGTCGCCTCAAAGGTAAAATGGTAAAAGTCACTAACTAACAATTTGTTATATTTTATTGAAGCACGAAGTAATTGTGGCCAAATGCTGATAAATGCGTATCTAAACAAAAATACGATCAATAAGTGTTAATAAAATAAGTTCAATAAATTCTTAAAATCCATTTATTCTCTGGAAAATGTCATTATAGTTATTGGTATTCTATTGTAGTCAGGTTTTTGTAATTATTTGAAATGTTAGTTAGTTACTTTTACTTTTAACCAGACGATACGCAAACAGTGACATATCTTTGTTGAATTTTACATATTCAATGTTATTCAAATTATTTTACACTACGCAATTTTATCACGCAAAATGTTGTACAAACTTTTAAGCAATAAAAAATTGCGGATACTGCCATTAACAATAGTGTAAAACCGCTATTATACAGTGAGAACACAAAGTATTGAAACATGACAAAATCTCTAAATCGGTCTGTTATTTAAAAAAATCTCTGTTTCGAATTGGGAAATATGCACACATATTTATCGTAAACTAAATTTCCGACCTTCAATGGTTTTTGAATTAAGACGGATACGACATATTTTGTATACGACACCATTGGCTTAGTAACAGTATGATGGCCGTACATAGGAAAATTTTCTAGAATAAGATTGTTGAAAATTAGTGTTACATTGTGTATTTTATACAGATTTTGAGGTTTCCGGTAGATTAAATTGAAATGGCATGTTGCTAAAATTACTGTTTTGACATTTGACCTCACTTATCCAGATCTCTTACATAATTTTGACTTCGCATTCGTATTCAGGGCAAATAAAGTTCCAGAGTACATTTTATATATCCTTTTACAACCTCCATGCTACTCAAAATTATCAATATTTGCAATTTCAGTTATGGTCTTTACGCCTTAAATTTTCTTCCGCTACCATTAAGACAATTAAATGTTATATTAAAATAACTTTCAATTATGGGATTGCCGTTACATCAAAATGTGTATTTTTATAGTAAAAAATCGACGTTTTCAAAGACGTTTTTTCTTAGCCGTATAACAAAATGGAAAAAGAAACAAAATTAAAAAGCGCATAATATCCGCAATCCTGTAGATCGTTGCTTTTGCAAACTTTTACTTTAAAAACAAATATTTTTTTTAACAATTATTTTATATATTTTTTTGTAATCTTGTTGACTATACCTACCCCCATCATGTTCGGCATTCTTGTGAGACTAATCTGGCAACCCTGTTTATGTGGTAAAGGTGGTAGTCAAAAATTGCTTAATTTTTTTTTCTTTTATTTATAGGCCTGACATTTTTGCCGCCGAGAACTGCAAGTTGGCGGTACCAAAGAGGAAATAGGTCCCTAACGGCAAATCTGAGCGCAGGCGACGGCGAACCGCCCGTTAATTCTGCTCAACCTGATCAAACCAGTCACGAAACGTTAGAATCGGAAGATGTCGAGGTTCCCGATGAAATTGAAGAAATTATCGATCAACTTATACAAGGTTTAGGAAGTGCAGATAGCGTTGTAAGGTACGATATCGATCGTTTAAGTTATATTGGTAAATTTTTCTTGGTTTGTTGTCCGTTGCATCATTAAAGTCTCAAAAAAGAAATTATTTTTTCATTATTTGTAAATTAAATCCTATAAATTGATAGATTTTAAGAAGTAAGCCTAATTTATCTACACAGTTGGATAAACAAATTTAGTAGTATTCATAATACAATAAAATATACAGGATGTTCCATTTAAAAACAATGTATGTTTTGTTTTCGAGTTATGATCAAATTTTCGTTTCGTTTTAGATGGTCCGCCGCAAAAGGTATTGGAAGGGTGACTAGCCGATTGAATAAAGAACTGGCCGATGAAGTTGTCGGTTCCATATTGGAGTTGTTCAACCCTCGGGAAACTGACAGTTCCTGGCACGGCGGTTGTTTAGCTCTAGCGGAATTAGGTTAGTTTTCGACGAGTTTTCTTTAGTTTTTCTTTTAGTTTTTTTAGATTAACATCAATGATTTTGGTAATTTAGGTAGAAGAGGGCTTCTGTTACCTCAGAGACTCCCCGAAGTTGTCCCGTTAATTCAAATGGCGTTAGTATATGACGAACCAAGGGGTTATTCTTCCGTTGGATCCCATATTAGAGATGCTGCCTGTTACGTGTGCTGGTCTTTTGCTAGGGCATACGAGATGCACGTTTTGCAGCCCTACGTGAACGATATCGCTGGCTCGTTGCTGATTGTTACTTGTTTTGATAGAGAGGTATGTATTGTAGTACAAAAACATAAGTAATGCAACAATAGTTGAGATAATGAAACCAAAATGATCGTTAGAACTATGGAATACCTTGAAAATGAAGGGATTTTGATTTTTTCTTACTTTTTCCGGTGAAACTTTCTTTATCGGTAGTACATGTGGTTGCTAGGGAAACGAAATATGCAAACGCTGGTTGCTAAGGTAAAATAAATGTAGATCGGTGATTAAATGATAAAGTATTTGCAAGGAGAATTGCTCAATTCAAAATGGCATTATCATGACATTGCCATTACTCTTTAGTCGGAACGTGTCGAACTTCGATAACTCGAACCATGACTTGCCACAAACAAAGTTTGTGGTACCAAGACTTTGCGTTTAAAATTAAATAAAAGAGATAATATGTATATAATAATTATGTGTGCATTTATTAGAGTAAAAATGCTTTTCATACACATACGTTACATATATGTACTTTAAAATGTACACATATGAATACTTTTATTGTTACAATATATATTATACAAATAATTGATCTAAATACGAACTCAAAATGTTCAACAAATTTCAACGAATATGCAACCAGCTTGTTTAAAGGTGGTTGGTACAAATCATCTTCTCTCATAATCGTGGCTAACTCGTTTTCTTTTAATGCAGACACGATCGATCTCGATCAAATAGAATCTCATGCAGCTAAACTATTAATTTTTAATATTGTCTGATAAAGTCATGTGCCAGATTTTTCTTTTTGTTGCAAAACTAACGTATGGACCTTTTTTCAGATCAACTGTCGGCGTGCGTCTTCAGCGGCTTTTCAGGAAAACGTCGGCAGGCAAGGTACATTCCCACACGGCATCGACATACTAACGCAGGCCGATTTCTTCGCTGTCAGTGTTAGAAACAACGCGTATTTGTCGATAAGCGCTTACATAGCGCAGTTTGAGGAGTACGTATTTCCCCTAATAAATCATCTGTTAGAAAGAAAAGTTGACCATTGGGACATTGCCATTCGAGAGTTAACAGCAAAAGCACTTCACAATTTAACACCGAGGGTAAGTCTTTGGGAATTATTGGGAGAAAAGAACAAACGCAAACTATTTTTTTTTGTTATATATGGTTACTATATGTTACTATATATGGGCTACAGGTTGCAGAACTTAATGCACATTATATTCTTTGTAGGGCGCATTATAATTTTCTCATGGTACAATTTAGATTATTGAGTGCGCTTATAATATTTTCAAATGCTGAATTATTTGAACCATTGGAAATATATTTTTTTTTTTTTCAATGGACAATTGTTATTTATCGTGCTTATTATATTTTTATAGAAGTAACGATTGTATTGCACATTTATTTATTTAAGCGTACAAATATATTATGAAAGGAACATTTAAATATATAAATGGACAATTATTTATTCTGATGTACATTTATATAAATTCATTGCTCATTTAGCATTGCTAATTTTTTGTTTGTTATTTAGGCACCAGAGTATATGAATAAAACTATTCTCCCGAGTTTATTTGAAAAATCTAAGAGTATAGACTTGAACAGTCGGCATGGCGCTATTCTTGCGATTGGAGAAATTCTTCATTCCCTGTCTATTGTGGCGGAGAGCAGGAAAATATCGATTGACGAACTTGTGGACGCTACAAATTTAATAAATACGCGCAATCTTGTTCCCGAGTTCAAGGAGAAACTGTACTTCCGCGGCATGGGAGGCGAACTCATGAAGCTAGCTTGCGCCGATTTCATACAGAAGTGCTCTTTGGCGCGTTTATCATTCCACAATACGAAAGTTATCGGTAAGTTTTTTTGTAATTATATATGAAAAAGTAGAGCCACGACGTACACTTACTAGGGCTTCCAATCCCGAACAAAATACTGGTCCCGGGATTTCGGGATTAAAGATTTTGTAATCCCGGGATCCCAGGATTCATGAAAAAACCCAAAAATTGGTGTATCAAAACGCCTGGGATGCCAAAAGTTACCAAATCTAGTCAGTAAGAAACGGCTAGAATAGTAGAGAATTTTTCCACTAAAAAAGAAAAAAAAGTGATAATTGTGCCATGAAGAAATGGCAAAAACGACCATATTACCGCTGTCACAGCTCAATACAAACTCGAGATGTTTTACCCGAGACGCAATCTATGGCGTACATGCACTTCATGATGGAACAACATCGTACCTAAATATTTCGTTAGTTTAAGGTAAATTTCTTAAACTGTAAGAAACTTGAAAATCGGAACAAGAAATGACATCGTTCGTTCAATTAGAGTGAACCATCGAATGGTTAATAACAACGATTAATAACAAATCATTTTTGGCACAATTTGGGTTTCATTTTACACTTAAATATATCGGGATTAATATGTATCTTTATTTTCTACTTATTTTCAATATTTTTTTCGCTGTATTTTATACTTATTTACAAATTTTATATTTGGTAGTACATCTTAGAATAAAGGTAAAGAATCCGACACTAATTTTTACGTTTATGTTTTCTTTTCTGTTTTAAATAAAGCCTGAATTTTGTTGTTGAGGTAAATAAAAAGACGCAAACAAGCTGAAAATGATGTTTGCCTCCATATTGAATTATATCTACTTCTTGCAAAATCTGTTCCTCCTATTATAACAACATGTTGGTATAAACGAACATTTTATCCTTGATACTTAATTTAATCAGAAATCGTGCTGCTATAGATTGAAGTTCATACTTAAACAAGAGCAGCTCAATTGATTTATTGTAGATCAGTGCCCACACTTCACCAGTTAACAAAAGAATAAGAAAATAATTTAGATTTAACTTTTTCGAGATCCCTCGATTTACACATACAATCCCGGGATCCCGAAAAAGCTCATTATTTGTCGGGATCCCGGGATTCCGGGATTGGAAGCCCTAACACTTAGTATAGTTCATTTAGTATCCAAGAGGCATAAGACCAGAGTTCACACTAGGAAAAATCACCGGTTATTTCAGATTTAGTTAAAACTAATTAGAGTAATTTTCTAAACGTTTTTTTTTTCTTTTCTTTTTCAGACGAATGGTTAGTATTACTAAACGATTGTCTATCTTACGACGTGTCCAGTATAAGGCTATGCGCCATATCTGCACTTCCGTCGCTATTCACGGAATACTTTAGCGGCACCACAGAAGATGACTTGAAGAAGCAAGAAAGCATCATCAAGACTTACATCAGAGAAATCGGCCTCGTCAATTCCCAAGTGACGAGAATGGGACACGCCTTGGCTCTGGGAGTTCTACCAAAATATATATTGAAGACATACGCTTCAGACGTAATAAAAGCGTTAATATATTCAACAAGCGTTGAGATAGCAACTCTAAAATGGTCGGAGAGCAGACGTGACGCACTAAAAGCGTTGACGACAATCTGCGAAACGTTAGATGGACAAATTACAACAGGTGAGTTTTGTAAAATAGTAATCGTAAAATAACAATATATTTGAGGATGTATTCTCAAAATTAAAATTGAATTTCGGCTGGAACACTCTGTATGATGAGCAGGGTCGTAGCTTCGGGGAGCAGTGGGAGCAAACTGCTCCAGACGCACGACTAAAGGGGGCGCAAAATTCGAAGAGAAATAACAAAACTTTTATGTAAAAAATGGCCAGAATTTCTAAATAAAATTCTATTTCTTCCAAATAATTTTGACAAACATTAAAAAGGTCTGTTTGAAAAACTTGAAAAATGTCCCTAATCTCATCATTTGAATGGGATTAGAAAAACGTACTGTGGCATCTTAACCAACATTCACCCGAACTGTGAAAATGTTTTCAAGGTTGTAAGTCAATGTTATTATTTTTATGGTACTCAAAAACCCAGTGATATTATTGTTTTTTAAATTGTTTTTTATTGTCATAAAACCCTAAACTGAGTTTCGCAAGGATTTTCTATATATAAACTCGTTTTTAATGAATTAAACTCTCAAAAATACCAGACCTCTTCCGAAAACAAAGGGGCGCAGAGATTTTTCTTGCTCCAGGGCGCTGAATTAGGGCTGTCAGGCGTCCCGATTTTGTACTACTTTGTCCCGCGTCCCGCTTAGCTCTTAAGCGGGACGCCAAAATCCCGATTTTCGGGCTTTCAAAGAAAGATTTGTCAGTTTTTACGCCGATCGAGTAACGTTTCGTTCGATGGAGCATAGGTTTGTAGCGTAGCTATTTACAACATTTTATGTTAGATGGCGCTATGGTTTACGTCATGTTATTATAGATGGCACTACATATTTTGTTTTGTTTTGTTGAGTTGTCGGCGATGTCGGTTAGTCTGGAAGTTTGAATTTTACATGTATAAGATTATTGCTAAAGTTTAATGATAAAAACTTCTGCCAAAACGTTGACACAAATGATGTACAAAAGCACATGAAAGTTGACAAACATACAAAAATGTTTCTAATGGTTCAAAACCAGGTAGTAGTAAATCAATAAAATTACATCATTTTTACTGCTACTGCGGGAGATAAAAAAGAAAAGGATTTAATTCTTGCTGCTGAGTGTACAGAAGTGTAGTACCACACACTTAGGCATAGCCTCAGTTATGTATCTATTGATTGTCAAAGAAAACTATTTCCGAAAATGTTTGATAACATAAAAAATAACGAAATCCTATTAAATCTAGCAAAATAGTTGAAAATTTGGATAAACTGTTTTATTTTGTTTATATTGTAGCTACTTTGTAATAAACTGTTGTGCAAGTTACCATTTTTAAATCGAATCCACACGAAAATGTCCCACTTTTTGTTTTTGAAAACCTGACAGCCCTACGCTGAATATGTAGCTACGCCACTTGTTTTGGCACTTACGTTGTTAGTTACTTCCGATCTTCAGTTGTTGGGTTTGGAATACAGACTTATTTAATTTTTTTTTGTTTAGTTTTATCTTCCGAAGAAATTTCCGATATATTCCATTGTTTTTTCGCTGGCCTCACTGAGTATACTCAAGATAAGAGGGGGGACATTGGTG
The DNA here is from genome assembly GCA_964023965.1 of Melinopterus prodromus. Taxonomy (NCBI): domain Eukaryota; kingdom Metazoa; phylum Arthropoda; class Insecta; order Coleoptera; family Scarabaeidae; genus Melinopterus; species Melinopterus prodromus. Next base: position 28,037,069 of record OZ030398.1, on the reverse strand, counting down.
CATGGGTCCGAGAGGCAGCCATGGTCGGTTTGGAGTCCTTAACCTCACTTTTAACTACTTACGACGAGACCAAGCTTAACGCAGAAGTTATACGAAACGTTTTTACGGGAATTGCTCAGCAAGCTGTGGAAAAAATTGACAGAACCAGGGCTTTAGCCGGAAGAACTTTCTACAACTTGCTCTATAAGTAAGTTCAATATACATACATGTTTTTTTTTTTTGTAGTTTTGTTTGTAAGTGATATTTCAATATCGTATCAGAACTGTTTGTAAAAAGAGGTGTTATTCATGAAGAACTTTGGTTTCCTTATATGTTCTGGGAGCACAAAAATAATGTTATTATTTTTTTAATTTATTCGGTTCAGAAATTTATGTGTCACTGTCTCATAGTAAACCTAAATCTCTGTATTTTTACGTGAAATTGCAAAAAATTGTTCCCAAATGTTTTTGACGCATTTACAGCAATTCTTTAAGTGGGGTGCGAACGGCTTCATAAAAAAAAAACAAAAAAAGAAACGCAATAATCTGACAAGATATGCAGCTTTTAAAAACGCCTATTCGCTTACCACAAACAAACAAAAGTTATCAACTGTCTTTTTCTCGATTTTTTTATATGTTTTACTTTACAATTATCTTTACAATTAACAGACCTATCAATACCAGTACAAAAAATATGGGGTTGCCATGGTGTCAAAAGTCGAAAACAATTCAAAGTCGAAAATTAAATTTGATGTAAATATGTATATTTTGATAATTAAAATCGACGAAATTTTTCAAATAACAAACTATTTCAGACATTGTGTCATGTTTCCTTACTTTACGCGCTAACTGTATACATATTTCGAATTAATAAAATTTTAAAATATGAAATATAATTAAAAAATAAGTATTAATATTATCAAATAAATATAATCAGCATCATGTGGACTACTTTTAATGTCAGAATGCGTTTCCTTAATTCAATAATACAAAGAGCATTTAGTTATTGGACTGCAAATGTTTCGAATTAAAGAATAACAACTAATATATAATTTGAGAGTACAATCGCAAGCATAAAAACGAGGACAGCAAAGTGAAATTGGGCACTTATTCTCAACAATTTTAGTTGTGTAACATTTACTTGGACAGTATATTTGTTAACCTATGATGTCTAAACTCTGACAGTATTTGTCAACCTACAATTTTGTTCCGGTTCCATTAATTTTATTCTTCACGGTATTCTTGCCGACACTTAATTCAATAACAATTTCTCGAATGCTGATTTTATCATGTAGTCGAGTTTTAATTTGCCTTCTAAAATTCATTCAATGGCATTCAATTTTTATTTATTACATCAAAATTCAATATGACATTAATGTGACATGACAAGCGTACTGACATAGCATTACGAAGCCCAGTTTAATCAGTACAAATTAGAGTGACCCCGTTTTTTACGCCCGCGATACTACCTAACCTAGTCTGTAAATTTTAATTAGGCGGAATGTATGAATAAAATATAACTTTTATTAAATCTGCGATTATTATCTCAAGTATTTCAGTCTCTGCAAGAGTTAAGGGTCGATTAATTTGTTCCAAATAAATTGAAAAAGATATTACAAATAAAAAAGGTAAATTCAAACCGCATACGGTGATAGTACCGTATGAGATAGAAAGAGATAGCTAGCCGACATTACTACGGGTTGCATACCAAATGCATTATTCACTGTGTCGCGTCCATTCCAGTTATACGTAGTATTTACAGTTCACTGGTTAGAGCACACCACACGTTTACCTTTTTGAAATTTTGGCTTTGTCTAGACAATAATATTTCTGTCCTTAGCGAACCTAGGGTTCCCCACGTTCCGTTCCACGATCAACTGAAGGAGATCTTCACTACCGAACAATCCAAAGATCTGAATTGGAATTCGGCAGCAATGACGTTTCCGTTATTTGTGACTCTCATAGATTTCGAAGATTACAAGTACAACGTCATGCTCGGTTTGGTTGCCAGCATCGGAGGTCTGACAGAAACATTGGTAAAACGTTTTAACTTTTTAGTTTTGCCGAAAATCTGACTAAAACAAGTTTCTCTTTCATTTTAACAGGTTAAAAGTTCTAGCCATTCTTTCTTTGAACATCTGCAGACTAAGAAGTCCGAAGACGTCTCGAAAATATGCGATATAGTCCTCAAAATTTTCGTCGATTTTCAAAAAGTCGACAGGATTACGGTGCCCATGTTCAGGTTTTTGGATAAACTCTTCAGTTCTGGTTGTATTTCCGCAATTATAGAGAATCCAGACGCTGAGTTCCCGAAGAAAATTTTTAGGCTTTTGCAAATTGAAATTACCGGTTGTAAGGATATTTACAAGCTGATAGATGGCGTCAGTGTACTCTGTCAGTATATACAGGTGAGACGTAGATTTTAAGATGATAAACGCTAAATTATCTAAGGGAAACGTCCCAAATTCGTACACTGTCCTAAATTCCGACATATTTCTGTTTAGTTGGTTAAAAGAAGATTATTTATTACACTTTATTTTAGGACATCCGACATCTTCACGTCATCGAAAATCATTGTGTGTCCCGACTCGTGGCAGTGTTGAGCAACAGCGGACTGTTCAATCTTGCGTAGCCGCGTATCTCTACTGCGCTCCTTGACCTGACATTCGATACTTCGTCCTGTCTGTCCTACATAGCATGTTCCACACTCACATGTTATCTTGTATACCCCTTCGTTCTTCAGGAGGGGTGTGATATCCTTTGGGCTAGGCAAAAGGTCCTTTACCTTTACTGGTGCTCTGTACCTTACCGTGATACCCGATTTCTTCAGTATTCTACCGATTCTTTCTGATACCCCAGTTGCGTATGGTAAGCAAGCGAACCCCTTTGACTCTTGTCGCTCCTCTGAGACTTGCGGTTTTCTTTGTGCGACACCTCCTATGTCAGACTTGGTGTATCCATTCTGACGTAGAGCCCACTCCAAGTGTTTCCGTTCGTCGTCCAAGGTGCTGGAGTCGCACGCCTTCTCGGCTCTGTCGAACAGTGTTAATAACACTTCTCTTCTGTTGGGGATGGTGGTGTGATTTGGCGTTCAAGTACCGATCGGTATGTGTTTTCTTACAGCAGACTGTATGTCAAAGCGTACCCGCTGACATACCGTATACAGGCACATCCAAAAACGGCAGCTGATTATGCTCTTCTATTTCCATCGTGAATTTGATAGACGGAATTAACATTATTCAGGTGGCTAAGGAACTCAGTAAGTTTATCTCTACCGTGTGGCCAAACCACAAAGGTATCATGCACATATACGAACTAGGGGCACAAGTGTTGTCCGAAGGCCTTCGACTGCCTCCTTAACCGGAACGCACGTAGAGAGTGATGTTACGTCGAAACTTACGAGTATATCCTGCGGGTCAATAACAACTTCCTTCAAAATCTGAATAAAATGTTCAGAGTTCTTAACAAAAGATGTAGAAGCGCTCGCGAAGTTTATTTTCTAAACGATTCTGTCCATGAAAGCCTACGTACTTATTTATTTAATAATATTTCAGATCAAAATATACGCTTAGTGTCGGAATTAGGAGGCAACTGTTAAACTTATAAAATATAATATAAACTATTATCTATTTTCTTGAAAAACGAATAGCCAGATATCTTCCGGAGAAATATTAATTTTTAAAAGTTAACGTAGTAATTAGCACCACATAACCATATAAGTTCTACTTTTTTCAGATGAAAAATGAAGTGTGTGGTAACGCCTTGGTTCAGTTGACAATTCTTCTTTGTCATCGTCAAACGTATATTCGGAGAGCGACATCTACTAAGTTATACGAATCATTGCTTGTTTATGGTGATAGCAGTATTATTCCGTTAGAAAATTTAGATGATGTCATGAATTTGTTGAGTTCTACCAACTGGGAAAGTAACGTTGACGAAATAAGACCCATAAGGAATAATTTGTGCGCCTTAATGGGCGTTAGAGTTCCAGTCCCGAAGAAGAAATAATAAAAAAGAATGTTATTTATTTACCCTATTCACCATTTTACAATGTAATATTTAATTCTATTAATTTTGTATATGCCTTTTTAATAAATATACGTTTATACACTTTTTGTTGTTTTTATTTTCTTTCAATTTATGCAGATTAGTACAGGGGAGCAGCGTGATTTCTTAAATTCATGAGAACAGAAGCATGTTATTTCTTTGCAAAAATTCATCTAAATTTCTTAGCTTCCAACATTTGTTCGTTACTACCCACTTGGATAGATAACGGTAAAAACAATACGTACTACTGCGTTCTCATTACGTAATAAAATACAGAGTTTTACCGATAATTTTTTTTCGATGTCCAACATCATACGCAACGAAACGTTACCAACAATAATGTTGCTTTTCGTTGTTTGCACAGCTTACTTTATTTCGAATTTAACATCAGCTCTGACGTTAAAAACTGTACATGCATGTACAGCAAACAATACAGCGTTTTCCCAACGTTATGTAAGTTATAGAGTTGACTGAGATCGCTTTAAAAATGTATATTGCACATGCCAACTCTTGCTGAAAACGCAGTGACGGAGACAATTTTGATTTTCAGATAACGAAACAAACATGGTTTCTATACAAATCGAATAAACCATGCAATGCCACATGCACAAGATTTGATGCTTACGACTTTGGGCAAACGATGAAAGTTAAGGTAACGAAATGGTAAAATGCGCCATAACATTTTAAGTTTTTTTATGAAAATAATCCCTTTTTCAGGAATCCAGTCCAAACGCGTATTTGAGACGCGAAGAATCCAGTTCAGTATACAAATTTAATTGTGAGTAATTATTTCAATATTACATATTCCATCCGCCGTTGACGAAATAATAGTATATTATTTGACGAGCACATAATGAAGGATATAAATCGCGAGCCGTAGGCGAGCGTGTAATCATGCAAGCGATTTATATCCGTTATGTGCGAGTCAAATACGACGTTTTATCTACGACTCATAAATTCCATTTTATGCAAAATATTTTAAATGTATTTGTCAATGATGGCGAGGCGAACTGTCAAATAACTGTCTGCCACGTAGGTTTTGGCAGACTTTGACACTAGCGTTGTATAATGAATTCGAAGAAGAAGAATTCGAGAATATCGATCCACTAGATTTGTTTCCTCTTTCATAAGCGAGCGTTCTCTCACTTTCTTTTTCTATTTACTCAATTTACTGCTCAACTGCTCGTAAATTCATTTACGGACTTGAATTATGGTCGGTGGAATCTCAGTGGACCGGCGAGAGACCACGGATTTTTGAAACTCCCGCGTAGTTTTGCGGTGACGAAGCGTTCTTGGTTCTCATCGTTTACCAACCGTTCTCTAACCTTTCTAACCAAGCAAGGCATATAAATACAAAATATGATGCTGCTAACCTATAAAATAAGTGAAAATAAGTTTTCCTGAATACAAACATTGCAATGCGATTACAGGTAAGTTCATATTTATTTATTTATTTTTTTATTGTTATTTATATTCATATTGCTTACAGTACAACATGAAAATTAGAAGTTGTTTGCACTTTTTGTGTGCAGGTGCAAGTATATCCGGCAAATAAGGAACCTGATACTCCATGTCCATCATTATGAATGTCTATAATTCATGTTAAAGATGAAAATTGTGACGAATGGGGGATTATTAACTTCTGTAAGTACATTTTTTAGCAGTTATCTAAATTTTGCCAAATTTTCAAATTTTGATTTGAATTCTTATATTTCAATTATGCAAGGCCCAGATGCCACTTAGGTCCTATTCCCACGGCGCTACACGTCATCAACACGACATAGCGACGACATGTCCCGTCGATGTTGACGCTATATATGTATTCAAATGGGAGCAGGCAGACGGCGCTGCACTACATCTAAGCGACACGATATGTTAGCAACATGTTTGCCGGCGACATTTCTGATCAGTCGCCGCTCAGCATTTCTTTAAGTGACTATAACATATATACAAATAATGACTCGCACATAACAGGTATAAATTGTTCATACCGAATATGTTTATTACTTTATGGTGTGCTTGTCAAATATATGTTATTATAGGCCTAATATATCTTAAATTATGTAGGTAACAAAGGATGAGCAGAAATACCTTGAAAGAGCAAGTGTGGGCCAATACGAAAGTAGGTAGTATTCCTACTACTGTTACCAATTATTATTGATTTATTCTTATAGATTCAGGGACAGCTCAATATAACCAAACGAAATATTTGCTATTTTGTTGTCCACATCAATGACAACAATCCACTTCACGTTGAAGAAATTCAACGAGATAATAATTTTTGGGAAAACGTCATGGTACCCACACTAAGCCATTTTTATAAAAATTATTTGTTGACGGCTATTGCTCAAAAATGAAGGAAATGCAAGTAATGAAGTGACATAAATACAAAATGCAATTTGTGTTCATTGCATTGGCATCTCTAAATAATACAAACGTACTGGGGAACAGATGACAAGGCAACAGTCCTGTATTTTAATCAGGTGTACTCCTTGCATCGAATTAGGAAATAAATTTGTTGGCCCCAAGTGCTGTCGTGATGAGACATGCATGTTAAAGAATTATTACGGGGGATTGGACTCCAGTCATATTGACAAACTTCCGGGCTATGAAACCTGGCCGCAGCATCAGTGATTGGCCTAAATTACGGAAAGAGACCAACATAAAATAAAACAATAAAAAAGAATAATATTATATAATGACCAAGTTAGATCATTGAGAACTAACTGCTAAACGATTTGACTACAAATTATTAGTTAACTAACTTAGTTAACTAGCTGCGGTAGGAGTACTATCTGCTGTCCAACGGTAAAGTGCCGCGTACTATGGCGCTATTCTTCGGCCGTCCGCCGTCCGCCGTCCGCCGGCGGCGGGACCGACCGCGCCGCCTGCCCGTCATGGCGGGGCCGCCCGGTTCGTTGATTTTCATTCCTGCAATAGATAAAAGATATGTATTAAAATATTGATCAAATATATGATATATGGTTATTGGTAGTGTTGCAAATCGGATATAAAAATATATCCGATTTGCATAAAACTTATTTCTTGGAATATTCTCCTGATTCTTAGTCTCGGAATCAATATGGCGACCAAAAATGTTTGATTAGTATAAAACTTATTTTCTGCAATATTACAGGACTTTGCTGCTAAAATTATACATGTTGAAAAAATATTATTGTAAAACAATAACCGTCTATAGTGTTACATTTTAGGAATCTTTTTCACACAAGGAGGTATAGGCAAAACTGGGAGAGCTGAAGATTACTCATAGATTTCAGCTGTTATTTTAGACATACGTTACAGAATATTTCTAAATATTGACGCGTGTTAAAACGAAATAGCATACTTTTCATACGTCTGCTGTATAATTTAAATGTGCAAGATAAAAAAGTACGTCTGTTCTTAGAACCATAAGAACGAATGACAGCGGTAGCAACCTAACCTCCAATTCGAGCGCGAACGTGTGATGTGAACAAGATGTTTTCGTTGGTATGTTTTCACTTTGCTTTTGTTAAACATGCTAATGATGGATATATAAATTAGATAGGACAATTATCACAATTAAATGACAGTATTTTTAATAATTAAATATTAATCTTGAACGAACTACCTAGTAGGCAACTTAATATACACAGCAAATAACCAATCCCCGCGGTACGTTCATATCTTGGTTCATACGATTTTAAGCGATGAATCACCTTCAGCTCTCCCAGTTTTGCCTATAGTATTGCGCGTTTTTCCAATGGTTTAAAAATCCATAAGAAATCAGATTTGAAATAAACAGCTTCAAATATCACAGGAAATAAGTTTCAATTAAATCTGACAGTTTCTCTAGTCTTTGGTTTGCAATATTAAATCTGCCATTTTGAATTTTGAAAATCTGACAACAGATTTGGAATTAAAGAGCCTCAAATGTGGCAGGAATAAAGTGCAGTCATTCTCGATTTATAAAATGTTATATTATATGAGATTCGGCATTTGGGAGCTTGAAATGCGATATTTTTTATTTTTTTATTAATTAACAGTACCTCATAGGTACTTGTGTATAACGCCTAGTCTAGCTGTATTAATCTAATCTAAATCTAAAATATAGAAATCTGTTAATTCTCTTGCGGCTAATGCATTTTTTTCATTTGGGGACCTATTACGGTCTATGAGGGCTCAATAATCGACAAGGAGAACATGAAAGATAGAGTTCGAGCTGCTTTTTCTGCTAACTCTCAGGGACGCCACCAACAATACTATTTTAAAAATAATTGAAGCATGTGTAGGGGAAAACAGCAAGGTTTTTGACCAGCTACTGAAATAGAATTAGGCAGTTTTTCAAATTTACTAAACTTGTTCAATAAATTTCTGTTTATTCCAAATTGTTCAGTTGTTTTCAAACGCAATCTAGATTTAGCAATGTTTGTAGTTTGTACTGCGATGTTTCAAAATCGATTTCAGTACGTTCAAGTACATTTTAGGTATAGGACATTGTACACAAATTTGATCTAAAAGTTTCCATAGAATTTAAAAATGCATTCATATGATAGGGTTGCCATTTGAAAAATCAACTCTTAGTACTTTTCTCGTATTCAACTTTCATCTTATTTTTTGAAACTCGAGTTTCTTGACATCAATAAAAAAGCTGACGAATTAAAAAACGCAATTGTTCCAGCACGAACGCAACTAATTTGCAGTAACGAAATAACATCCACTCAGCAAATCAACAAGTGGTATTCGGGTCATCTACGAAATAAACAATCGAAATTAACGAACTTGGGCGCGGATTGGGATTATATACAAAATAGCTAGAAATGAGTATTCAAAATTAATTAATACAGCTAAAAACGAATATTTAGGTAACATTTTACACGAGAATGAAAACAATCCAGAGAAAACATGGAAAATTCTAAAAACAATAATAGCTAACAACAAACCTAAAAAAATTAAGAAAGTTGTTTTTAATAACGTTGCAATTACAGAAGAATGCGACATTAGCTAGTATTTTTTTGCTAATTTTTTGCTAATTTTTTAACAAAAAAGATTTTTTGCTTTGTTGGTTTTTGAGATATAGGGGTGCGCCGCTGACGTGCCGGCAAGCCAGCGGCGCATTTAGGAAAACCAAATGAATTTGAAAAAAATAAACAGCTAGTATTTTGTTGCTAATTTTTTGCTAATTTTTTAACAAAAAAGATTTTTCTTTGCTTTGTTAACATCACTAACATCGCGCAGGAAAATGCACTCCGTTCGTTTTGACATGTGTCCAGAATGGAAGACAAAAACCTCGCCAAAAAGATCTTTGCTCTGAAACTGGATGGCAGAAACAAACGAGGAAGACCTCGAACAGCGTATCTTTTTGTCAAAAATTATTATTGTATTTCTTGTGTTTTTTTTCTTGCCATATCTGGTAACTAATTTTTAATTATAACCTATAACCTTGTGTTGCATTCACAATACTTGTTTGACCGATATCGTAAAACCTCCAAAAATACAAAAAGGGCAAGAAATCCTATACATATAAACTTTTGTCAAGAAATTTGTTTCTTTAACTAAATTTATTTGTTCAAACAATTGCACCTTAAGTAACAAAATACAAAAAACATGCCAACAATGTTTAATAACAATAATAATTTCTACAAAAGGAAAAACAAAAAAATATTTGTTTAAAAAATGTAACTTGTTTAAAGAATTGCAAATTCGTTAATAAATGACAAAAACTGCCAATAATTTAATAATAGTTTCTACAATAAATATAAAAAATATAACAATGTATAGGTATATCTGTTTAAACAATTACAAATTAGTTAATAAATGTCATAAAATATAGGAAATGATGTCCATTACAATGTTTAAACAAACGGTATTTGTTACTCTCAAAAAATGGACACAAAACAAGTATAAAGTCAATCTTGAACCTTGCAGTTGCATCTTATAAAAGAAAAATCAGTACTCACCGTGGTGGTTCCGGTCGCCCGCTTCCGGCTTCTTGCGTTCTGCAAATATTAAGTAATATGATTAATTAAGTATACAACAAAGATTTTATCAAGCCATAGATTTGATCAAAAGAGACAATTGAATGGGTTAATGCAATTTAACACACTAGATGCTTACCCATTCGCGGAACCCCGATAAAAGGGGTTCCTGACCCACTCCTCCCTTCGCCCGGATTCTTGCGTTCTGCAAATATTAAGTAATATGATTAATTAAGTATACAACAAAGATTTTATCAAGCCATAGATTTGATCAAAAGAGACAATTGAATGGGTTAATGCAATTTAACACACTAGATGCTTACCCAGTCGCCTTATAGGAACCCCGATAAAAGGGGTTCCTCACCCATTCGTCGCCAGGTCTACTCATGTCGAATGACCATTGATAATTGAACAAACAGTGCCACAACTTGAACGCACTCTGGCGGGAAAATCTACGCGGACTACCGCTCGCAGCTTCGCGACGCGCTGACGTGCCGGCAAGCCAGCGGCGCATTTTGGAAAAACAAATGAATTTGAAAAAATAAACAGCTAGTATTTTTTTGCTAATTTTTTGCTAATTTTTTAACAAAAAAGATTTTTGTTTGCTTTGTTGGTTTTTGAGATATAGGGGTGCGCCGCTGACGTGCCGGCAAGCCAGCGGCGTATTTTGGAAAAACAAATGAATTTGAAAAAAATAAACAGCTAGTATTTTTTTGCTAATTTTTTGCTAATTTTTTAACAAAAAAGATTTTTGTTTGCTTTGTTGGTTTTTGAGATATAGGGGTGCGCCGCTGACGTGCCGGCAAGCCAGCGGCGCATTTTGGAAAAACAAATGAATTTGAAAAACTAAGCAACTAGTATTTTTTGCTAATTTTTTAACCAAAAAGATTTTTTTTGTTTTGTTGGTTTTTGAGATATAGGGGTGCGCCGCTGACGTGCCGGCAAGCCAGCGGCGCACTATGTGAAAACAAATTAATTGGAAAAATGTGAGCAGCCATAAATACTATAAATACTGCTTGCTTACTTTTTCCCAATTCATTTGTTTTTCCAAAATGTGCCGCTGGCTTGCCGGCACGTCAGCGGCGCACCCCTATATCTCAAAATCCAACAAAGCAAAAAAAAATCTTTTTTGGTAAAAAATTAGCAAAAAAATATAGGCTACTCACATTAATTGTTTTTTACATAGTGCGCCGCTGGCTTGCCGGCACGTCAGCGGCGCACCCCTATATCTCAAAAACCAACAAAGCAAAAAAAAACTTTTTTGGTAAAAAATTAGCAAAAAAATATAGGCTACTCACATTAATTGTTTTTTACATAGTGCGCCGCTGGCTTGCCGGCACGTCAGCGGCGCACCCCTATATCTCAAAATCCAACAAAGCAAAAAAAATCTTTTTTGGTAAAAAATTAGCAAAAAAATATAGGCTACTCACAATAATTGTTTTTTACATAGTGCGCCGCTGGCTTGCCGGCACGTCAGCGGCGCACCCCTATATCTCAAAAACCAACAAAGCAAAAAAAAATCTTTTTTTGGTAAAAAATTAGCAAAAAAATATAGGCTACTCACATTAATTGTTTTTTACATAGTGCGCCGCTGGCTTGCCGGCACGTCAGCGGCGCACCCCTATATCTCAAAAACCAACAAAGCAAAAAAAAATCTTTTTTTGCTAAAAAATTAGCAACAAAATATAGGCTACTCACATTAATTGTTTTTTACATAGTGCGCCGCTGGCTTGCCGGCACATCAGCGGCGCACCCCTATATCTCAAAAACCAACAAAGCAAAAAAAAAACTTTTTTTGGTAAAAAATTAGCAAAAAAATATAGGCTACTCACATTAATTGTTTTTTACATAGTGCGCCGCTGGCTTGCCGGCACGTCAGCGGCGCACCCCTATATCTCAAAAACCAACAAAGCAAAAAAAAATCTTTTTTTGCTAAAAAATTAGCAACAAAATATAGGCTACTCACATTAATTGTTTTTTACATAGTGCGCCGCTGGCTTGCCGGCACGTCAGCGGCGCACCCCTATATCTCAAAAACCAACAAAGCAAAAAAAAATCTTTTTTTGCTAAAAAATTAGCAACAAAATATAGGCTACTCACATTAATTGTTTTTTACATAGTGCGCCGCTGGCTTGCCGGCACGTCAGCGGCGCACCCCTACATCTCAAAAACCAACAAAGCAAAAAAAATCTTTTTTGGTAATAACTTAGCAAAAAAATACTGACTGCTTAGTTTTTCAAATTCATTTGTTTTTCCAAAATGTGCCGCTGTCTTGCCGGCACGTCAGCGGCGCCTCGGTAACTCGAAAACTACGATAGCAAAAAAATCGATATTTTTGTTAAAAAAATAGCAAAAAAATATGGAGATAAGGATTTTCATTTTGCACGCACGCACGCGCACACACACACACAGACATTTTTTTACCTTGGTAAAACATGTTCAGGTGACCCAAAAGGACCTATTTCCGCTAAAATCTCAAAAAAAATTTTCGGCACGATTGCAATACTTTACATACTGCGTATGATAAAGTAATAATGAATTCTATAAAAATAATTCCTACGTAAAATTCTAAGAATTAGTGTTAGCATTAAAAAATGTAAAATATACAAGGTGTTTAAACCCAATAAACTTTTATATATTTTTTTGCTGTTGCGGAATTATTTAGGTGTTCCGGTAATTTTGTGTAATTGCTTATAATTAAATAAAAATTATAAAAAAAAGTTTATTCCTATAGAAAATTCTGTATGAGCAAATTCTATTTGATCGAGATCGTTTCTTCTTCTTCTTAAAAACAAACTATGGTGTTTGGGCGCACTGTCAATACTATCAAAATATCTGTCAAATCCTGGCTAACTTGTTTTATTTTAATGCAGACACGATCGATCTCGATCAAATAGAATCTCATGCAGTTAGAGTATTAATTTTATATCTTGTATGACAAAGTCATACGCCTGGCCACATCAGATTTTTTTGTCATATATTAACTAATTTGAAATTGTTTAAACAATTAGCATTTGTTTATACAAAAATATACGATGGTACGAACATATTTTTACAGAAGTTATTAAATTATTGGCTTTTTTATCATTTATTAACTAATTAGCAATTGTTTACACAAATACCATTTACGAGGCCTGCAAGGAGAAAAGAATCACTAACATCGCGCAGGAAAATGCACTCCGTTCGTTTTGACATGTGTCCAGAATGGAAGACAAAAACCTCGCCAAGAAGATCTTTGCTCTGAAACTGGATGGCAGAAACAAACGAGGAAGACCTCGAACAGCGTATCTTTTTGTCAAAAATTATTATTGTATTTCTTGTCTTTTTTTTCTTGCCATATCTGGTAACTAATTTTTAATTATAACCTATAATAATAATTAGTGTTGCAACCACAATACTTGTTTGACCGATATCGTAAAACCTCCAAAAATACAAAAAGGGCAAGAAATCCTATACATATAAACTTTTGTCAAGAAATACATACTAACATTTTATTAATATAAAAGTAGAAGTAATTTGTTTCTTTAACTAAATTTATTTGTTCAAACAATTGCACCTTAAGTAGCAAAATACAAAAAACATGCCAACAATGTTTAATAACAATAATAATTTCTACAAAAGGAAAAACAAAAAAATATTTGTTTAAAAAATGTAACTTGTTTAAAGAATTGCAAATTCGTTAATAAATGACAAAAACTGCCAATAATTTAATAATAGTTTCTACAATAAATATAAAAAATATAACAATGTATAGGTATATCTGTTTAAACAATTACAAATTAGTTAATAAATGTCATAAGATATAGGAAATGATGTCCATTACAATGTTTAAACAAACGGTATTTGTTACTCTCAAAAAATGGACACAAAACAAGTATAAAGTCAATCTTGAACCTTGCAGTTGCATCTTATAAAAGAAAAATCAGTACTTACCCTGCTCGTTCAGGCCCCGCGCGCCCGGCTTGTCCGGCTTGATTTCTGCAAATATTAAGTAATATAATTAATTAAGTATACAACAAAGATTTTATCAAGCCATAGATTTGATCAAAAGAGACAATTGAATGGGTTAATGCAATTTAACACACTAGATGCTTACCCATTCGCGGAACCCCGATAGAAGGGGTTCCGGACCCATTCGTCTGTGGCTCTGCTCATTGCTGGAATGAGCATTGATAATTGAACAAACAGTGCCACAACTGGAACGCACTCTGGCGGGAAAATCTACGCGGACTACCGCTCGCAGCTTCGCGATATTCGCGACATCGTGCCTTTTCGGCAATAGAAGACAAGCAGGAAGGTGTATACACCTGTATTCATTTAACATGAACGTGTTTTATATCGACTGGCCAGTTCAAATACAATCAAATACACCCATCTTACTTACCATCTCTACCTCATAACGTAGTTGATTTGCTCGATGTATTAGATTGGGGCTGTAGAACCACATCGGGCGCTGGCTAGCGCTAGCTAAGCGGTGCTAGCTCTAGTGATTTCTGCTAGATGTGGTTGTACTATAGTGGTATAATAAAGGATAGAGAATAACAGAGCGCCACCGCACATTCAGATAATTTTGGAAACAAAAAAAAAAGTTGAATGAAACCCATTGGGGAAAGAGGAGAATATAACAAAAATGAAAGAAAAAATTATTTACGGGCGATCTGAGGTCTGGAAGTGGGAGAGGGTGGGTTTTTTAGGGTAAGAAACGGTTTATCTCGATTTCCGGCAAAACTATAAGTCCTATGGAAAAAAGTTAAATGGCAATGTTGTAGGTAATGAAAAGATCTACAACTTTTGTATTTACTCTTTTTTCACATAACCTCAAAATTTATGTGAAAAATTCAAATAACCAAGTTTTTGGTTTTTTATTTTTATCTCTTACAAAAAAAAATTTCTTTCACGAAATTTGATGAAAACTTCCCTTGTTATGTCCCAAACACACTGTAACTTTTTTGATTTAAAATATTTATTTTTTCATCTTATTTTGACTTAATATCGAAAAAGCAGCCTAATTTTCAATCGAAAATTCTCACGTCAAAATATCTCCTTTTTTAATAAAGTCAGTGGGCTTTTTTTTGTTCGTTGAAATCTCTACTTTCTGATGGTGTAAAAAAAGTATACAGTACTATGGTAAATGTTCCCAAAAAATGCAAAGAAATGGAAAAAAATCGAATCCGATTTTTTTTATCGTTGTGTATAATTTTGAGCTATTTATTAAAATTTATACTTTAATTACTCGAAAAACGTAAGATTCCATGTTACATTGATAAGCAGAAAAATTACAAATCCATAAAACACGAAGATTGCAAAAAATATGCGAAAATAGTTGTTCTAAATATAATTAAAGGGTACTTCATCTAAAAAATGTGACTGCTGCTTTTTTTCAGTAAAAAGGTTAATTTATTAAATTCTATTTACATTTGTTAGTATCCATTACTTTTTGTCTCTTTGATGGCCAACACTCCTGCACGAACTGCTGAATTTGCATCAGTTACCTGAAAACCTGCCCAAAATTATTTTTTCACCTAAAAAGGCTTTACATGTGTTGTTTTATTTATGTATAACATTTTAACCTTCATACTAAGAATTTGAAGGTTAATAACTTAATAAAACACAATAAAACAGTGCAAAATAGGAAAAAGCAAACGGCATTAAAAATTGTTCTTCACTGCACTACACCTATTGTAAATTAATTACTGCTACAACATTTGTCATCATAATTTTTTTGTGATTTTATTTCTATTATGTTTTACCGTGTCAAATTCATAAAATAATATATGGCATGTCCAGTTTAAATACGCAGCATATACGGATTTAAAAATGAACAATACATGTCGTTTTTGAGTTATATGAGATAACATGTTTGGGTCTGTTATGCTAAGAAAATTCTGAAAAAGTTTTATTTTAAAGACGAGTGGTAGAGGAAGAAAATGATAGTTTACACCAGTCGATATTGTGTATTGTAACGGTACATATGCATTCATGCTGTTTTCCGTTCGATGCATTCCTTTTAAGACGTGATAGTAGAGGCAATTAAGAACCTATTTTACCATATTTATCACTATAAAATCTATTATTTTTAGTAATATTTCAAAATTGTCTAATATTTATACGTATTGTTTACATGAAAACTTTGGAAATTTGATCATACTTCAAGCTGAAATGGTCGTTTTTTAGTGGTATGATCCTAATACCATGTTTTGAACCCGCATTCGCATTCCGCATAAACACATTTATCGAAAACGCCTAACCAGTTTCTATTCACAAACTTACTATTGTCTCTCCTCAACAAGAATCCAATTTAAATCGGTGAACTGTGTATGCGAGTAGGTGCTTTCGATGTAGTTTCTTGCCTTGAATATGAATCCGACCGGCTTCAAGCAACCAATTTCCAAGAAATGGGTATACAAGTACACGTTTTTTTTCGCATGATTTTTAAGAGCCTAGGTCATCGGGGTTGTTTGCTATACATGATCCAAAACGGAAAAATATACGTACATAACGGCATTTACAACATACAAGATGCATTGAACATAAAGTTGTCAATATCTCGATAACCGTAACCATTTGTATATAGCTAAATATGGTTAAATATGTTCTAAATTACCTCTACTATCAGAGTATCAAGAAATTGCACCAAATTACATATAAACGGGTACATCAATTTTTCGATTTTCCTTTACAACGTATTAGAAATAAAATCACAAAAACCGCATCCGCACCTATCCGCAGCAGATTTTCCAGTAGTTGTAATGTCAAATATGTATACTATAATTTGAACCACTTTCAAAAGCTTAACAGCTATATATAATATATAATATTATTAGGCTGAACTGACGCAAAAAAATGCAGCGGAAGACGAAGACATAAAACAACCGGAAAAAGTCCTGTTCATGTCGAAATATAACGGTAGAGGTAATTACCAAAATAAAGGATATAAAAATCAGAACAAATTTTATTATAACAATTCGCAAAATAGAAATTTTAATTCTACTCGCGGAAAACCGAACCCGAGATATCAACGTCAGCAATTTACAGGTCACTATCGTGGGTCAAATAATAACACTCGCGCGAACACTATAGGGGTACGGCAACGAGGTGGGCAATTTAGACCACACACATTGTACTGAAAATAAACAAAGCAATACAGAATCTGTAATGAATCAGTTTTTCGTGACAGCAGTAATCAATAAATGTTACAATAACAGTGATATATCTTTGGATTGGGTAACTTTTAGTGTCGAAGGTTTTAAACTAAATTTTCTAGTGCAATCGATTATAAAAAATTACCAAAAAATGCAAAATTGAAATAAAAGGAATATGTGGAACAATAACTTCAGAGGGATTCACGTATTTAAAATTGGAAGTTAATAATCGAATATTTATTAAAAAAATTTACATTTGAAAAAATTGTATTTGCAATTATCATGGTATTATTGGCTGTAATTTTCTTAAAACGTATAAGACTCATGTTAATTATGAACAACTTATCTACAACAGATGCCGACACTCTGCAGCAACAATTTATTATTTAAATACAAATATAACCCAAGACTGTACGGTTAAAACGCAAGAATTATGTGAAGGAGTATTTACGGCAGGAATTATAGCATTATATATTATTATATTATTATTATAGGCAAAATACCCGTTAAAATATAAATACTAGCGCGAAGAAGTTCATTTAAAAAATTTCTAACCTGAGGTCCAAGAGTTATCTGATTTTTAAATTCGTTCATTTACTAAAGGCAATATTACAGTAGACAGAGTTAAAAAACTATTCAAACTTCTCAATCTTAACTATCTAAATAAAGAAGAACAAATATCTATAGAGAACATGTGTGCAAAATTTTCAGATATTTTTCACTTACCACAGGATAAGCTTACAACAACACATCTATATCACAAAGTATTCATTTGAAAGAGAATAGCTCTCCAGTATATGTAAAACCGTATAGATTACCTCAAGCTCAAAAATCTGATGTGGCCAGGCACATAATTACACCTAATTGCAGCAAATCCAGCTCAACAAAACATCGCAACAGCCTCCAATGTGCGCTCGATGCCTAAAGTCCCCCCTGTTGAGCAAACAGACAACGCTTCACCTTTCTCCCAAAACTGTTTAACGATAAATTTTTCATATCTTCCCTGAGACCATTGTATATGTGGCTGACCTGGTAAGAGAATGACCGTTTATACAGCTCAGTGCGATGGGCAGGTGGGGCAAACAAACCCCCGAACATTAAATTAAGATTATGGACATCCGTTCTACAGCATATCTTCCGCATGAGGTATTGTGGGATCCTAGTGGATAGCAACTTATGATACAATATTGCTGCATGCAACACCCTAGTGTTATCCATGTTCCACCCCAAGTCGCCCAGCCCATTCGATACATGATCATACTTCGTCAAACCAAAAAGAAACAGAACACATGCATTTTGGACACGCTGAACGCGCTGCCTATCCGACGCCATCAGGCAAGGACGGTACACGGTATCACAATATGAGATCTTTCGATACTATTAACTACTATCAATATTAATTCTGAGATAATGTCAAAACTTCAGCATTTGACAATACCGGTACTGTCATTAGACTGAAAAATTTGCAAATCCTGGGTCACTATACAGGGTCTCCCACGACGAGCTGCCATTAGAAGTAGGTATATGGCGAACCAAATGAAAAGAGAGATTGAAAATTTGAGGACTTATATTGTTGGATACGATCGTCTCAACTAAAATATTTTGAGTTTTCGGTTACTTCCGGTTACGATGTGTTACGATGTCAACTTTTATACTTCAAATGGAACACCCTGCCTTTTACCGCATTTTTAAAATCTTCAATAAATTTTAGATCAATTTTATGTTTCATTGCCTATACCTAACATGTGTCATTTTCGAGATATTCATTTTTTTCATAAAAAAATGACAGCTGCACGGTTACTTGCAATTACTGATATAAACGCACACGCCACGCACCAGAGCCGGATTTAAGGGAGGGCTGACCCCACCAAAAAGGGGCCCCCACCACGATAAAACAAAACTAAAAAATTATATTTAAAATAATACTGTACTAGTAACCAAAAATAAAACCAGCACCGCAGTTTAACACTTTTATTGAAATCAAGTGTATAAAGTTGGGTGGCCAATTGTCCCTATTTGAGCGGGCAGTCCCGAATTTTGATCATTTGTCCTGATTGTTAAAGCGTACCGAATTTTGTCTCAACTTTGTGAAAGTGGTATTTATCTGTCCAGAATTTTAGATGCCAGTCATAAAAATAATATTTGTAATCGGAGAAAAGTGTACCATACTTTACCCTACTTTACGAAAATGTGCTAGTATCTACAAAATAGTAGATATTTTCTATTCATTTATCACAACATAGCGCATTTAGTTGGTAGTGTAAATAGTGGAGAAACTCATTAACGTTTACTTGAAAATACAAAAATTAACAAAAAAACAAAACGGCTGTTAGTATATTGAAACTTAGGCAGTCACGATTGACCAAATTCTATATTAAATTTTGTTGACAAACAACATACTGAGTGCTTTGCGTTCATGATTGTATTACATGGAAAAATGGTATTTCCAGTTATAGAAATGCAGCACATGTTTTTTTTTATAAAATACTGTTTTTTAACGAAACAATGATTTTAAACACTTCGCAAGAAACATGTTTTAAACATGAAATAGAACATGTTTTAAATCACACAAAAAGATCATACTTTAAACAAAGAATAAAATGTTTTACATATGTTTTAAATTATGCAATTATTTTATTTGTAAGCAGTTTAATCGGCATCTTTTCATTCCTTATTGTACTTGCTACCACTGATATTGTATACTAATATTTTATGAAAAACAACAGAAACTGTTTAAATATCGGTAGTTTGCAGCACGTTTAAAAGACAACATTTAAAACAAACTGTTTAAAACATGCTTAAAGCAAAATAGTTGTTTTAAAACAAGTTTAAAACACTGTTTTAAAACAAATTGTTTTAAACATAACAACCCAGTATTCCACAAGTGGTATGATTATTTGACTATGAATAAATAATGTAATCAATTACACTGGTATACAAATTTTAATTTGGTGTTAAAATGAACGTTTTTGAATATGGCCATACAAAAGTTGGCCTGGGGTCATTTTCCAATAAACTAGTGAAAAAACTCATATTTAACTCATATTTTTAGACGTTCTATCTAAATTTATATAAAAGGCTTACACTATGACTAAATAGTAAATAACCGAAAATCCAATGACAATTTAAGCAAAAAATCCATTATTGGAAATCAGTGGCAAAAAGACGGTTCCATAGAACATTTGTTTTGGTTAGTATTTTACAAGAAAGGATTGTTCAGGTACATTTTCCTTCTTATTTCTGTATCTACCACAATGCACTACTTACTATGCTATTGGGACCTATGACATTTATGTAGTTATGTTCTACATTTCAATTAGTATTCGTTAAAAAAAAATTAAAAACGAATTTAAAATAAAAGAAGAATAAACATTAACTAAGAAAGGTAGCTTCAAGTTTATTTTCTTGTACATGTTTCCATGTTGACAACAATGATGGAATAATTACCTAAGATGCAAATTTGTTTCAACTATTCGCAATATATTATATACCCCCCCCCCCCCCCCCCCCCCCGGAATCTCAGCGTCCGGCCTTCGAGTAGTTATAGTAAAGGTGCGTTCGCATTAGTGCTAATGGCAGTGGTAGCAGACGCCATTATAGTATTTCTAATAGAAAGTTGCTAGTGACTCATGTTTATGTACATGCAAACTAATATGTGTCACTATCACGATATGTGAGAAATACTATAATTTCGTATGCTACCACCGCCATTACCACCAATCGGAACACACCTTAAAGGTGCGTTCCGATTGGTGGTAATGGTGGTGGTAGAAGACGAAATTATAGTATTTCTCACCACGCGTGATAGCGACACATATTAGTTTGCATGTACATAAACGTGAGTCTTTAGCGAATTACTGGTAGAAATACTATAATGGCGTCTACTACCACTGCCATTGCCACTAATGGAAACGCACCTTTACAGTTATAAAGCTGTCACCATAGTGTAATGTGGCCAAATATATTTTGCCATTTTTCGTGTTTACAATGCAAAATCATATAATCAAGTAATGTGCTAATATGTTCTAGGGTCACTGCTGCGCTTTTCCTAGAGCCCCACAGCTTTTCTGTCTAGGGGCTCTCAGAGTTTTTTCCCCAGGGCCCCCACAGCTGTTTTTGCCTAGGGCCACCACAGCTTTTCAGCCCAGGGGCCCCCACAGTCCTAAATCCGGCGCTGAGTCACAGACACTAGCCGCGCGCTGCTTAATACATAGTCGGATTTTTTATGCTCGGGTCGGGACTTGCGATTGCGCCCCTAGGCACGTGCCTAACGTTCCTTATGGGAAATTCGCCACTGCAGTGAGTGACACACACACACACAGACATTTTTTTGTACCTTGGTCAAAAATGTTCAGGGGACCCAGAAAGACCTATTTCCGCTAAAATCTCATTTTTTTTTTTTTCGGCGCGATTACAATACTTCATCGTACGGCGTATGATAAAGTAAGAAAGCTGAAGTAGATCGACAAATTCAAAGCATGCTTAAAGATAATATTATTGAGGAAGCTCAATGCGCATGCATGGTCTTCTCCGATATTATTAGTACCTAAAAAAGCAGACAACAGTGGTAACAAAAAATGGAGAATAGTTGTAGATTTCAGAATGCTTAATCAGAGAATTCAAGATGATAAACGTCCTTTACCGAACATAGCCGATATTCTAGATTCCTTATCAGGCGAGTTACATTCGCCCAGTATAACGACGTCTATTCATTATATATGTATATTGTATATGCTTATCTTAAGTTGTGTGTTTATATATTTATAACCGCTTACACTGCATATATGCAGGCCGTATTCTTTGCATTGTATATTTTATATTGTCACTCTGTTCCTCTCTCTCATATAATTCGCAGAATAAATTCTCTGTCAAATAAATTAGTTACAATAAGATTTACAATTTTTCAGTTCTAAAATAAAATTGGCGCTCTTTATTTTTCACATTTAGACCTAACCTAAGTCAGGGATATTTTTAACTAGGTTTAGATCATAAAAGCAGAAAATATACGGGATTTTCCACAAATAAAGGCCAATATCAAATGAGTAGATTACCGATGGGCTTAAAAACAAGTCCCCATGCATTTTCCAGATTAATGACAATAGCAATGTCAGGTCTCAACTACGACAAATGTTTTGTATATTTAGACGATTTAATTATTTTTGGAAGAAATTTAAATGACCACAGTAAACACTTAATTGATGTATTTAGCAGATTAAGAAAAGTAAATCTTAAATGAAATCCCACGACTTTACCCATTTTTCAAAATCGCTTCTTGACACAGTCTTCCTTGTTATGGTTTCGCGCGAGTGAAAGTTATGATAATATTGCTAGATCTTTTAATCACCTACAATAAATGTCATATGCGTTTTTCCGCTCAAACAACCATTTTTACCTAATTCGGCTGAAAAGCATCACCCATATGAAAGACCAGTAGGCACACATTGTTTACAGGGTGTCACCTTACGCATCTTGAAAATTTCTAGTAGAATTTAATATAGCATCATACATATGCTGACCTAGTGCTGATCTATGATATTTTATGTTGGTATACTGCTGATCGGACTATCAATGGTAGGCCATCGTTTTGTCGATAAACGTTGTTTTTGAATTGAAAGGAATTGAAAACTGAGATTGTATAAGTTTGGGTTGTGATGTAGTGTCTTGTAAACTCATTCTTCGTTCTTCGTGGGAGGTATGTGTACAGGATTGACTATATCAAAATTTGATACCATAATGGAGTATTGGTTATTTTTAAACTTTTTGTTTTATTTATAAAATCGATGGGGTTTTTAATTTCATATTGTGGTTTGAACTGTACTGTGATACGGGAGGATCGATGGATTGAAAGTCAACATGTTACGAATACATCTATAAATCTATTACAATGTATACCAGACGGTGCTTTGCCAGACGGACCATGCCACGCACCTGGCTTAACAGGAGGTCGTCTCGGGTTCAACAGCCGCGTGATGCTGTGATGCTGAATCTATGTTGCATATAATATATATATACTATAAACTAAAATACATATTCTTACTTAACGTAAGCATTCTTATAATTGGTAATATTCCACTACAGTAAAGTACAGCGTCAGCGCGCCCGGGCCGACGCCACAGTGGGGCGAAAATGACCTTTCGGGGACAAAATTCTGTAACTTTGTCATTTTTAGATGAATTCTTATAAAATTTTGTGCGCATAACACCTAAGGTTTAATCTGAGTAAAAAAAAACATTAAAATGTTAATAATTTATTTATTATAAAATAACAAACAAGAATCCTTTAAGTCGCAAGCTTGGTTTTGTGTCATTTGTAATAAAACTGTATATTTAAGGTGTTTTTGTGTCACTAATTATAAATCCGATGTCAGATTTTAAGAATTCAAAATGGTGGATGAAATATGGCAAGCTCAAAATCCAAAATGTAAACAATTATTGCAAATCTACGCGTGGCGTTAAATCAAAACAGAAATGTTATTAATTCTACGATTATATTAAAAAAATGTTAAATATTGATTAACATCATAAAAATTGTTTCAAAATATTGTAGGAAATAATAATTTTAATCTTCTAGTAAATCGATAACTTCTTCATCGACATCTATGTGTTTCTGTGAAGGTTGGTTTCTAATGCTCATTGCTCGTTATAAATGGATCTGATGTGCACAGCAAATGATGAAAAACATCTTCATTGGTCGCTGATCTAGAACATTTCCTAGAATGACGAAGTCTAAATTTTTTACAATCTTTATTTCTAGCTTCTTGTGCGTCTTCAGATAGCTGTCCAAGAGGCAAAATAGAATGGTATCTGATTATATTCTCTCCGTGAACAAGAACTTTGTGAACTGAAGAGGGCATGTAGTACCAACTATATTTGCTAACGTATAGTTCAGCTGTGTTGCGAGTGTAAATCCCAAATTTGGTTGCATCAATTTTCTTACCACAAGACATACTTTGAAGTATAATATGGAATCTTTTTATCAATTCGTTATCAACTCCTGTTATTTCAGACGTTCAAGTGAACTTTATGAATTACTTCCAAGGTTTCTGGCGATGCAAACCGCAATTCTTCAACAACGGTAGCGTGCTTCAATTCTCCAATCGATCGCAGTCCTTGTACGTAAGAATGATGGATTTGATGTAGTCCAGAGTCCCGAAATAATTTAATCGCTTTTCTTGGTTTCTTGTTTGGTTTTATCCGATGATAATTCATAATCCTTGCAAGGCCTTCCTCGTTTTGTTCCCGATGATGTAGTAGGCTCCTGCTCTTCATCGAACTGTATAGAGAAATCTCCATCAAGCCAGTCAGCGTTCGTTCTCAAAAACTTGTCCTTAGTTCTATTAGCATTACTCCAACGCTGTTTGAAATGTGACAAAAAAACTTTCTGTATTCTCACAATAGCACATGTGTAATTGGCTTCAGTGAGAGTAGGAAACTTTTCTTCAAGATAACGCTGCACTGAAGATATATGTTTTCCGTGTTCTATAAGAGTAACACATAACTCGCGTTTATTAATCTTTATCGAACTCATTGTTGTTAAGTGTTTGGTCTGACTGTAGAAAAATTTGACTGAATATGAAGATTAACAAGCAAGATATTAACAATATCACAGAACAATAAAACATAATATTGACGATACTCACATCAGTTTGCGGTTAATTATTTTTATCCTTATCACTACAAAAATAGGTGAAAAACAAAAATAGGTGGTTGTTTGTGAGATTAGTTCTAACTTATCCAGCAATAATATTATTTTCGTATTGATAAAAGCTAAAAATATATTGTGTTAGATATCAATCTCTTGAACGATGTTAGGTTAGGCATTAGCTCTAAAGTAGTTTATGATAATGTTTTAATATTTCTAGGAGTGGGTAATTGATATAGACAAGAAGTACAGTACACAAAATGCATATGTATTATAGTTATACTGTATGTATTTTAATACATAATTTCATTCTCAAATAACTAATCAGTTTTTACATATGTATGTCAAATAGACGTCAATCATTTAAAGATTACATCTAATAAGTATAATAAGCCAATATAATACTCCAAAGACATTCCAAGTTTTGCTAGCAAATGTTGAAATATCAAGTTTTCCAAATGTTAGTATTGTTATATAAAAGAACGCAAAATAATGAATTCTTGCTACTAAAGATACATTTGCTTATGTATAAACATTTTAAAAAGTAACTTACCAAGAAAGACGTTACGTGTTAAAAATCTGTTATTGTACACTACTTCAGAATTTTTCAATTTTAGCATAGCGGGGCGCCCAGGGGCAGAATAAACCTATGGCATTGTGTAGCTAGATAAAAGAGCTATCAAACGTAGTATGTTAGACGTTGGAGGCAAATGGAGGCAAAGACCAAAAGCTTAGTCAAAGTATTTTTTTTACTATTTTTAACATGGTCACGGAAAATATTTTTCTTTTTTTACAAAAACGAATGAGTATTGGAAATTAAGCAAAGCATTTTTGAAATGTAGATGTAATTCTCTTTCCAGTGATGTATAATACGTTAAGAAAAGTTATGCATACATAACAGTAAATCACTACTTGTGTGGGGTATGCGCGCAATAAATTTTTGTAGAATAGCAGCAAGACCTTCAAATAATAAAATGTTTGGGCAAATCAAACTTCAATCTATCTACTTTATTATAAAATTAATTTCTACTTTGTAGGAGGTAGTTGGTGAAAACCATTTTTGTCCCTCCCGTATACAGCGGAGCCCCACTGTGGCGGCGGTCTGTAACCAAGCTCCAGTTGGGTACCTGAAGGTTTTTTGATTATTACACCATTATTTTGAAAAAGAATGGTAACATGTTGTACATTGCGGAAATCAGAAAAAAAACACGACTATCGGAAAATGCCAAAATTGAACATGGCGCCCATAAGAAAAACAAAAGTTGGCCATGGTCACGCCGCCATCTTTGATGATATTTCAAATTAAAAAATGACACTGTATTCCTTGTTAAAAGGTACCTGTAGAATGTTTTTTGTTTCAATTGTCTAGCTTCATTTGGTTTTGAATAAAAAATTAAAAACGATATCTTAACATTTCAGTTTTTTGTGGATATCGTCAAAATGAGAAATGATAGCTTAAATTTCTTTTCAGATAATTGATTAGCACAAATATACGAAACTTTGCCAAATTTAAACATAGGATCTATCTCCACTAATAAGCGAGATCCCCATGGTGAGGCTCGAAATTGAATCGCCCGGTATAGTTATTTGGAAATAATATTCAACTTAGTATCTACTAAATAAGTAATCGTTTACTTACGATAGAAGAATTGCGCGCAATTTCGGCAAACCCGAACCGGTGACCCGTAGTGGTAATGTATGCCGGAACTGCTCCCGCATACCGGGCATCTCTGAAAAATTGACAAATGGCAAATTACAAAATTACGAAATGACACTATAGTCCGGTCAAATCGTTTCTAAGAGTGCCTGTTCCAGGAACAAAACACAGAAGTTTTTTCTCTCATTCTATATGTTTTTTGGGGTGTTGAATCCGAATTTCAACTTCCTAGCTACTTCCCACGGCTGTGGCTTTACAAAGAAACTGGCAAAAAACGCAAAAATATTTTGACCTCTTCGAGGTAGACCACTTTTCGAGGTAGACCACCCTATACAAAAATGAAGTATGTACCTACATTAAGTTTTCTATATGAGTACGCCTGAAATGCATTTTCGGTTGAACTGTTTGGCCGCTAGAGCGTGCTAAAAAGGCAAAATTTTCTCCTACTTTGTGTAAAACCCAGTTAGTTGAAAAGGCTAGAATTATGCTAAAACTACATTAATTTCCCTACAAATTGTACATCTTTATAGACACCCCTCCCCCTCCCACATTTAGTGTAGTGAGGGTATATTGAGTTTGATTCAACATTTGTAACACCCAGATACAAACTTATACATACATATATGGATTTGATCAGAATTGGAAACTGAATCGATTTAGCTATGTCCCTCTGTGTACACTATACACGATAACTGCCGTAATTTTGAAGTAATTGATCTGAAATTTGGTATGGAAGCTTATCTCAAGAACAAGTTCGTGAATGGGCAAAATCGGTTAACTTTGTTTTTATTTATCTTACGGGTTTTTTTTTTTTTTTAAGAACGGAGCTTAGTTATTAGGTGCTAAAAATATTTATTTATTAAACGCCTTTAAAAAATGCCCGTCTTCTAACCGTATCAAACGTTCTAAATTTCGAACCGAAAGATGTTTCAATCCATTCAATTTGCCCCCGCATCCAAATATAAATAAAGCAAATAAAGCATAGTTCTCAGAAAAATCACAGATAACAATGCACTCATCTTTTTTGCAAGGATTGCTTTTTTTTGCTGTTCATAAAATCATTTTGGCTTCTCACTAAGTATGAATGCAATAGTAGTTTTTCTAAACCGGTCTTCATTTTTAGTAAATATTCATCAACTGGGTATATCATTAGTTGCAAAGTGGTTCTGTCGACGTTCATCCATTGTCTATAAGTGATTCGTCGATCAAATGTGTTGCACCAGGATATTCAGAACATTTTCCAAAATAACAATTTGTTGATATATTTGAAGCCAATAATTGGTGTTTTGTTCCTTTTCTGAGAGCTCATTATTCTTTATATTTGGATGCGGAGACAAATTGAATGGATTGAAACATCTATCGGTTCGAAATTTAGAACGTTTGATACAGTTAGAAGACGGCATTTTTAAAGGCGTTTAATAAATAAATATTTCCGTCGATCGTTTATTTATGAGTCAGTTTAGCGAATAGGAAATCAAAAATTTTGTAACCAACTCGAATATTAAACGGCGATTAATCATCTCGACAATTAACGCGCTTGCTGCGGTCGCGCGTTAAAAAGTCTTGACCATTAATCGCTCTTTTTAACATACTTTTTGGTTAAATAACTATTTTTAGCACATAATAACAAATAAACCTAATAATAATAATAAATAAGCACTTCCAGTTACTCCGTTCT
This sequence comes from Melinopterus prodromus, assembly GCA_964023965.1. Taxonomy (NCBI): domain Eukaryota; kingdom Metazoa; phylum Arthropoda; class Insecta; order Coleoptera; family Scarabaeidae; genus Melinopterus; species Melinopterus prodromus. The sequence goes on along the minus strand of OZ030398.1, from coordinate 28,008,969 downwards.
TAAAAAAGAAACTGCACTAGCATGTTGAATCAGCCTGCAGTCTGCGAGATGTGCAAGAACGTCGCGCACACGCCTGAAGTAGTCGCTTGCTGCGGTTTTCGTTGAATTTCGACATGCCGCGCGCGTCTCACATCAGATAAAATTTAATATATCCTAGAAAAAGATGGGTTTTGTACGTAAAAGTGTAGCGGATATTATATATATTTTTTCGATTATATCCATTGTGGGGGCGACTATGTAATAATTATTCAAAAATTCAATTGTTTTTATTTTTTTACATATATAAATTAAAATAATTGTTGTACACAGTTATCTAGCAAATATTTCCACCTTTAAAATAAACAAAAAATGGGTACGGTAAGATTACTAGAACCAAAGATATTGAATTTTCAATATGACAAAGTTTTTAATTGAATTAAATTTTTCTCTTTTTTAACGCATAATGGGCTACTTATTTCCAAAAACCTATTCCATCTCTTAAATCGTAAAGTTGACACCAGTTTATGTTTTAATTTAAATAATTGCCACAACACGTTTTCAAAAACCCATTAAAATGTTAGTTTTGAAGACAACTTTTTTTAAACTTTGGATTTAAGATTTTTCGGGCTATGGGCTATGTTTTACAACAGTGCTTCATATTTTATCAAAAAAACTTTCTTTTCAAGAGCCATCTTGTCAAAATGTTATATGACCAGAAAAACAAATACAGTATTTTTTATAATTAACGAAATATATGTAGTAGTTACATTACCTTTTTCGAAAAATGAAAATGACATTTTATTTTTGTTTTAACTATAATATATACCTATGCACGATTTATTTATTCATTAACTGCAATCCATTATTACAGTTCTGATATTGTTACGTAGCTCGTGATGGGAATGGGTCCAGGCCAGGGTGGATGTTAATAAAACTCACACTGGTTTTACATACTGTATAATTGTTCCAGCTATACTGATAAGAAAACAGCTGAGAGAGGTGTCTCGCTCGTAAATATAGACTAATAACAATTCCCCTTGATACGCCGCTTTACTGTATTTATATCAATTGTCCAAATACGTCACTGCCGTTAATTAGGTTACCAAACGTCGAGGTTGTTCACTTGCCTTTTGTGCAAACTCGGCGTTTGGTATCCATACTAGACACCGCTATCATAGAGGAATTCGGGTTGTTAACTTTATATTTGTATGCAATTTTTAATCGAACACAAAAATAACTTTAATTTATTACTCTTACGTATAACAACCTCCTCGCCAATAATTGCTCGTCCCAGAGCAATGCCATAACTTGAACAAAATCTATAGCCACAGAGCGGAGCAGCAAAAACACCAACAAAAAATATTTTATTGGACACACACTGAACATATACAATTTAAACAGCAAAAGAACATACAAGAATTCAAAAACTTATATCAAAAAGCCGTGTGCAACCAAAAATCCAAACTCAGGATTTTTGGGGGCCTAAAGCAGGTCATGACTCATGACGTCTTGCCGAATTCATATAAAAGCCACGGCATGGGATAGGTAGAGAATCAATCAGTAATTTGCAGCACCTGAGTATGTATAGTATACGCTCAACGATCGTGTTTCGCGGTCGCCAGTCAGCTGTAAGATTGGAATTCCGTGTGATCAGCAATACACGACCTATGTAGACAACACTGCGACTTTTATTTACATCTCCATCCTGACCTAGAGCCGTCCCCCGTTAAGAGCTACGTAACAATATTTGTGAAATATTTTGATAATTACTTTATAATTCCTATATAATTACTATATTATTTCATTAACAAATAGTAGTGATAAGCAAAATTGAGACAGTTGAAAAATAAAAATCATTCTTTGTTTTTGTAAAACAAATTGATAAAATTCAATGTTGTCTACATTTGCTTTTAAAAGCGGCAAATGTTTATTTTTTTTTATGGCAAGTAGGTTCTATCAAACTGTGTGTGTCCCGATGAACCTATAATGGTCGTAATTTTTAATTTCTCGAGAAAAGTCATTCTTTATAAAGAGTAATGCATGTACTAAAAAGTCAAAAGCCATTCTTTATATTTTGATTTAACACACAGGATGGTTAGAAAACACAAAAATGTTAAGTTGGCCCTTCGGCCAATAGTAAACTATCGGTTTTTCGGAATTAGATCAAAAATGTTATAGGTAAAAGTTAGTTTGAATTAATTTTATGCTCAAATATCAAACTTGCTTGTTCCATTTCATATTTGACATCTTTTTTTTTATGTTGGAAATTTTTTTGCTACCTGCTTTGATTGAAATCAACTTACAGCTCAGGTGTTCACTACACCATCAACACGACGGTTGTCCTGCTCATAGCGCATATAATAAGTTGGGGATTGGTTGAACAGACATTTTCCAAATAGGTGGATTGGACGATTTGACCCTATTGGATGGCCTGGTGGCCATCCGTTTCCTTTTCGAGGCGATTTAATCAATGTAGAAACGATTTGTTTAATTAATACATCGACTCAAAGCTGGGCGAATATCTCTTCGACCGCTCTCACGGAGCTGGAATGGTGATTACCGATCACTAAGGTCGAACCTTTCAAAATCACCCTTCAACAAAATTCCAAGCCGCTTGATTTTTTTCTGTGGGGTTATTTAAAACAGAAGAAGTATGCAAATAATTTTCATGATAATGTAGACATTCTAAAATTAAAAATTAGGCAAGTACTAGACGTAATAAATGAAGAAACAATTGATTTGGTATATCGATACTTTAGAAGAAGATTGGAAAAGTGTGTAGCTGTAGGAGAAATATATTTTCTTTGTCCTTTTGACAATTCTTTTCCTTTCAGTAGTTTTTAATAAATAAATAAATAAACTGTTGGTACAAGAAATAAAACATGCATATTGACAAAAGTGGTATGCCAATGAGAAAAAAAAGAACAAAGCAAAAACAAAAGAAGAAAACAAGAGGCAATTGAATGACATAAAAAGTGTGGTTTCAAAATATGAAGCCACAAGAGTTCCTTCTCAGAGTATTTATTTGAACAATTTTGACAGAAGGGTTTTATGCGACATGCAAATGATAAATGATACATTATTTTTAACAAATGTCTCTGAATATATATCATCGCTACTAAGAAAACTTGTATTACAAAGTAGTTTAGATCGCAAACACTAATAGCTAATATTGGAAAGGTTGTAACACTAAAAAGGCAAAGTTTTATGACTTAAATTCTTAAAACAAAAGAGACGTAACTATAATTTGTAGATGTGAAGGAACCAAAAATAATAATACATAAAATAATCATACCTAGGCATTAATTACTAAATTTCTAATATTGTTTATTGTGTAGTTTAGTTACTTAAAAATCACAAAGCTACAGACAAATTTTAACCTCTACGTAAAGCGTTTTAATCTACTGAAATTACTATCCGTTTTTTATATACATCGGCCACGTTTTTAATCGTGTATTCTATTTTGTTGCAGTTACTCGTGCATGACAAACATCGTGGATCAGTTGTTTCCGCCGTTACCAGTGGACGCAAATGATTACTCGCAGTTCATCTACTGGCGTGATCCAATGCCACCCTTAGAAGATATAAAAGATGTTGATTAATAATACCTCCCGTTGCTCCGTTCAGTAGATCGATGCATTTTATTTACGTAGTATTTACCATATCCAAACCTACTATTCGGTGCAAATGGAATCTAGCCTGCTAAAACCGACAGATTACTATATAAAGGGATATTCGGAGTATTCTGTGGCGCTTGTCGTGCGTGTCTCCATTGATTATCATTACAAATTTACTTGTCTCTTCTAGATATGTACATATATTATATACCACTTATATTTTCTTATTTATTGATAGCCATGTAACTTATTGTTTACTTCTAGTGGATTAGCACTTCTTGTAATGGGTTACTAACTACCGTTTTTATTGCTTGAAATTATCGTTTCCGTCACTCAATTCGGCTTACACTATATTATTATTATTTGTCGATTAGGATAGCATTTAGATTTATCTTTAATTTTTCCTTCATCATGATATTTATATGTGATATTTTTATCGATAAGTTGATTTTATATAGTAAAATATTACACTGGAAATGTTATTATTTTCATTTCGTTTATTGTGATGCTATAGAAATAAAACAAATGTTATACTTGGTCGTTAGTTTATAATCTTAAGTATTTAACCCTCCTTTTTTTGTTAATCAATCAAATATTAAGCAGTAAATTGTTTTTCAAATTAGCAAAAATTGTTTGAAAAGAAGTAAACACTGCAGAAGTGAACACAGAAGGTAAGAAAATTTAACTTCATTGCAGGACATTAGATTTTTTTTATTAACCTCTTGTGTATTTTAAATTAACTCTTTTTTGTTATGTACCCACATTATTTCTCTTTAAAATGATATATCATTTGTTTCCCTAAACTTAATACTTTTGGAAATATTGATAAAAATATATTAAATATTCTCGATTAAAAATTCTCGCAAAACTGTACTTGTAGATTGACTAACTATGGCCCAAACTAGTATATTTTTTTGAGAAAAAAAGTAGTTTTTGCAGTATTTTCTAAAACAACTTGCCAATTTGTGTTTGCCAAACAAAAAAGCTCTAAGAAAAACTTATTATTTTGGTTGAAACTATTATTTTTAAGTTTTTTCTGCGCCTTAAGTGTTTTTTTTTTGGGATTTAAGCAATAAAAATATGCTATAAGATTTATTTTTGCATTGTGATAAGTCTATTAATAAATATATCAAAAAATTTTAATAAATTGTATCCTAAAACTGCCTTAGAAAAATTAAAATGAATGGTAGTTAACGTTAGTCCTATATAATTTTCTATTAAAAGGAAAGAATTTTTTTTTTTCATTTTTACAGACGATAAAACAAAAACAAAGAAAGACAAAGAAAATCGTTATTGATCATACTATTTTTTAAGCTACAATAAATTCTTTTTTATAGATTAGCAAGAAATAACTCAATATTCATCAGTGGAACTTCACTATTGTATAAAAGAAAAATCGTCTTCAGGGCTGATGAAATTTATTATACAGAAATATCACATTATATTATACATTGACGTTTTTATAATACTGGCAATGGAAGTATAATTAATGTTCTATGTTGCGTTAAATTTATTAACCCTATTATCTCCAGCATCTAAACTAACATGACAAAATGAATAATTGACAAAAATTGCACTTAAATCTTTATTATTCTAAATCTAGATACAATTCACGAATAGAAATGATGGAATTGTGTTTTTAAAAGTTCGCAGTTAGGTTATACAGTCAATTTAATTCGGAAATTCTATTTATTTGATTTCTCCGCTAACTACGAATACAATAATACATAATATGTAGCTATAATAATACCAAATGATTTAATTTTACAATGGTGCAAAATATAAAATATTTATGAACCAAATATACTAGTTTTGTGTAATTTTTTATAAGCGGTAAGTTTGAGTTTCGCGGTATTTAGACGCATGCATATCGTATGCCGCAACGGTTGCCTATGGGTAATTTTGCGAATACTAAAGAGACAATGTAATTTATAGGTAAATTACACTCATCTTGTCATTTTTAATCTCTTTACATGATATTAACAAAATAAAATAACCAAAATAATGCTAGTATAATTTACAAAGTATTATAGAGTTACAACAATGATATTCTGTTCGTATCAACGTCTATTTTGACCATGTTTTTCAAACTTTAGACGCTAGTGAAGCCGTTAAATCGCAGTCGATTGTTTTTAACGGTTCTGACAAAATTACCAATAGTTCAATCGAAGATTTCGGCTTGCGTACAAGCGGTTGTTAGATCTAATCTGTCCTGGTGATCATCAAAAACCAAAAACGTAAGTTTAATGCTACATATACCGTAGTTTAAGTTATAGTTTAACTAAATAGCCATTTTCTAGATGTTTTTCGATATCGATCTTCTATGCCGCCGCGATAGGGGGAAATTTAGTACTGTGTGGTTAGTAGCCACTCGAGGTATTCAGAAAGTTACTCGTCAACAGATTCAGGATGTCAATATCTGCACCGTGTTCGATGATATAATGCAGATGATAACCAGTACCTCTAACGTTCCGAGACGCCGCCTGTCCTTGACTTTATCGGCAAGACTGATAAATGGTCTCGTTAAGATACAACTGGCAAAAGTCAACGCCTTCGAACGCGATTTGGCTCAATTTTACAATAAAATTCAGAGACCGTTAGCGCTGTAAGTTTTCTTTTACTGCTATCGTAACTGTTATGGGGGGCAAAATTCATGGGTTCCATTAGATAGGGTGTATGAAAGTTCGAATCTTATTATTATTAAACTTTGTTTAGTGTAATAATTTGAAATTTGATACCTATTATTATTTTATTATTATCGAATATTGAATGTAGTATATTATTTGACGAGCACATAATTAAGGATATAAATCCCGACCATAAAATTTACACGCGAGCCGTAGGCGAGTGTGTAATCATGCGAGCGATTTATATCCGTTATGTGCGAGTCAAATACGACGTTTTATCTACGACTCATAAATTCCATTTTATACAAAATATTTTAAATGTATTTGTCAATGATGGCGAAGCGAACTGTCATTATAATAATAATAACTGTCATTCACGTAGGTTTTGACAGACTTTGACACTAGCGTTGTATAATGATGGCAGTTCGTTCAAATAATGAGGTCATTATTTGAACGAACTGTCATTATTATACAACGCTAGTGTCATTATAATCATTGGCACGTATAATGATGAGGATTATATAGTCATAGATACGTATGCAATGAACTTATTATATGTGAGTCATAGATAATAGTATATTATTTGACGAGCACATAACTAATATTTTTTTAAATAGAAAATATTAAACACCGTTAGTAAAAATGACTGGAACATCTAAATACATCTCCAACAGTAAACAATTTTAAAAAATGTCTCAATTAAACGTTTTTTGCTTTGAACAAACTATCGTTTAAATATATTTTTAATATACAGGATGTTCATATTATTCTAAAAAATTGGTAAGCTTTCTTTTTTTCAAGTAGAACATCGTGTAGATTTTAACATTTTTTTATTCAAAATTACCCGGACACCTAAATAATCCATATTAGACCGTAGTTGGATTAGCGAGAGTGTACTGCATTTAGGTGTTCCGGTAATTTTGACTACAGATATCTCAATATGTGCTAAATAGAATAATTTATATTTCAACTACCTATGAAAAAGTCATACAAAATTATTTTGTTTAACGCAAACTCATACCAACGTCTAAAATATCTAATTCGCTGGTTTTGCGCTCCAAAATCATCAGTTCAGAATTTAATAATTAATAAATAGGTTGAAGTTTTTACGATTATTCGGGGATCTAAGGTCGTAACAAAACTAAACTTTTGTGGTTTTAGGGACGCACCGGATAAGACAAAAGTAAAGCCTGCACCTACGCAGAGGAAAAAGAAGGGACCTGTTTCGTCTCAAGACGTGCAAGTGATATATGGAGAATCACCGGAAGTTTCGGTACAACTAACGGATGACGAATTGAGAGTTATGCTGACGGTCAATGTGGCTCATGTGGACAAAATTACGCTGAGGGAAGATATTCCCCAACCGCCTCGCGATGAAGGTGTAAGTATAATTCGTTTTATAACACTTATTAAGGCAGGCATTATCCAAAGGATTTTTGCATGTTTTTTCCTTTTTTTTTTTTCACGTTTCGGATTTAGAAAAAAAAGTTCCGGGAGATTATCAGAAATTGTTCAGGGCTCCTCAAGGAACAAATCCACAATAACTATTTTTTTGTGCACCTCCCCCTACTCTCCCCCATAGTACTCTGAATATGAGACAAAAGTTGACCCAATTTTACAATGTTACGTGTTTTACTATAGTTTTTGGCAGATGTGATTTTTATTGGATTATTGAGATATTTCTTTATTATTTATTGACTAATTTGATTTTTTCAATCAGCATTTGTTTAAACAAAAATATACAATGTTACAAACATATTTCTCAATTTTTTTTGCAGAAGTTAATAAATTACTGGGTTTTTTCTCATTTATTAACTTACTAGCAGTTATTTAAACAAGTACCGTTTGTTTAAACAATTATATAATACAATGATATGGACATATTTTCTATTTTTTAAAGGAAATTATTATTGGGGTATTGACATTTTTTGGTCATTTACTAACTAACTTACAATTGTTTAAACGATACCATTTGTTTACAAAAATATCCAAAGTTACGGACATATTTTTCATTAATTAACTTGTTTGCAAATGTTTAAATAAATACCATTTGTTGTAAACAAAAATATACAATGGTAGTATGGTACTGATGTATCTTTTTGGCAAACATTATTATAGTATTTCTTGTCTTTTTTTCTTGCCAAATTTGTTAACTAATTTTCAAATAAATTATAACTTATAATAATAATTAGCGTTGCAACCACATTGCTTGTTTGACTGATATCGAGAAAATTACAGAAAGACCAGAAATCCTATAATAATTTTTGTCAAGAAATACGCACTAACATTGAATATTATTGTTTAAACAACCTTTTGTTCAAATAATAGCACATTAAAGAACAAATTACAAATAATATGCCAACAATGTAACAAAAGAAAAAGCAAAAAACAGCCAATTTTTGTTTAAAAATTTTGTACTTGTTTAAAGAATTGCAAATTCGTGAAAAAATGACAAAAAATGCCAATAATTTAAGAACAGTATCACGTAGCGTGAATACAACAATAACAATTAATACATATAAATTACCACAACAGTTAATATAGGTACCTTTATCTATAATTTGATATTTAACATGAGAGAATTGATAGAAAATTAAGCTTACTATGGCTGCTTGTTTGGTAGGACGTATATAACCAGTACTAATTCCTCTTAAGTCTGATCAAAAATTATTTTTTTTTTTTTTTATATTCATAATGGGTCCCCACTTGAAGCGTCAAGCTTTATAAAGAAAAACTCTGAGAAATGGACAGTAGAAAAATGATATTGATGATTTCAAATAATTTGATACCACCAGTATACTGAACTGAAAAATTTTAAATAAAATTTCAGACTTTTGCCGATCGAATCGATGCATCTGGCCAATTGGTTTCTGAAGCCGTAATGCTTGACGTACCCATTGAGAATTTGCTAAGGTAAGTTTCAAAATCCACAAGTAATTTTAGTTGTTTTTTGCGTTACTAACACAAGTTTTTTGGGTGGTAAAAATATCGCACTTTTTGACTGGTATTATAGATTTGCAATTTAAAAGCTTTAAAATTAACGTTAAATGGACATATGTACTTTAAATAATCAATAAATCAGCTTTTTTAAAAGGCCCAGTACACAAAAAATCCACTACAATAAAAATTACATTTATAATATTTTTTGCCGAACATAACATTTTCATTTAAAGGACAAAAATGCTTCGGTTGCCAACACTGCAAGGAGAGGTTTACCATTATGGTTTGATAACATGAGTGGTACAAAAAAGTTGAAATTTCTTATTATTGGAAAGATTTTGCAGAAATGCAACACAACTTCTGTAACTTTCATTTTTTTTTTTTAAGTTTGCATTGTCATAATTCCAAAACAAGGTAGTAAGGCCAATAACTTTGTTGATTTAATATTAATACTACCTCTCTATTAATACATTTATGTTTTATAGTTTATACATCACTACATCCATCCACTTTCTCGCATACAACCTATGACAAATACACTTATTACACAATCTTACTTCCAATCCAATCTTTATCTAAGTGTTTCTCCCAAAATTACACTCTAGATGCCCATCTTTCGTCCACGGTGGTCCATCTTCTACCATCATTCAAGAAACCGCTACGCCCATCTCACGTCTTCTTCAATCATCCCAACCTCCACCTGAAATTGTGGTGACGGCGGCTACACCTCCAATAGAAGCATCCATCGTACCCCTTGCACCAGGTGAAGAATTTGCCACACCAGCTCCTCCTCTAGAAGAACCGAGAGGTGAGGAGGGACCTGCTCCAAGATCTGTCCCAAGATCGACTAGGACTTCAGGGCGTACCGCCCAATCAGACGAGGCATTGATGCCGCCACCAAGACCCAGGAGGCCGCCGGTTTGTTTCTATCACTTTTCAACTTCAATTTGAATTTTAAATTTAGGATAAACAATTTATAACGAAAAGAAACAATTTTAAATTGGGAATAAACACATTCAAATTGGGAATAAACTTTTTAAGAGCGTTTATAGTAAATTTCAGATCAACTGCTCCAAAATTATGGCAGTTATGGTGTAAAGAAAAACAGGAGGAGTTAACCAATTTTGTCCATTCATGAACTTGGCCTTACTTTTTAAGAGAATAAGCTTGTATACCAAATTTCAAATCAATTACAGTTATCCGTGTACACAGACAGACACACGGACACAGCTAAATCTGTCCATCTGTGTACACGATAGCTGCCGTAATTTTGAAGTAATTGATCTGAAACTTTTGCTCATAGACCAGACAATAGAGATTTTTGCGTGACGAAAATAGAATAAGCAAGCTGACAGTCCCAGGTCACGTGGAACAGTCCGTGTAGATGTATTGTGTTCTGTTTGCTTTTTTCGTTTTTACTTGTAATTGTTGAACCGATGAAGCAATCTTGTTGCTTTCAACAGACGAATTGTAGAGAATGAAAAGACGACAAAACCAAACCCTACACGGTCTCGATCGCATTAATAAGAACGGAGAAAATTTGGAAAAACCGGAAAAATCTGCCCTTTTACAAAAATTCATAACTCCGCCATTTCCAAAGTAGTAGCGCAGGCTTTTCGCGATAAAGTAGCAATTGACAGGTGCTTTGAGTGTGCAGACCCCAGGCGCTGTCGGATGATTAGTTTTTGCTCAATTGCGATTTGAATTTTCTTATGGTATATGGGTCAGCGAGCGTGGATGCGTTGGAGGTGGTAACGATTTTAATTTTTTTAACGTATTTCGATAGTGGAAGTATTGTGTTAGAAACCGTCTATTCTGATTTTGCGTTAAAATGTTGGGAAATAGGCGAAAAATGCTTGCAAACAAGACCGAAAACTGGCGCGTGCTCCAAACCGCTCCAGTGGTGGAGTAGTCTCGGGGAAGCGCGTTGGGATTACTATAGAATACGCGCTTACCGCGTCGGTTGCCTACTCGACCTCTTTGGAGCGTGCATTAGTTTTTGGTTATATTTGCAAGCATTTTTCGCCTATTTTGCAACATTTTGACGCAAAATCAGAGTAGACATTTTGTAGCCCAATACTTCTACTTTCGAAATACGTTAAAAAAATTAAAAGCGGACCACCACCGACCCACTGATACTATTTTTGTCACGACCTCAGTCATTTTCTGCTCTATTGCTTGGGCTATTAGTACAAAATTAATTGTCTTTATTCTCAGTTTGAAATTGCTAATTCCCAAACATAAAATTGTTTATGTCATTTTGAATTTATTTATTTTCAATTTAAAATAGTTTATTCTGAATTTGAAGTTGCTTATTCACAATTTGAAATAGTTTATTACCAATTTTGAATGTGTCTATTTCCAATTTGAAATTGTTCATTCTCAATTTGAAATTAAAAAGTTTATTGGAACTTCGATTGATTTTTTGGATAATCAACGAAATGGTGGTTTAAAATTGTAGGTTTTGAATCAATTGAGTGAAGGGAGGCCGCTAAAAGAATGCAGGCATCGCAAGGTAAGCTGTTCCATTGTTACTATTTATTACATATTGTTAATTTTTTTATTACGTCTTTGAAGTTGGTCTTGTAAGGGTTTTTTTAAAGGGTCTTATATAGGAGTCCCAGAAATGCTTATACACGAAATTTATTATTTGTTGTTTTTGCAAACTGCAACAGATCATGTCTATAACTCATTTGACTTTAACGATATTAAAAAGTAGGTATGGTTTTATACAGGGTATATCCATAAGAGCATTAATTTTGAGGGGTGATACAACACAAACTGTTGATATGCACGTGCTAATTTTAAATTTTTAAATATCTCCTAATAGTGATAATGATAATAATGATTTTTTTAACTTTTTAGAAGATTTTCGAGGAGGACATATTTGATGTGACTGCACAAAAGGTGAGGCCAATCACCGCATATCTCGCTGATCTTAGTGAGATCAGTCAATATCTTCGCGAAGTGCCCACTAATGACTATGAAGCCAAAGGTGGAAGGTAAGTTTTTCAGTTTTTTTTTTCTGTTTTACTTTTACGTCATCAATTTTTAGCCGTCCGAAACTAGCTGCTGATAATGTGAAGATGACAGGAAAGGCTGTTATTGCGTTTTTCTTTCTTGACCTTGAATGACCTTGAAATGCTTAGAAACATGTTTTTTTTTATCGATCTTAAGTTGGCAAAACAGAAAAGCGAAATTACTATTGTATAACCTTTATAATCTTAAGAACCCAACCCAACCCAAAATAAGGTTTACCCGCTCATTACCCCCAGTATATTCTTTTAATCTAGCAAATTCGAACGTGAGATTCACATTTTGAAAGTCAAATATACTTAAAAATAGGTAAAATTACAAAATTTATCGATATTCATTCGAGACATTGCACATGTGAACTTCCAAACATGTTTCAAGTTCTCGAAACACTGCAGGCGGCTGGACGAAAAAACGTGTTATTTTGTGGCCAGAAAATAATTATATGTCGTATTTTGTTACAATATTTGAGAAAATCATTGATGCCGTTAATGCTCCGCAGATCAATAGTTTTTTCTACTTGAAAGAAATTGTTTACGGGTTAGTACGGGATTTCTAATTTAATTTCATTTTTACGAGAAAGTTATATTTTGGTATGTAGTATGTTGTCTTGCAAAAAAAAAATATAATAATACATGTGTGATGAATAATGAATTAATATGATAAAATACAGGGCAACACAAACAAATTAATGAGAATAAATATAAATTACGCAAATGAATTAATTCCAATGAATAAAATTTAACAAGGTGATCTAATATTTTCGATCATATTTTTGATCTCAAAATTTTGTAGAGCATCGTACAATAGTTTGGGGCCTTTTCTGAACGTTTCTTGGGGAGCTTAAAAGCCATAAAGCTGTCGAAAAGGTAAACTTCAGTTGGAGATTGGTTCGAAAATTTATGAGGCACATGCCAACGCTCCCTGAAAAAAAAACATAATTAGAAGAACTTGTTTTATTCTCTAATTTTAAAATAATTTAATTTTTGTTGTTGTTTAGGGCTGTGGCACCGGCCACTCCAACTGTCTCACTACCATCTACATCCTACGTCCCACATCCATCTATCACAAGAACCGGGACTGATCAGCACGCACTATCGGTAGGCGGAAGGTTTGAGGCCGCTTCACTCGCCATGAAAACCTCGGCAGCAATTGAAAGTCCCTCAACGGCCCGTGCACCAGACGTATCACCGTTCGTGGAAGAACCTGTCGGGGAAGCTCCCAGAGTCAAAGAAGCACTCGCTATTGACGAAACACCCACAATTGGAGATCAACGCCGGTAATGATGAGCACACTAATTTTTAATTAATTTCCTAATTAAGTAATTAATTTTTAATTTGCTAAGTTATTATTAATTAAGGTAGTTTTAATTAGTTAATTAACTTTTAATCAATCGACTAACTTTTAATTATATTTATTTGTATCTACAGGCTCGCTCTGTTTTTGGTAACATCCCGTTGTAAACTCGTTTATATGTAGACAAACAAACAAAAGCAACAAAATGGGTATATAGGGCTCAAGTTGCGGATTATGATCTTCTTAATTTTCTAAAAATATTTCTTTAAAGATTTAACCTTCTATACACAACATCATGGGTGTTTTTAAGAATTTATTACTTTAATTTCATAACCTTTAATTGCCTTTTTCTCGAATTTTTTTTAATGTAAAGCCATAAAAATATTATTCTACCGTTAACCTCTTAATGTACATGCCCGTGTCTGACAAGAGCGCTCCTTACCGACAATTTTGCACGCGCCCTTGTGTTACACGGGTACATTAATGTGTACATTAAGAGGTTAAGACAATTGAAAGAGTTTTCAATTTCATTAACAATAGTTATTTATTATACAAGGGAAAAACATACTAGATATTAGCGCGTTGTTGTTGTATTGTCTACCGACGCGAAGCGGAGGGAGAAAAAAAAAACCGAGAGCTAAAATCTAACATTTTTTCCCGTGTATATATAGTACATTATTTTTTCTTTGACCGGAAGAAATGAAGATTTAATATTGAAAAACATATTACTACAATATAATATTAAAGTCAATCAACTGGTAGGCTGTTGTAAACACACCTGCGTTGCTAATTAATATTGAACTATTTACTTAATTTTAAGTTACAATGGTTGCTATTTTCTAAGAGAATTTACTTACAGGTCACCTATCAAAAACTTAGCAGAATTACCCCAGATGTCCCCATTGTTAGAGACGCAATTGCCTGCTGAAGCACGCCAAGAACTTCCCTTCAATGATGAGGACAGGTTGGATATTTAGAATTTGTTTCTTTTCTTTTCTTTTGTTGTCTTTAGTTCAGCTATGTAGGTACTTGGAAACCAATGCTTGTTTTATTTTAGATTGAATGGTATTCTAGAGAAGATGAGGCGTTGGGATTTTACGGCTGCTGAATTGACAATTGATGACGTTGCTCAGATGCCGCTGACTAAGCGCAGTATTACCGAAGCTCTTGGCGATCTCTGTGGTTAGTATGAGTTTTTTTGAAGAATGTCCTCCTCTACTAATACTACTAATACTTTTTATTTTTGTGCAGCGCTAGCGTCAAAGGAGATTGTCCTTTTGAAACATGTCGAAGGAACTAAAATGCTTGGCAACATTGAGAAGGGACGTAAATTTCCTAAATAAGTTATATTTAGTTTTATTCAGTTTTATATATAAATATAAAAGTTATACTAATATTGTCATTTACTAAGTTAAAAATATTTTCTTTTCATATATTTTCATATTTGTTTTTTGTTTTGTAAAATGTACATTTAATACATTTAACTTACATTTAATAGAAATAAAGATTTTTGTTTAGAATAAATACGCAGAGTGGTTTGCAATTTTAGGCGAAAGTTGATAGGACCATCACTAAAACATCCTAAAATGCTTTAGTTTAAAAAAGGGGACAGGAAACTGAAGAGAAATACAACATTTTATGTCTGCATTTCATTAAAAACATAGTTAATTTAAACAAACAAAAAGATATCTAAGGAAAGGTATTATGCCTGTAGTCGCAATGTATAAAAAACAGCTTCGTTAGGGACACGGAGTATATGAATTTGTAGATGGCGCTAGCAGTGTTGAAATGAAGTAAAATTGAGTAAAATAGTGGTAAAATACATTTAGGCCAATATCGATTGAAAGCTGTGAAACCCGGGCCCCGGTGCACGCCTAGTTCAATGTCTTATTTGATTTCGGTCGTAATAGGGCACATGTTTCTTTTGACGGTTTATTGTTGTTTATAGTTGCATCGCAGTATATACTATCAGTTTAATTAGAAGTAGGTAAGGTAATGTTGCTTTTTATAATGTTATTGTTATATTTTCGTAAACTTGTTCGTAATTAATAGTTTCAAGCTTGGTCAACGTGGCAAAGTGAACTTTCCAAAGGAAAAAGGAGTCAACGAATAAGTATTTCCATGAGAAATCTTTGGCAGAGAAGGAGGATGAACAGGTATTATTTCGTTTTCTGATAACAGTAATTATATATTTTTTTGTTGGTAATCAAATGCAAAGTGCTACTATGAAGTAAATGTGTGCCTGGAAAAGGGACCAGTTGTCCGAAATTGAGTTATAAGTGTTTTTGGATAGAATAAGTTATGGAATACGTGCTCCAACATTTTAAACCTATTACCATAAACGGAAATCGAAAAATAATAATAATTAAGTTGCTGATGCAAAAAGTAAACTTTTGGGCTATGACGCTTCAAACTTTTACAAAGTTTAATATTTGCATATAATATTTGCAAGTTACGCCGACTCCAACATTTTTGTAACAATTTCGATAATAGTTTTAAGATTTTTAGTAGAAAATATTATTCCGTCTAGGTTTTATAGATTAATTAATCTATAGCGCCATGGGCCTAGGGGCTACAAAATAGTCTAATAACACAGGTAACGATTCGACGAATTTTCAAAATTTTTGCAAATATTGGAAAAGTTTTCAATGTTTTTTTATTGATTCATGGCATTGTAATCGGAATTCTGCCCACATGCAAAATTTAAGCTCGAACGGATAAATTTTCAAAATTTTTGCAAATATGAAAAAGGTTCCAGTTTTTTATTGATTCATGCATTGTCACCAGAAATCTGTCCATATGAAAAATTTCAACTCGAGTGCACTCCGGGAAGTAGGTAAAATAAACTAATGCACAAGAGCATAGCATCATATCGACCAAGTGGTCCCAAATAAAAACCCAACCGCAGCCGGGATTCAGACAAACACATCTGATAAAAAACACAATAAAGAGACTAATTAGCGAATAAAACAAAATTTTTTATTTTGAACAAGTTTAACTTTAAACTTTAACTTTAAAATAAAAACATGTATAATAATAATAATAATAATAATAATAAATGCTTTTATTGGTATTTAGATTTATAAGTTAAATTTTGGGCATATGACTACAAATCTGTATATTTTGTTCCCTAGCACTACAGAAAATTTTCCTGTTATAGCAGCAGAGGCTATGGATGCCTACCGTTACGTTTACAATGGCAATTAAAGAGCTGGAAAAAGTTTACGGCGTAGAACCAGGAAATTATTTTAAACATCATACAGAATCACGGAATATTATGAACGACAAAGATGGAAGCCAAGAAGTATTGCAGTGACAAAAAAGACGCGAATGGACGCAACCGAAGGAATAGACAGGAATGTAGATTATGGTATACATGCTGAGCAAGTACCTCTTTCGGCAGAAGAATCAGAATTCAGAATCAGAATTTTTTTTTTAATTCTCTACAGGTTATTTTTTAGTCTGTATGGCCAGTAGGTGCCTCTACGCACCTCTACGTCACCAATGTACAGCTGTCGAACTTAGTTGGGACTCGAGAGTCATTTTACCAGTCATTATCAAAAATGTTGCTATTTACCGATGGGATATATCTGTTTGTGCTTCTATTCGGTTGGACTCTGGTCGCATTTTACTAATGTCAACTTACGATAGTGACATTACATGGGAGCTCAGGAACATGTAACTTGACGTTCGAATCCAACTTTTCTTTCCTCATATCAAACAGTACAAATTATGATAATCGTGACTATATGAATCTGTATCTCTTTAAATAAGTACGTAGGCTTTCACGGCCAGAATCATTTAGAAACGAAACCGCTTCCGGCTTATGCCGTGTGTCAAGATTTGTTAATGCTGACGTTTCGCGAACCATGTTGCTCGCTTCTTCAAAGCTAATTGAATACCTGTATCTCTTTCCTTGCCGTTCATTGTCTACATATTTCTAATTTGGTTATGTCATGTATTAGTTTAGTTAGCTACATTTCTGGTTTTATTTATCTCAGTCTAGCCTTACGAGATTGTACATAAGGCAAGGAGAGTGACCTCATAAAATATGCATAATTTGCAATATCGAAAATGTTATCATCATTTGTGTTCCATTGCTAATAGCTGCTCATATTCTATGACGATTTGTATTAATGGAAAACCAGTTTCTTATTGTTCTTATATTTTTGTTGTAGTAGTAAAATAAGTTACGCTTAGAAGGAAACAAGGTCTATCAACTGTACACTAAATAATTTTTGAAGATTGTTGTTATTGCAATAATATATTGCTAGAGGTATCCCAATTTGAGAGAGAGCTAAGTGAGATAAATACTAGGTAGAATTTTTTATGACCCATTGGCACTTTGAAGTTTATATGACAGGTCAGACAGTATTTCTAATGCCTGGGCCACACTAACGTCTATGGTCTTACGCCCGGTTCCCACTTGTCGGATGTCTGTTCCGAAAAAAATCGGGTGCTCTAGTGGCTTAACATTTTGTACGGAGCTGCCCACGTCTATTTGTCGGAGCCGAAAAAAAATCGTGTCGGATAGATGTGAACAGCGCCATACAAAATATTAAGCCCCTAGAGCACCCGATTTTTTTCGGATTAGACATGCGACAAGTGGGAACCGGGCGTTAACACCATTATGCGTTAACTAATGCATAATCAATGCTGCCCTGATTAAATGATTGCGTTAAGCCGTGGTCACACTTGATTTTAATGCATTAATTTTAACATTCCTCGTTAGGCATTGGACGTGAGTGTAGCCTGACGTTTTTGCCTCAGATTTTATTTGTGAATTTTTTTTTGCGTTTTGTGCCTACGAAGGCAACAAAAACAAAACTCATAAGGGATCTATAAAGAATAAATCGTAGAAAGGATGAGTCGTGTATTATATTAACAATCTTTGTTTTGTTATTAAAAACATTCCGATGAGTCTCGCACGCTTTGCCATGGTTTTATCTGCGCAAACCGAATAATGCAAACCATTCTAGGGTTTACAATATTTTGTATTTTATTTCATGTTATTAATAACTGCAACTGAAACATGTAATATCATTTATTGTGTTGCCAATAAATAATGTATAAGACTAACAAGGCTGTTTTCATTTGTAATTTACTTCACAAAGGTAAGTAAAAAATCATTTTCTTTTAATCAATTGGCAAATAACATTTAAATTGATTCTACTAAGTTACTTCTTTTGAAATTATACGATACAATACCACTAAATATTTATGGTATATGTCCAAATATAGACCAAATAAATTCTTTATTTATTAAAAATAATTGTAATAGATTTCTTCCGCAATATGTATAAAAATTATCTATAAAAAAAAAACAATTACAAAATTAGCTCCCCGGAGTAAGTTAGTCGGTTTCATAGGAAACAATAGGTACATGTATGTTTGTATGCATACGTAACTGTTTTGTATTTCAATACCTAGTTATAGTAGGAAAACATCATCAATAACATTGTCGACTTCAAAACTATCCAGGAATTTAGCCAATAATTATTAAAATTTAATTTTTTTTTTTAATAAAGATGAGATAGTATTTCAGAGGTCCGTATTAACTCCGCCAACGACTCTATCGGTAAAAATTACATTATTTCAAACTATAATTTAATAGCGTGTCCAGAATAACAACTTATTTTTTCAATTTAAGTGGCGCCATCTATAACAATAAGCCTGAACTCTTCAATAAACGAGGCATATTTGAAAATGTACCAAACCATGTAAATCTTTCCGCGTTCACTTGATCGAGCTATTTTTCTAAATACGTTACTTTTGATCCATAATTGTTTTGTATTTAAATACCTTGTTACAATGCTGAACCTAGATTTCTTATTTCGTTAATAATTGTAGTTTAATAACAAATTATACAGGTGTACAGCGTGCGATATACTAATATGCTTCGCAAAAGTAATGGCAAATCAACAAGCGGTGAACACATGCAGTAGCAAATACATCATAAAATCTGTAATTGCAAGCGCCTATAATTTTTATAGACAGCCATAGTGCCATAGCGAGAATAACAACTTCTATTATTGGCTTAAAAAGTGATTACATTTACGCAAACCATCAGGTGACAAAAGGTATTGCGAGCATATATGAACTACAATAACTGTATTGTAACTGTATTTATCTATTCTGTGCTTTTTCAGGCGTGCAGATTATCGACTCAACGTTCCTGGTTGTGTAATGCTTTGCTGTTGCCCCAAAGCAAGATGTATGGTTCCTAGATGCTGTGTTAAGTGTACCGCCACTGCAACCTGTATGTACACACTTATATCTATATCTGCATACATAAAACAGAATATATAAAATAGTTTTTTCTCGTCAGCATCACAAATAATAGAGTACGAGAAGGAATGACTTTCAGAGAGAGGTTATGAACAGAATTACAGAAGCACTTCAAGATGCAGCCGCTCGATATTAAAACAGGAATCACTTGAGTGTGGCGAAACATGACAGGAGCGTGCAGGCCAGGAGCAACATGACGATTTACAAGGAGTGCCCCATTTTTACCTGGATAGGAAATGGCTTTTACCAACCCACACGGAATGGTGCAGGATGCAATTGTGACAGGTGAGTTGCAACTCTTTTCGTTAAGGGTCCCGAAACGGAGAAACGCGTGCGGAACACACCCGCGAATTTTACACGTAAATTGTAAAAACGTACTTCGTACCGATCTTTTAATTTTGTTTTTAAATTTGAACGGAGAGGTATGTATTCTCTTTTTAGTTATTGTTGTCCTGTTCGTATGCTGTAGCTACATTCAATTAATACTCTTTGACTGCAAAATATCTCGAATTTAAAAGCAAAATTAAAAGATCTGTACGATTTACGAAGTTCGTTGCTGAACTTTCTTGGTGCGGAACGCACCCGTTTCGGCACCCTTAATATTTCAATATTTATAATCTTGCACACAAACAGGCTGCCTGGTTTTCTTAATATCTGATTTTTCCACATTTTTAGCTATATTATTTTCCAAATGTGAGATTTATTTTGTACATTTTTAAAATTTAACCCTATAACTTTTTAATCATGTGTGAATCCAGCGTTTTTTACAACAATTGTGGTCGATTGCAGGCCGCGATCTTTAATGGTATTGGATTTCGATCTTTTTTTTCGCAAATTTGAAATACTCGCTTCCTATTGGTGGTATCAGTTTGAGTCAGTCGTCAAACGAGCAATCGTAGCCAAATGATTACGTATCATATTGAACAGAATTGATCACGGCCAACAACCGAACGCAGGTATTGTATCAAGTTACTGGAAATAACAAGTAAGATTGCTTAACAAGGCTAAATAGAATAGTAATTACATGCACAGTCACATAAAACAGTTTCTGTTTGTTTATAATACTGCAATAAGAAGCTGTGTGTACATGTATTATTAATTTATTAGACAAAAGCGGGAGAAAAGCTTCAAAATCGGTAGCCACCTGCATATATTGGGAGGGCTAGCAACCCTAATAGTACCCCCCAAGTAGCGGGGATACAGTATGTAAATATTTTCATGTTTTCTGTATCTTTTTCTGTTTGATATAGGTAACTCGGTCCATTCTAGAACCAGCTTAATTGAGGTGCTGCAACTTGCTCTGTTACATAGCAACTCTTCACAACTTTTCACTGCTGGATTTGTAACAAACCATGATTTGTAACAAACCAGATTTGGATTTCCTGGAGTTCAGGTTACTTGTTTTTTGTCATCTGAAGCCGAGACAGAATGTATCAGAATATCGTAACAGCTCTAGTGCGTCATTGGTAAGTTTATGATGCTTTCTGTTTATTAACATCTCTGCTCAGCCTCAAAAGTAGTGTCTTTTACATTGAGTAGTTACATGTAACACTTATACTTTGGATACTGTAAAATAATGTTTTTTTTATCCTACACGATGCGAAAGAGTCATTTTCACGTCTCTATGGAGACACGAAAGATGCTATTTGCCAGCCAGTCCCAGCCCGGCCTGTAAGGAACACTTTTTGGCGCTAGCCACGAAAATCCATTAACTCTGTCCAATCAAAACACAGTTTTCGCTTCGGTTTGACGTTTGCGACTAAAACTTCAACAGGTTTTATATGTCAGAGATTAGTGTTGAGGTTTGCAGTGGGAAATCACGAATAGTAGTTGTAGATCAGCTTTATTCATAACATACAACGTATGATAATATATTTATTGAGTACTCTGTACAGAATTCAGTCAAAAGTATGTGTACACAAAAAGAAGCTATTAGTATAATCTTAGGATTTTCTTTTCTTCAACCCTCATTTCGGTAGACTGTCGGTAAACTCTTCTACGCTGCAGGGACAAAGATTCGTGAGATGTCTGTGTAACGTCGCTGCAAAGACTGCTTCGGGTTCCTTCTTCTAGTCACTTGGGAGGGCATTGTATATTTGGACTGTGTTGTAGTTGTGTGCGGTTGTAGACAGTCTAGCAAAATCTGCCACCAGGTGGTCCCTTTTACGGGTGCTGTAGTCGTGATGATCCTGTTGTTTTGGAAAGGTTTTTCTTTTACTGTATATGACAGACTTATATAAAACAATCATTAATAGTTGACAGTTGACATCAGATTCCTCTGTATTTTTCATAGAATACCTTCTTAATAGAACGCCAACTTACGGGTAAAATGTCTAGCCATCTAGCGATCTCAGCGACGTGAAGCCTCGGACCCCAGAACTAAAAATCTAGCGGGAAATTTGAATTCAACCTTCCGTATTCTTTTATTCATTCAGATTATTTATTATTTATAGGTCTGTTTGCAAGGCGTAGTAGTAATATGTTCGGAACTTTTTATTTTGGACCAATTCTTTATTGACTTACACATACAAATCTATATTTTGCTACAGGATCAACCGCCTCAATTTCCTTATTTCCCACGGCTGTTACCCCAGCACTCCGGCGGGAAGTTATGAATTTGTCATAACTTGACATGTATTAAGTAGTCCGTGGTAACTAGGTACTACGGTCTACTTAATCATGTCATCTGTTGTCATCTTATGACAGTTATCAAACGGCATAATACAAGTATTTTGCAACGTGTTTTTTGTAATGCGTGTGAGAAAGTGTTCAGTGCCTTCATGTACGGTGCCACATGCAAGGATGCACAAGTTCCCCAACCTAAAGAAAAGGCTTGCTTTGTACATTTCTGGGGTAACAGCCGTGGGAAATAAGGAAATTGTGGCGGTTGATCCTGCATTTGTAGCAAATTACTGCTCGTGCTACAACACTCACTGCAAATGCTATATCTGGGCGAGTCGTTATTGCCAAGTACTGTAACAAACCAACAGCTTGTCGATATGGAACATTCGAATCTAGTTGCTCACTGTCTTCAATCTTCTCAATTGCACTCGTTGGTATTGTTGTCGGTTTAGCATGTTCCAATCCAAATCTCTTAATAATATCATGGGTATGTGCTGGTTGATTTGTAAAGATCCCCGTTATGACATGCTGTATCTGCATTCCGAGGAATCAATGTAACTGATTTTCTGTAAACTTAAATTCAGTCTTCAATTCGGAAATCAGTCCATTAATTTCTCCTCTATCATCTCCTACAACCATTCTGTCGTCAACATACACAGCGAGAAACAGCTTCTTCCCATCACGGCAGTGGACAAACAAACATGAATCCGCACTACTCTCTTGATTGACAAATTCAATTCCAGCATCACAAAGTAAAGTTTTTATCTGTATATCTGCAGTTTTCGCTTTGTCAGAATAGTCTACGAAATTTCCTGTAATCGTCTTTCTCCGATATGAGTTGTCATATTTACTTCAACGCTGTATGAATATCCAAAGAACTGCTCGAGTAACTGGTCCAGGCGTTGACCAGTTCTCATTCCAAACATCCGTCTGAGACGTTCCCACATTTCCTTTGGAGTTTTGCATCCCAAAACATGACGCTTGATCGCTTGACTAAGTGCACGAGTCATATACAGCTAGCTTTTGCACAATCCGCATCATACGTTTCAATAGTTTCTAATTGCGCTGGAGTTGGATCATCTACCGCCATTGGTACCTTACGTGTGCCATCTACAACGTCGAACACACGAGTCGCACGAAACAGCATACACATTGACTCCTCCCAGACTTCCCAGTTGTCTGTCCCAATCAGTTCGTCGACACACGACAGAAGATCAGGTTTATACGCCATTGTTGAAAGTAACCAATTAATCACTCGTCCTATTACTTCGTGTATTCCTTCTAGCACTCTGGGCCCATAACTTGTTGAGGTTTGCAGTGGGAAAACAAAAATTGTAGTTGTAAACCAGCTTTATTCGAAGATTAACTTTCTTAACATACAACGTATGACATACTTATATAAAACAATCATTAATAGTTGACAGTTGAGATCAGATTACTCTGTATTTTTAACAATTAGTCTTTAGAAACAGGTGATTTTATTAGGATATT
Source organism: Melinopterus prodromus (assembly GCA_964023965.1). NCBI lineage: Eukaryota > Metazoa > Arthropoda > Insecta > Coleoptera > Scarabaeidae > Melinopterus > Melinopterus prodromus. Next base: position 27,985,076 of record OZ030398.1, on the reverse strand, counting down.
GTTGTGTAGGATAAAAACTATGTGTGCACCACGCCCAGAAAGTGGTTTTGCGGACCTCAAGTAGTGGCCCAGGCTCGCTACGCTCATCTGTGCAACTCTTCTCTCGGCCCAGGAAAAGAACCGCTTTCTCGGCTTGGTACACAATATACTATTCTTAAACGTCCGTAAGAAATTATTCCGTTTATTGTAGGGCAGAGGCTGTCATAATTAAATTTAAACTAAAGTTTTTCTTTTTCGTGCAGGTTTATCAAGATTTATCAACCGCCACTGCTGCCCAGGTACCTACCCCCGATGTCCCAAACTTTGTATTATTAACAAATATTAACGATTATTTATTACCTTTTATTGTGTAGCTTGTATGTATGTATTATGTGTAGCTTATGTACACAACCTAAATACTTTGTGTTGTTTTTTAACTCCACAAATTATATACAGTGTGTTTCTGAAATAATAGCCAACCTTAAAGGAGTATATGTACAAGGACGTATGTAGTGATGTTAACGTATAATTTAACATCATAAGATTTTATTTTTGTTTGTTCGTTTCTACCAGACACAAAATGATTTTCTCGGCAGAAATCCTCGTTTAAGGTTTGCCATTATTTCAGGAACATCCTGTATAGGTCTCGAGAGAAGTGATGGTGACTACTCAATTTAAGCAATTATTTTGCAAGGCCAGTTCTTTAACGATAAGAACTGAGCAACAATGTTTATAATATTAAGCAGCGAGTCACTATCAAATCTTGCGAGTAACATGTCTGTTAGTTATATACTGTTTTGTTATAGTAATAAAGTGCTTTAGTATAATTTTTTTTTTTAATTAATCCCATTCTACTTTAATTAAAATGATAAGTATAAAAAGGTAAGTATTAAATCAAAAGAAAATAATTTATTAGCGCCTTGAGTATAGGCAACCAAATTGACACTTCAAAAAAGACCTAAGTTTTCCCGTTAGCCCCTGTAGTATAGGCAACCAAATTGACACCTCAAATTATTTTAAAAGACCGCCCCTTGAGTATAGGCAACCAAATTGACACCTCGAATTATTCAATAGACCTCCGAAAGACCTCCTCGTAAATTTATTTTCCTGGGCTCCTGTTACCCGTTGAAATCCGCTATATACCTCATCGTGATCATGCGATCCTGGTACAGAATCGGCTTTTTGGCCTGTTTTGACCAATTTTTCACGAAAGACCTCCTCGTAAGTTTATTTTTCTGTGCTCCTGGTACCCGCCGGAATCCGCTATATACCTCCTCGTGTTCATGCGATCCTGATACAGAATCGGCTTTTTGGCGTCAAAATGGTCAAAATAGCCTAAATCCTGATTCTGTACCAGGATCACATGAACACGAGGAGGTATATAGCGGATTTCAACGGGTAACAGGAGCCCAGGAAAATAAATTTACGAGGAGGTCTTTCGTGAGAAATTGGTCAAAACAGGCCTAAAAGCCGATTCTGTACCAGGATCGCATGAACACGATGAGGTATATAGCCGATTCCGGCGGGTACCAGGAGCACAGAAAAATAAACTTACGAGGAGGTCTTTCGTGAAAAATTGAATAATTCGAGGTGTCAATTTGGTTGCCTATACTCAAGGGGCGGTCTTTTGAATAATTCGAGGTGTCAATTTGGTTGCCTATACTCAAGGGGCGGTCTTTGGAGTAATTTGAGGTGTCAATTTGGTTGTCTATACTACAGGGGCTAGTCAGTTTTGATGAAAGCTGGAACTTACCTTGTCAATTTTTTAGTAGTGTTTGACGGGGTGAATAATTAAAAAAAAGGCAAGTATTGGAAACATCATTTTATTAAAATCGTATTAGGAGAGAATCTGGAGCAACATCATACTCTATAATACAGCAATTCATTTTCATTAGGATACCTAGAAGTTAGGCAACCAAATTAACACATCAATGTTTATTTGGTTGCCTATACCCCAGGGACTAACTGCAAGAAGTTAGGCAACCAAATTAGCACATCAATGTTAATTTGGTTGCCTATACCCCAGGGAGTAACTGCTAGAACTTAGGCAACCAAGTTAAATATCAATGTTAATTTGGTTACCTAAGCTAACCGAGTTAATTCAATCGACTTTGCTTACATTTTTACGCCTATGAAAATGTTTTTATGTTATGCACAGACACGCTGGACTCTATTTGACGGCCAATTTTAAACAACACTGGTGCGGCCTAATTTACGCATCCGCGTGGTGGTCACACATAGAGAACGTCGTTATCGTAGAAAGAACTAGAATAGAATTCCTTCTTCTCCGTCATTACCATAATGCAGGTAGACAGAGAGGTTCTTCACCATTCGAACCGGGAAGACGGATAGTCTATTCTATTTCTTTCTACAATAAAATCGTGCTCTATGCGCATGTGTAAATTAGGTCGCAAAAGTGTTGTTTAAAATTCGCGGTCAAACTGACACAGCGCATCTGCGCACGGCGTACAAAAACATTCTCACCATCTCATATCATAAGCGTAGAAATTAGTGATGGGCGCATTCGGATTACATAATCGATTTTTGAAATAATCGAGATATTTTGATTAATATTTTTAATAATCGATTATGAATAGGAAGAGTCAATTATGTAAAAGCATATTTTGGGTTGGGTTGAGCGACGAAGTTGGTGGGTGGCGGGGGTGTAAATGTGTATAGATATGTATGTAAAACAGACTATTAAAAACCGATTATTAAATATCGATTATTAACATATGATTATTAAAAATCGATTTTTAATAATCGCTTTTTAATAGTCTGTTTTACATATACACATATTTATACCCCGGCCACCAACTTCGTTGCTCAACCCCAACCCAAAATATACTTTCCTTTTGACTCCCGATTCTTAATCGAAAAAATCGATTATTCATGGAGAACAACACCAGAACCAAATCATGCCAATAATTCTAGAATCACTCGAATACAAAAAATCGATTCTTGAAATAATACAATTCTGCTCATCACTAGTAAAAATGTCAAGCAAAGTCATCGAATAGGATAAGACGCAGTGACTGGTTTTACCATTACATTTGGAACAAAAATCATTCAGGGCGTGCATCACGTTAACAAAAATACAGCCCTTCAAAATGAAGATTGTCCTGATAAAAACAACCCTGCATCGGTTTACTACGGGTTAACTCTTAACTTTGAGTTTACGGGTTTATCAATGGTCGGGTTACCCCTAACAAATGGGTCAAAGCATGTTTCCTACAGTTTATGATTAACCTAGATTCGACTTCTGACTCTCCCGACGAGCTCCACAGTTGACCACCATGTTGACGTCTTCTGCCCGTCTCTCCAAGCTATGTCGGATTCCATACAAGAAGTGTATCAAAAGTCCTAAACGGAAACAAAAATTAAATTACGATCTTTACATAGCTAGTTCAAATAAGTACGTAGGCTTTCACGGCCAGAATCATTTAGAAAATAAACTGCTTCCGGGTTATGCCGTGTGTCAAGATTTGTAAATGCTGACGTTTCGCGAACCATGTTGCTCGCTTCTTCAAACCTAATTGAATATTGAAGACCTACCAAGAAAATCTCCCTTATTTCCTTAAATTTACACCTCACAGCGCACATCTGGAGCTACCACTCCCATGTGCTTTTCCACCTGACCGCGTTAGAATCGATTTCCAGATCCTACTAATGTCAGTAACGTCCTCGCGATTGATGTTGTCCGGATGTTTGCAAATTTCGATAGCTTCTCTAATAAGCCTTCGAAGATAATTACCCACGCTTGCCAACATCTTCACGTCATCGAAATTAATTGTGTGTCCCAACTTGTGGCAGTGTTGAGCAACAGCGGACTGTTGAATCTTGCGTAGCCGGGTGTCCACTGTGCTCCTTGACCATCCCCAACAGAAGAGAAGTGTTATTAACACTCTGTTCAATAGAGCCCAGAAGATTTGCGACTCCAGCACCTTGGACGACAAACGGAAACACTTAAAGTGGGCTCTACGGCAGAATGGATACATCAAGTCTGACATACGGGGTGTCACACAAAGAAAACCGCAAGTCTCAGAGGACCGGCACGAGTCAAAGGGGTTCGCTTGCTTCCCATACGAAAGTGGGGTATCAGAAAGAATTGGTAGACTACTGAAGAAATCGGGTATCACGGTAAGGTACAGAGCACCAGCAAAAATAAACGATCTTTCGCCCAATCCAAAAGATATCACACCACTCCTGAAGAACGAAGGGGTATACAAGATAACATGTGAGTGTGGACCATGCTATGTAGGACAGACAGGACGAAGTATCGAATGTCGAGTCAAGGAGTACAGTAGAGACACCCGGCTACGGAAGATTCAACAGTCCGCTGTTGCTCAGCACTGCCACGAGTCGGGACACACAATTAATTTCGATGACGTGATGATGTTGGCAAGGGTGGGTAATTATCATCGAAGGCTTATTAGAGAAGCCATCGAAATTTACAAACATCTTGACAACATCAATCGCGAGGACGGTACCGACATTAGTAGCGTCTGGAAATCGATTCTAACGCGGATAGCGGATAGTGGAAAGCACCAGATAGCTCCAGATGTGCGCAGTGAAGTGTAAATTTAGGTATATAAGGAGATTTTCTTGGTAGGTCTTCAGTATTCAATTAGCTCTGACAACATGGTTCGCGAATAGTCAGCATTTACAAATCTTGACACACGGCATAACCCGGAAGTAGTTTATTTTCTAAATAACTAGTTTAGTTTAAGGTTAGCTTACCGACTACAAGCCATGCTGCAAGTCTAATCCAGGTCTTCTCACACTCCACCTTCAGCATCAAGCAGATAGTTACTGTGATGCTACGACAAGAAAGCATCAAAGGCGCACCCAAAAAGACCTTAAAAAAATAGTATTATTTATTATAAATTAAGAAAGAGGTGTACTTAGGTGTACTTACCTCGAGAGCAATGTCAGGAACAATCCCAAAAAATTATGAATCCTGTAAGAGCTAATAAAGGTCCATGGGAATGGAAAAGTCTGTTGCAAATAAAGCCTAAATAAATACCTAAAAGGTTAGGGTAAATACAGAGCAACAAGTTTGATATCACAGAAGTTGCCGGGGTGTTGGTACCTTTTGTAAGCAGAAATCTTTCATTTTGATTGCGACAATCCATTTAATGGTGATCCAGTCCGCTTCATCGAAAGTGTATGGGAATAGAGCGATTGGATCCTATGAATAGAGAGAATAGAAATAGTTATTATTAGAAAAAAATGATGAAAGATTACCAAAATAAATAAATACTTACTCTTGTAAGTAATCATACGGATCAAAATAGGCTTGCAACTGTTCGGCTTGTTTGAGGTTCTCCTTCCTCTGCCTAGACTTGACCTGCAACTCCTCTCAAACAGCTAACGTATCATCCCTCTTGACGGCAATGGCAATGTGCTCCTCGGCATTCGGGTATACTCCTTCGATTTGCCCTGGTCTATCGCATCCGGCTTAAGATTCTTGTTAAAGAAGGACAGCCGCAGACTGTTCGGGAACATTTTCGTCACCTTCTCAAGCACGCCCAAACAAACTTCAGCGTAGTCCCAGGATAAAATACCAAGCTGTCGTATAAACCGCAGAGTGAACTTATCCAATTCACTAAATTATCCGATCTGAAAACTAGAAGAATATTTGGTTTGTGTTCATTGTGTTAATTAAAGATAAATGCGAACGGAAAACTAATTAATTTTAACAGCTTTAATTTTTGAAATAGAAAGGTCTTTCTCTAAGAACAAATGCGTCAACTAGATTTGATAACTGCGTAGATGAACATTCTTGTAAGGGCTTTCAATTTGTCCCAAACTGAACACGTGATAGTCATCTGAGAAAAAAATTATAGGTAGTGCCGGTAGCCACCTTTTAAAAATACTGATCTCCCACGTATTTCTGGCCCGATGGGGTTAGATAGACCACATTATGATTAGAGTACATATATTCCTGCATAATTGAGAGAGAGAGAGACTTACCGAGACTACGATGCCATCTTTGGTCCTTTTCCTTCAGTATATACCTTCCCAGGTACCATCTTCTGTGTTGAAGACAACAACTTCCGTATCGAATTGGAAGTACTTCCTCATTCCCGCTACCTGCAAAATCGCCATTTATCTCATTTGCATCTTCATTGTCAACATAATCACTATTATTCCGTGCGGTCAGCCAGTTTAAGCCGCTTAAGCGCTTGAACTCAGCCATCGCGTTCATGATGTTGCTGCCCAATTGCTGCCGTCCGCTGAGCTCAAGCGGTTAAAGTGGCAGAATGCACCCATTGTCACATACGTTTACTTAAAAGAAGTTTCAGCGTAGATTGTTGGGCTTGAAGTTCTCTGTATCTGTTCTAATCTCGTTGATTGCTATATAAGAAACAAGGGACGATTGGCATAATATTCGGTAAAGTAAACACACCTATCAATCGGAGTCCACTTTGCCTTTGGCAGGTCTCCCTAAGGCCTCCCTTGCTTGTTTCGCTTCGATGCCGGCTAATTCGTTAATTGACAAACTTCTCGAGACATAATTAGGCCCCTCCCTGACGGGCCGGTACGGTAGCGACACAACAAGGGTGCGATATATGTTGCAACGATGCTGTGCCGTACATCACTCTCGCACGGCTCTGCACCTTTTAGTTGTTTTGTCACTTTACCGTCAGTAACATACCTCAAAACCACCACAGGATACATAGCTGACCAGTAAATGCTGCTTTACCGCTTCAAAATGTGCAGATTTGCGGCATATCGAATACATGTTGTGTTGCTGCCGCATCGTGCAGACCCGTGTGCGACCGACCGTTGAAATACAAGGCGGCGACAGTAGCTCGGCATGTCGAGCGCTTACCGAGACAATGTTGTACTGGTACCGTACCGGTCCATCAGGGAACGGCCTTGGAATATGGATTTCTTGGAGGGTGCGACAATTCCCACAGCACCTAGGCCTCATTACGCCCCTTTTGCTAACCTCCGAGGGGTTCATGTGGCCTAAGCTGTGTCTGCCTCGAGCCATCCTGCGGCCTTCGTGAAGGCGAGGATGTCGCTCGGCGGAACCCCTCTGATGGCAGATAAATCCAGCCATCTTTCACCCAGGAAACGTTGACGTAATGTCGAAAGTGCCGGACACTCGCACAGAAAGTGTTCTGCCGTCTCTTCCTCGCTTTCGCATCCTCTGCACATTTGGTCCTCTAAGATTCCAATGCGGCTAAGATGCTTTTTTAGCCTGCAGTGCCCTGTATAGATACCAGTTAGCAGTCTGAGGTTGCTTCTGGTGAGTTGAAGGTAGTACATTGTGATCTTTGGGCAAGGGGCTCTTAGGGTTTCCTTTGCAAAGACGCACTTGGTGGTTTCATCCCATCTGCACCTGAAGAGAGTGTGGGATGTTCCTCTTACTTCGTTGAGTATTGTTTTTAGGGTCGGTGGTATCGCTGGCTCAGTTCCTATATAGGGAGTCCTCGCAGCGTGTTAGGGAATGGCCTTACTCATCATCCTTTGGCAGACAAGACGGGAACATACGAGCTCCCAGCTCCGCTTGCTATGAGCAATTTCAGGTCAGCTATCGTGCCTACGAGATGCACAATACCAGTAGAACTAGGCCTATCAGCTACAAACAATTACAATTAAAAACAAACACTGTACGCATTGGTAGGCCCTTATCCCACAAGTGGATCGTTACCAAACACTTTCCACAAAAATTAAAGTGCGAATAACGTACCTATGTTTATATTTCATTCTGACGGACAACTCAATACAATCATAATACAATGAATACAGCTAGACTTGGTGATAATCGCGGATGAATCGCGGTGCCAACCTAAATCAGCTGTCACTTGACCGGGTGCGTTCATTAACTTTCGGAAAAATTGGTCCAACTGGTGTCGATTTCAACTCGCGAATTAATTGGCTAAAGTTCGCGATCCGGTTAATTATTACGATTGAAGACTATTTAGGCGAGTCCTTCCGCGATTTACAGTAGAAACTGGGACCAATTGCATTTCAGAACGGTTCCTCGATTACAGTTTCCGATACCGGTTTGGCTGAAGCTTCATCGAACCGCGCATAGATGTCGCTTCGGTCGGGAATTGTCAAAATTGTAACCTACAAGTTGTAGTAAGGGCATACAGAAGTTTGAAACCGTATATTCCGAAAATTGAGAAAAGGGAGTTAGCACCATGCTTCAAAATATCAAATGAGTAAAATAAGAACTGGTAGATTTTGTGAGAGATAATATATGTTTGATAACAGGTTATGGGTGGACCATATTCGAGCAAAATGGCCTTCACACAAATGGATATTTACCGATGCCTCCAGACTTGGAAATCGAGCACGCAGCCCGTCTTCCGGATGGAATCCAGATTTGTACAGCTGAGGTCATAGCAATACACAAAGCGGTAAAAATGTGCCAATTGCAAAGCATTCAACGGGCAATCATCTTCATTGACAGCCAAAGCGCAATAGCAAAAATTTATAACACCTCAATAAGTGTAAAAAGAGAGTGCTTAGCATTACTAACAAGAAAACTGATATTGGAACGGTACGAGGAGGGCTGTGACATTGTCTTATACTGGATACCGGGACATGTTGGTAACGCAGGGAATACAAAGGCAGATCATCTAGCAAACAGTGGACGAGACAGCGCAGTAATGATGGAGATCAACGTGAATAGCCGGGAGTATGTATCACCAATCTTAGCAAATATTTGGAGAAATTGGAAAGAAAGTTGGCTTGAGACAACATCAGCAAAGGGAAGATTCTATTCCTCAATCCAAAAGAGCTTCCCGAGAGAACCATACTTTGCAAGATACAAACAAATATCTTGATGGAAGAAGCATAACCACAATGATAAGAATGCGTACCGGACACTGTCTAACTCCAGAACATCTCCACAGAATACGAATAGCCCAACACCCTTACTGCGAATGCGGTCAAATAGGATCCCTCAATCATCAATTTCTGGAGAACGCAAACCGTCAGGTGATAATGCTAGCATATATATAAACTACAATAGTATTGTGTCGTAACTATATTTAATCTATTCTATCGTTTCTCAGGGGTGCAGATTATCGAGTCAACGTTTCTGGTTGCGTAATGCTTTGCTGTTGCCCCAAATCGAGATGTGTGGTGGATGCCTGGATGCTGTGCTTAGTGTATGTGCCAGTGCAATCTGTATGTACACACTTATATCTATATCTGCATACATAAAATAGAATATAATATTCATATAATTGTTTTTTCCAACAGCATCACAAATAATAGAACACGAGACGGTAAGACTTTCAAAGAGAGGCTGTGAACAGATTTCCAGAAGCACTGCAAGATGCAGCCTCTCTTAATTATTTAACAGGAATCACTTGAGTCTGGCTAAACACGAGAGGAACGTTCAGGCCGAAAAAAAGCTAGGACAGACAGACATAACTTAAGATTAAGAAACGCATTGTGTTAATAGGAGATTAATCAAGGACTTGTCGGGTCATGACGATTTATGAGGAGTGCCCCATTTTTTTCCACGGATAGGAAACCGGGCTTTTAGAGAACGTACAAACCCGTACGGAATGGTACAGGATGGGGAAATTATGACAGGTCAGTTACAGGCTAGACAGACGCTTTTCTTAATATCTAATTTTTCCACATTTTTAGCTATATTATTTTCCAAATGTGCGATTTATTTTATACTTATTTAAAATTTAACGCTATAACCGGCAAATTTTCAATCATGTGTGACTCCGGCGTTTTTTACAACAATAGCTGTGTTCGATTGCTGGCCGCGATCTATTCAATTGAATCAGATTTTGATCTTTTTGATCTCAAATTTGAAATATTTGCTTCCTATTGGTGGAATCAAACGAGTCAGACGTCAAACGAACAATCGAACGGCACTTTAGCCAAACGATTGCGAATCATATTGAACAGAACTCATCACGGCCAGCAATCGAACACAACTATTGTATCAAGTTACTGAAGACAACCTTTCGTTAGCCCGGCTTCTTGGCGTGCAAAATTTTGTAAAAGAAGGTGATGGAATGTAACTTTCGCTGCCCAGACATATCCAACTGCTATTTAAGCCTTATTCACTCGAGACAAAAGTTTTTTGCATTATTTATGACTGCCCCTATTTCTTACGTACGATTTAATGTATAATAGAAGCTAATGCAAAATTGTTTGTAAAAGTTATAAACATTTTACTAAAGTAGTAGACGCTATCAATTTTTTCTCCACTTGAATGCATGATATACAAATACAATATTGTTATTTAAGCCTTATTCACTCAAGACGAAAGTTTTTTACTTTTATTTATGACGGCCCCTATTTCTTACGTACGATTTAATGTATAATAGAAACTAATGCAAAATTGTTTGTAAAAGTTATAAACATTTTACTAAAGTAGTACACGCTATGAATGTTTCTCCACTTGAATGCATGATATACAAATACAATATTGTTATTTAAGCGTTGTTCACTCGAGACGAAAGCTTTTTGCATTTATTTATGACTGCCCCTATTTCTTACGTACGATTTAATGTATGATAGAAACTAATGCAAAATTGTTTGTAAAAGTTATAAACATTTTACTAAAGTAGTACACCCTATGAATTTTTTCTCCCCTTGAATCCATAATATACAAATATAATATTATTATTTAAGCGTTGTTCACTCAAGACGAAAGCTTTTTGCATCTATTTATGACTGCCCCTATTTCTTACGTACGATTTAATGTATAATAGAAAGTAATGCAAAATTGTTTGTAAAAGTTATAAACATTTTACTAAAGTAGTACACGCTATGAATTTTTTCTCCACTTGAATGCATAATATACAAATATAATATTATTATTTAAGCGTTGTTCACTCAAGACGAAAGCTTTTTACATTTATTTATGACTGCCCCTATTTCTTACGTACGATTTAATGTATAATAGAAAGTAATGCAAAATTGTTTGTAAAAGTTATAAACATTTTACTAAAGTAGTACACGCTATGAATTTTTTCTCCACTTGAATGCATAATATACAAATATAATATTATTATTTAAGCGTTGTTCACTCAAGACGAAAGCTTTTTGCATTTATTTATGACTGCCCCTATTTCTTACGTACGATTTAATGTATAATAGAAACTAATGCAAAATTGTTTGTAAAAGTTATAAACATTTTACTAAAGTAGTACACGCTATGAATTTTTTCTTCCCTTGAATCCATAATATACAAATATAATATTATTATTTAAGCGTTGTTCACTCAAGACGAAAGCTTTTTGCATTTATTTATGACTGCCCCTATTTCTTACGTACGATTTAATGTATAATAGAAACTAATGCAAAATTGTTTGTAAAAGTTATAAACATTTTACTAAAGTAGTACACGCTATGAATTTTTTCTCCCCTTGAATCCATAATATACAAATATAATATTATTATTTAAGCGTTGTTCACTCAAGACGAAAGCTTTTTGCATTTATTTATGACTGCCCCTATTTCTTACGTACGATTTAATGTATAATAGAAACTAATGCAAAATTGTTTGTGAAAGTTATAAACATTTTACTAAAGTAGTACACGCTATGAATTTTTTCTCCACTTGAATGCATAATATACAAATATAATATTATTATTTAAGCGTTGTTCACTCAAGACGAAAGCTTTTTGTATTTATTGATGACTGCCCCTATTTCTTACGTACGATTTAATGTATAATAGAAACCAATGCAAAATTGTTTGTCAAGGTTATAAACATTTTACTAAAGTAGTACACGCTATGAATTTTTTCTCCACTTGAATGCATAATATACAAATATAATATTATTATTTAAGCGTTGTTCACTCAAGACGAAAGCTTTTTGCATTTATTTATGAGTGCCCCTATTTCTTACGTACGATTTAATGTATAATAGAAACTAATGCAAAATTGTTTGTAAAAGTTATAAACATTTTACTAAAGTAGTACACGCTATGAATTTTTTCTCCACTTGAATGCATAATATACAAGTACAATATTGTTATTTAAGCGTTGCTCGCTCAAGACGAAAGCTTTTTGCATTTATTTATGACTGCCCCTATTTCTTACGTACGATTTAATGTATAATAGAAACTAATGCAAAATTGTTTGTAAAAGTTATAAACATTTTACTAAAGTAGTACACGCTATGAATTTTTTCTCCCCTTGAATCCATAATATACAAATATAATATTATTATTTAAGCGTTGTTCACTCAAGACGAAAGCTTTTTGCATTTATTTATGACTGCCCCTATTTCTTACGTACGATTTAATGTATAATAGAAACTAATGCAAAATTGTTTGTAAAAGTTATAAACATTTTACTAAAGTAGTACACGCTATGAATTTTTTCTCCACTCGAATGCATAATATACAAATATAATATTATTATTTAAGCGTTGTTCACTCTAGACGAAAGCTTTTTGTATTATTTGATGACTGCCCCTATTTCTTACGTACGATTTAATGTATAATAGAAACCAATGCAAAATTGTTTGTCAAGGTTATAAACATTTTACTAAAGTAGTACACGCTATGAATTTTTTCTCCACTTGAATGCATAATATACAAATATAATATTATTATTTAAGCGTTGTTCACTCAAGACGAAAGCTTTTTGCATTTATTTATGACTGCCCCTATTTCTTACGTACGATTTAATGTATAATAGAAACTAATGCAAAATTGTTTGTAAAAGTTATAAACATTTTACTAAAGTAGTACACGCTATGAATTTGTTTCCCACTTGAATGCATAATATACAAGTACAATATTGTTATTTAAGCGTTGTTCGCTCAAGACGAAAGCTTTTTGCATTTATTTATGACTGCCCCTATTTCTTACGTACGATTTAATGTATAATAGAAACTAATGCAAAATTGTTTGTAAAAGTTATAAACATTTTACTAAAGTAGTACACCCTATGAATTTTTTCTCCCCTTGAATCCATAATATACAAATATAATATTATTATTTAAGCGTTGTTCACTCAAGACGAAAGCTTTTTGCATTTATTTATGACTGCCCCTATTTCTTACGTACGATTTAATGTATAATAGAAACCAATGCAAAATTGTTTGTCAAGGTTATAAACATTTTACTAAAGTAGTACACGCTATGAAATTTTTCTCCACTTGAATGCATGATATACAAATACAATATTGTTATTTAAGCGTTGTTCACTCAAGACGAAAGCTTTTTGCATTTATTTATGACGGCCCCTATTTCTTACGTACGATTTAATGTATAATAGAAACTAATGCAAAATTGTTTGTAAAAGTTATAAACATTTTACTAAAGTAGTACACCCTATGAATTTTTTCTCTACTTGAATGCATAATATACAAATACAATATTGTTATTTAAGCCTTATTCACTCAAGACGAAAGTTTTTTGCATTTATTTATGACGGCCCCTATTTCTTACGTACGATTTAATGTATAATAGAAACTAACGCAAAATTGTATGTAAAAGTTATAAACATTTTACTAAAGTAGTACACGCTATGAATTTTTTCTCCACTTGAATGCATAATATACAAATACAATATTGTTATTTAAGCGTTGTTCACTCAAGACGAAAGCTTTTTGCATTTATTTACGACTGCCCCTATTTCTTACGTACGATTTAATGTATAATAGAAACTAATGCAAAATTGTTTGTAAAAGTTATAAATATTTTACTAAAGTAGTACACGCTATGAATTTTTTCTCCACTTGAATGTATGATATACAAATGCAATATTGTTATTTAAGCGTTGTTCACTCAAGACGAAAGCTGTTTGCATTGATTTATGACGGCCCCTATTCCTTACGTACGATTTAATGTATAATAGAAACTAATGCAAAATTGTTTGTAAAAGTTATAAACATTTTACTAAAGTAGTACACGCTATGAATTTTTTCTCCACTTGAATGCATAATATACAAATACAATATTGTTATTTAAGCGTTGTTCACTCAAGACGAAAGCTTTTTGCATTTATTTATGACGGCCCCTATTCCTTACGTACGATTTAATGTATAATAGAAACTAATGCAAAATTGTTTGTAAAAGTTATAAACATTTTACTAAAGTAGTACACGCTATGAATTTGTTTCCCACTTGAATGCATAATATACAAGTACAATATTGTTATTTAAGCGTTGTTCGCTCAAGACGAAAGCTTTTTGCATTTATTTATGACTGCCCCTATTTCTTACGTACGATTTAATGTATAATAGAAACTAATGCAAAATTGTTTGTAAAAGTTATAAACATTTTACTAAAGTAGTACAGAGGGAAAGTCACGCTGGTACTCACGCACAAGACTAGATTTGTAGCAAAATTGATTGCTTTTGTCAAATGTGTGAAATAATTCTCACCAAAACTATTATTGCTATTATTATTATTATTAAAACTATTACGCTATTATTTTCGTTAGAATTTTCGGTCGTGTAAAACGATTCTAATCTATTAAATTAATTGTGACATTTAAAATTATTTGCGGTCCATTTCGCCATCTGTGGGAAAACGGCCGAAGTACAGACTGGTTTCGCCGCTTATTCATAGATGTCAGTACGATTATGTAGAGAGTACTCTTACCGACTAGTCGTAACTTCGCGCGCCCGCTCGTAGATCGCGCTGAGGCTATATAGAGAGTGTTCTTACCGATTTGTCATAACTTGTAAACTTTTGTGCGTCGATATACTAATATGCTTCGCAAAAGTAATGGCAAATCAACAAGCGGTGAACACATGCAGTAGCAAATACATCATAAAATCTGTAATTGCAAGCGCCTATAATTTTTATAGACAGCCATAGTGCCATAGCGAGAATAACAACTTCTATTATTGGCTTAAAAAGTGATTACATTTACGCAAACCATCAGGTGACAAAAGGTATTGCGAGCATATATGAACTACAATAACTGTATTGTAACTGTATTTATCTATTCTGTGCTTTTTCAGGCGTGCAGATTATCGACTCAACGTTCCTGGTTGTGTAATGCTTTGCTGTTGCCCCAAAGCAAGATGTATGGTTCCTAGATGCTGTGTTAAGTGTACCGCCACTGCAACCTGTATGTACACACTTATATCTATATCTGCATACATAAAACAGAATATATAAAATAGTTTTTTCTCGTCAGCATCACAAATAATAGAGTACGAGAAGGAATGACTTTCAGAGAGAGGTTATGAACAGAATTACAGAAGCACTTCAAGATGCAGCCGCTCGATATTAAAACAGGAATCACTTGAGTGTGGCGAAACATGACAGGAGCGTGCAGGCCAGGAGCAACATGACGATTTACAAGGAGTGCCCCATTTTTACCTGGATAGGAAATGGCTTTTACCAACCCACACGGAATGGTGCAGGATGCAATTGTGACAGGTGAGTTGCAACTCTTTTCGTTAAGGGTCCCGAAACGGAGAAACGCGTGCGGAACACACCCGCGAATTTTACACGTAAATTGTAAAAACGTACTTCGTACCGATCTTTTAATTTTGTTTTTAAATTTGAACGGAGAGGTATGTATTCTCTTTTTAGTTATTGTTGTCCTGTTCGTATGCTGTAGCTACATTCAATTAATACTCTTTGACTGCAAAATATCTCGAATTTAAAAGCAAAATTAAAAGATCTGTACGATTTACGAAGTTCGTTGCTGAACTTTCTTGGTGCGGAACGCACCCGTTTCGGCACCCTTAATATTTCAATATTTATAATCTTGCACACAAACAGGCTGCCTGGTTTTCTTAATATCTGATTTTTCCACATTTTTAGCTATATTATTTTCCAAATGTGAGATTTATTTTGTACATTTTTAAAATTTAACCCTATAACTTTTTAATCATGTGTGAATCCAGCGTTTTTTACAACAATTGTGGTCGATTGCAGGCCGCGATCTTTAATGGTATTGGATTTCGATATTTTTTTTCGCAAATTTGAAATACTCGCTTCCTATTGGTGGTATCAGTTTGAGTCAGTCGTCAAACGAGCAATCGTAGCCAAATGATTACGTATCATATTGAACAGAATTGATCACGGCCAACAACCGAACGCAGGTATTGTATCAAGTTACTGGAAATAACAAGTAAGATTGCTTAACAAGGCTAAATAGAATAGTAATTACATGCACAGTCACATAAAACAGTTTCTGTTTGTTTATAATACTGCAATAAGAAGCTGTGTGTACATGTATTATTAATTTATTAGACAAAAGCGGGAGAAAAGCTTCAAAATCGGTAGCCACCTGCATATATTGGGAGGGCTAGCAACCCTAATAGTACCCCCCAAGTAGCGGGGATACAGTATGTAAATATTTTCATGTTTTCTGTATCTTTTTCTGTTTGATATAGGTAACTCGGTCCATTCTAGAACCAGCTTAATTGAGGTGCTGCAACTTGCTCTGTTACATAGCAACTCTTCACAACTTTTCACTGCTGGATTTGTAACAAACCATGATTTGTAACAAACCAGATTTGGATTTCCTGGAGTTCAGGTTACTTGTTTTTTGTCATCTGAAGCCGAGACAGAATGTATCAGAATATCGTAACAGCTCTAGTGCGTCATTGGTAAGTTTATTAACATCTCTGCTCAGCCTCAAAAGTAGTGTCTTTTACATTGAGTAGTTACATGTAACACTTATACTTTGGATACTGTAAAATAATGTTTTTTTTATCCTACACGATGCGAAAGAGTCATTTTCACGTCTCTATGGAGACACGAAAGATGCTATTTGCCAGCCAGTCCCAGCCCGGCCTGTAAGGAACACTTTTTGGCGCTAGCCACGAAAATCCATTAACTCTGTCCAATCAAAACACAGTTTTCGCTTCGGTTTGACGTTTGCGACTAAAACTTCAACAGGTTTTATATGTCAGAGATTAGTGTTGAGGTTTGCAGTGGGAAATCACGAATAGTAGTTGTAGATCAGCTTTATTCATAACATACAACGTATGATAATATATTTATTGAGTACTCTGTACAGAATTCAGTCAAAAGTATGTGTACACAAAAAGAAGCTATTAGTATAATCTTAGGATTTTCTTTTCTTCAACCCTCATTTCGGTAGACTGTCGGTAAACTCTTCTACGCTGCAGGGACAAAGATTCGTGAGATGTCTGTGTAACGTCGCTGCAAAGACTGCTTCGGGTTCCTTCTTCTAGTCACTTGGGAGGGCATTGTATATTTGGACTGTGTTGTAGTTGTGTGCGGTTGTAGACAGTCTAGCAAAATCTGCCACCAGGTGGTCCCTTTTACGGGTGCTGTAGTCGTGATGATCCTGTTGTTTTGGAAAGGTTTTTCTTTTACTGTATATGACAGACTTATATAAAACAATCATTAATAGTTGACAGTTGACATCAGATTCCTCTGTATTTTTCATAGAATACCTTCTTAATAGAACGCCAACTTACGGGTAAAATGTCTAGCCATCTAGCGATCTCAGCGACGTGAAGCCTCGGACCCCAGAACTAAAAATCTAGCGGGAAATTTGAATTCAACCTTCCGTATTCTTTTATTCATTCAGATTATTTATTATTTATAGGTCTGTTTGCAAGGCGTAGTAGTAATATGTTCGGAACTTTTTATTTTGGACCAATTCTTTATTGACTTACACATACAAATCTATATTTTGCTACAGGATCAACCGCCTCAATTTCCTTATTTCCCACGGCTGTTACCCCAGCACTCCGGCGGGAAGTTATGAATTTGTCATAACTTGACATGTATTAAGTAGTCCGTGGTAACTAGGTACTACGGTCTACTTAATCATGTCATCTGTTGTCATCTTATGACAGTTATCAAACGGCATAATACAAGTATTTTGCAACGTGTTTTTTGTAATGCGTGTGAGAAAGTGTTCAGTGCCTTCATGTACGGTGCCACATGCAAGGATGCACAAGTTCCCCAACCTAAAGAAAAGGCTTGCTTTGTACATTTCTGGGGTAACAGCCGTGGGAAATAAGGAAATTGTGGCGGTTGATCCTGCATTTGTAGCAAATTACTGCTCGTGCTACAACACTCACTGCAAATGCTATATCTGGGCGAGTCGTTATTGCCAAGTACTGTAACAAACCAACAGCTTGTCGATATGGAACATTCGAATCTAGTTGCTCACTGTCTTCAATCTTCTCAATTGCACTCGTTGGTATTGTTGTCGGTTTAGCATGTTCCAATCCAAATCTCTTAATAATATCATGGGTATGTGCTGGTTGATTTGTAAAGATCCCCGTTATGACATGCTGTATCTGCATTCCGAGGAATCAATGTAACTGATTTTCTGTAAACTTAAATTCAGTCTTCAATTCGGAAATCAGTCCATTAATTTCTCCTCTATCATCTCCTACAACCATTCTGTCGTCAACATACACAGCGAGAAACAGCTTCTTCCCATCACGGCAGTGGACAAACAAACATGAATCCGCACTACTCTCTTGATTGACAAATTCAATTCCAGCATCACAAAGTAAAGTTTTTATCTGTATATCTGCAGTTTTCGCTTTGTCAGAATAGTCTACGAAATTTCCTGTAATCGTCTTTCTCCGATATGAGTTGTCATATTTACTTCAACGCTGTATGAATATCCAAAGAACTGCTCGAGTAACTGGTCCAGGCGTTGACCAGTTCTCATTCCAAACATCCGTCTGAGACGTTCCCACATTTCCTTTGGAGTTTTGCATCCCAAAACATGACGCTTGATCGCTTGACTAAGTGCACGAGTCATATACAGCTAGCTTTTGCACAATCCGCATCATACGTTTCAATAGTTTCTAATTGCGCTGGAGTTGGATCATCTACCGCCATTGGTACCTTACGTGTGCCATCTACAACGTCGAACACACGAGTCGCACGAAACAGCATACACATTGACTCCTCCCAGACTTCCCAGTTGTCTGTCCCAATCAGTTCGTCGACACACGACAGAAGATCAGGTTTATACGCCATTGTTGAAAGTAACCAATTAATCACTCGTCCTATTACTTCGTGTATTCCTTCTAGCACTCTGGGCCCATAACTTGTTGAGGTTTGCAGTGGGAAAACAAAAATTGTAGTTGTAAACCAGCTTTATTCGAAGATTAACTTTCTTAACATACAACGTATGACATACTTATATAAAACAATCATTAATAGTTGACAGTTGAGATCAGATTACTCTGTATTTTTAACAATTAGTCTTTAGAAACAGGTGATTTTATTAGGATATTGTTGTGTAGGATAAAAACTATGTGTGCACCACGCCCAGAAAGTGGTTTTGCGGACCTCAAGTAGTGGCCCAGGCTCGCTACGCTCATCTGTGCAACTCTTCTCTCGGCCCAGGAAAAGAACCGCTTTCTCGGCTTGGTACACAATATACTATTCTTAAACGTCCGTAAGAAATTATTCCGTTTATTGTAGGGCAGAGGCTGTCATAATTAAATTTAAACTAAAGTTTTTCTTTTTCGTGCAGGTTTATCAAGATTTATCAACCGCCACTGCTGCCCAGGTACCTACCCCCGATGTCCCAAACTTTGTATTATTAACAAATATTAACGATTATTTATTACCTTTTATTGTGTAGCTTGTATGTATGTATTATGTGTAGCTTATGTACACAACCTAAATACTTTGTGTTGTTTTTTAACTCCACAAATTATATACAGTGTGTTTCTGAAATAATAGCCAACCTTAAAGGAGTATATGTACAAGGACGTATGTAGTGA
Source organism: Melinopterus prodromus (assembly GCA_964023965.1). Lineage (NCBI taxonomy): Eukaryota > Metazoa > Arthropoda > Insecta > Coleoptera > Scarabaeidae > Melinopterus > Melinopterus prodromus. Next base: position 27,965,436 of record OZ030398.1, on the reverse strand, counting down.
TGTTAACGTATAATTTAACATCATAAGATTTTATTTTTGTTTGTTCGTTTCTACCAGACACAAAATGATTTTCTCGGCAGAAATCCTCGTTTAAGGTTTGCCATTATTTCAGGAACATCCTGTATAGGTCTCGAGAGAAGTGATGGTGACTACTCAATTTAAGCAATTATTTTGCAAGGCCAGTTCTTTAACGATAAGAACTGAGCAACAATGTTTATAATATTAAGCAGCGAGTCACTATCAAATCTTGCGAGTAACATGTCTGTTAGTTATATACTGTTTTGTTATAGTAATAAAGTGCTTTAGTATAATTTTTTTTTTTAATTAATCCCATTCTACTTTAATTAAAATGATAAGTATAAAAAGGTAAGTATTAAATCAAAAGAAAATAATTTATTAGCGCCTTGAGTATAGGCAACCAAATTGACACTTCAAAAAAGACCTAAGTTTTCCCGTTAGCCCCTGTAGTATAGGCAACCAAATTGACACCTCAAATTATTTTAAAAGACCGCCCCTTGAGTATAGGCAACCGAATTGACACCTCGAATTATTCAATAGACCTCCGAAAGACCTCCTCGTAAATTTATTTTCCTGGGCTCCTGTTACCCGTTGAAATCCGCTATATACCTCATCGTGATCATGCGATCCTGGTACAGAATCGGCTTTTTGGCCTGTTTTGACCAATTTTTCACGAAAGACCTCCTCGTAAGTTTATTTTTCTGTGCTCCTGGTACCCGCCGGAATCCGCTATATACCTCCTCGTGTTCATGCGATCCTGATACAGAATCGGCTTTTTGGCGTCAAAATGGTCAAAATAGCCTAAATCCTGATTCTGTACCAGGATCACATGAACACGAGGAGGTATATAGCGGATTTCAACGGGTAACAGGAGCCCAGGAAAATAAATTTACGAGGAGGTCTTTCGTGAGAAATTGGTCAAAACAGGCCTAAAAGCCGATTCTGTACCAGGATCGCATGAACACGATGAGGTATATAGCCGATTCCGGCGGGTACCAGGAGCACAGAAAAATAAACTTACGAGGAGGTCTTTCGTGAAAAATTGAATAATTCGAGGTGTCAATTTGGTTGCCTATACTCAAGGGGCGGTCTTTTGAATAATTCGAGGTGTCAATTTGGTTGCCTATACTCAAGGGGCGGTCTTTGGAGTAATTTGAGGTGTCAATTTGGTTGTCTATACTACAGGGGCTAGTCAGTTTTGATGAAAGCTGGAACTTACCTTGTCAATTTTTTAGTAGTGTTTGACGGGGTGAATAATTAAAAAAAAGGCAAGTATTGGAAACATCATTTTATTAAAATCGTATTAGGAGAGAATCTGGAGCAACATCATACTCTATAATACAGCAATTCATTTTCATTAGGATACCTAGAAGTTAGGCAACCAAATTAACACATCAATGTTTATTTGGTTGCCTATACCCCAGGGACTAACTGCAAGAAGTTAGGCAACCAAATTAGCACATCAATGTTAATTTGGTTGCCTATACCCCAGGGAGTAACTGCTAGAACTTAGGCAACCAAGTTAAATATCAATGTTAATTTGGTTACCTAAGCTAACCGAGTTAATTCAATCGACTTTGCTTACATTTTTACGCCTATGAAAATGTTTTTATGTTATGCACAGACACGCTGGACTCTATTTGACGGCCAATTTTAAACAACACTGGTGCGGCCTAATTTACGCATCCGCGTGGTGGTCACACATAGAGAACGTCGTTATCGTAGAAAGAACTAGAATAGAATTCCTTCTTCTCCGTCATTACCATAATGCAGGTAGACAGAGAGGTTCTTCACCATTCGAACCGGGAAGACGGATAGTCTATTCTATTTCTTTCTACAATAAAATCGTGTCTATGCGCATGTGTAAATTAGGTCGCAAAAGTGTTGTTTAAAATTCGCGGTCAAACTGACACAGCGCATCTGCGCACGGCGTACAAAAACATTCTCACCATCTCATATCATAAGCGTAGAAATTAGTGATGGGCGCATTCGGATTACATAATCGATTTTTGAAATAATCGAGATATTTTGATTAATATTTTTAATAATCGATTATGAATAGGAAGAGTCAATTATGTAAAAGCATATTTTGGGTTGGGTTGAGCGACGAAGTTGGTGGGTGGCGGGGGTGTAAATGTGTATAGATATGTATGTAAAACAGACTATTAAAAACCGATTATTAAATATCGATTATTAACATATGATTATTAAAAATCGATTTTTAATAATCGCTTTTTAATAGTCTGTTTTACATATACACATATTTATACCCCGGCCACCAACTTCGTTGCTCAACCCCAACCCAAAATATACTTTCCTTTTGACTCCCGATTCTTAATCGAAAAAATCGATTATTCATGGAGAACAACACCAGAACCAAATCATGCCAATAATTCTAGAATCACTCGAATACAAAAAATCGATTCTTGAAATAATACAATTCTGCTCATCACTAGTAAAAATGTCAAGCAAAGTCATCGAATAGGATAAGACGCAGTGACTGGTTTTACCATTACATTTGGAACAAAAATCATTCAGGGCGTGCATCACGTTAACAAAAATACAGCCCTTCAAAATGAAGATTGTCCTGATAAAAACAACCCTGCATCGGTTTACTACGGGTTAACTCTTAACTTTGAGTTTACGGGTTTATCAATGGTCGGGTTACCCCTAACAAATGGGTCAAAGCATGTTTCCTACAGTTTATGATTAACCTAGATTCGACTTCTGACTCTCCCGACGAGCTCCACAGTTGACCACCATGTTGACGTCTTCTGCCCGTCTCTCCAAGCTATGTCGGATTCCATACAAGAAGTGTATCAAAAGTCCTAAACGGAAACAAAAATTAAATTACGATCTTTACATAGCTAGTTCAAATAAGTACGTAGGCTTTCACGGCCAGAATCATTTAGAAAATAAACTGCTTCCGGGTTATGCCGTGTGTCAAGATTTGTAAATGCTGACGTTTCGCGAACCATGTTGCTCGCTTCTTCAAACCTAATTGAATATTGAAGACCTACCAAGAAAATCTCCCTTATTTCCTTAAATTTACACCTCACAGCGCACATCTGGAGCTACCACTCCCATGTGCTTTTCCACCTGACCGCGTTAGAATCGATTTCCAGATCCTACTAATGTCAGTAACGTCCTCGCGATTGATGTTGTCCGGATGTTTGCAAATTTCGATAGCTTCTCTAATAAGCCTTCGAAGATAATTACCCACGCTTGCCAACATCTTCACGTCATCGAAATTAATTGTGTGTCCCAACTTGTGGCAGTGTTGAGCAACAGCGGACTGTTGAATCTTGCGTAGCCGGGTGTCCACTGTGCTCCTTGACCATCCCCAACAGAAGAGAAGTGTTATTAACACTCTGTTCAATAGAGCCCAGAAGATTTGCGACTCCAGCACCTTGGACGACAAACGGAAACACTTAAAGTGGGCTCTACGGCAGAATGGATACATCAAGTCTGACATACGGGGTGTCACACAAAGAAAACCGCAAGTCTCAGAGGACCGGCACGAGTCAAAGGGGTTCGCTTGCTTCCCATACGAAAGTGGGGTATCAGAAAGAATTGGTAGACTACTGAAGAAATCGGGTATCACGGTAAGGTACAGAGCACCAGCAAAAATAAACGATCTTTCGCCCAATCCAAAAGATATCACACCACTCCTGAAGAACGAAGGGGTATACAAGATAACATGTGAGTGTGGACCATGCTATGTAGGACAGACAGGACGAAGTATCGAATGTCGAGTCAAGGAGTACAGTAGAGACACCCGGCTACGGAAGATTCAACAGTCCGCTGTTGCTCAGCACTGCCACGAGTCGGGACACACAATTAATTTCGATGACGTGATGATGTTGGCAAGGGTGGGTAATTATCATCGAAGGCTTATTAGAGAAGCCATCGAAATTTACAAACATCTTGACAACATCAATCGCGAGGACGGTACCGACATTAGTAGCGTCTGGAAATCGATTCTAACGCGGATAGCGGATAGTGGAAAGCACCAGATAGCTCCAGATGTGCGCAGTGAAGTGTAAATTTAGGTATATAAGGAGATTTTCTTGGTAGGTCTTCAGTATTCAATTAGCTCTGACAACATGGTTCGCGAATAGTCAGCATTTACAAATCTTGACACACGGCATAACCCGGAAGTAGTTTATTTTCTAAATAACTAGTTTAGTTTAAGGTTAGCTTACCGACTACAAGCCATGCTGCAAGTCTAATCCAGGTCTTCTCACACTCCACCTTCAGCATCAAGCAGATAGTTACTGTGATGCTACGACAAGAAAGCATCAAAGGCGCACCCAAAAAGACCTTAAAAAAATAGTATTATTTATTATAAATTAAGAAAGAGGTGTACTTAGGTGTACTTACCTCGAGAGCAATGTCAGGAACAATCCCAAAAAATTATGAATCCTGTAAGAGCTAATAAAGGTCCATGGGAATGGAAAAGTCTGTTGCAAATAAAGCCTAAATAAATACCTAAAAGGTTGAAAGAAAACGAAAACTTTAAAACAGCGTTTTAAATTAAAAATTAGGAACTTAGGGTAAATACAGAGCAACAAGTTTGATATCACAGAAGTTGCCGGGGTGTTGGTACCTTTTGTAAGCAGAAATCTTTCATTTTGATTGCGACAATCCATTTAATGGTGATCCAGTCCGCTTCATCGAAAGTGTATGGGAATAGAGCGATTGGATCCTATGAATAGAGAGAATAGAAATAGTTATTATTAGAAAAAAATGATGAAAGATTACCAAAATAAATAAATACTTACTCTTGTAAGTAATCATACGGATCAAAATAGGCTTGCAACTGTTCGGCTTGTTTGAGGTTCTCCTTCCTCTGCCTAGACTTGACCTGCAACTCCTCTCAAACAGCTAACGTATCATCCCTCTTGACGGCAATGGCAATGTGCTCCTCGGCATTCGGGTATACTCCTTCGATTTGCCCTGGTCTATCGCATCCGGCTTAAGATTCTTGTTAAAGAAGGACAGCCGCAGACTGTTCGGGAACATTTTCGTCACCTTCTCAAGCACGCCCAAACAAACTTCAGCGTAGTCCCAGGATAAAATACCAAGCTGTCGTATAAACCGCAGAGTGAACTTATCCAATTCACTAAATTATCCGATCTGAAAACTAGAAGAATATTTGGTTTGTGTTCATTGTGTTAATTAAAGATAAATGCGAACGGAAAACTAATTAATTTTAACAGCTTTAATTTTTGAAATAGAAAGGTCTTTCTCTAAGAACAAATGCGTCAACTAGATTTGATAACTGCGTAGATGAACATTCTTGTAAGGGCTTTCAATTTGTCCCAAACTGAACACGTGATAGTCATCTGAGAAAAAAATTATAGGTAGTGCCGGTAGCCACCTTTTAAAAATACTGATCTCCCACGTATTTCTGGCCCGATGGGGTTAGATAGACCACATTATGATTAGAGTACATATATTCCTGCATAATTGAGAGAGAGAGAGACTTACCGAGACTACGATGCCATCTTTGGTCCTTTTCCTTCAGTATATACCTTCCCAGGTACCATCTTCTGTGTTGAAGACAACAACTTCCGTATCGAATTGGAAGTACTTCCTCATTCCCGCTACCTGCAAAATCGCCATTTATCTCATTTGCATCTTCATTGTCAACATAATCACTATTATTCCGTGCGGTCAGCCAGTTTAAGCCGCTTAAGCGCTTGAACTCAGCCATCGCGTTCATGATGTTGCTGCCCAATTGCTGCCGTCCGCTGAGCTCAAGCGGTTAAAGTGGCAGAATGCACCCATTGTCACATACGTTTACTTAAAAGAAGTTTCAGCGTAGATTGTTGGGCTTGAAGTTCTCTGTATCTGTTCTAATCTCGTTGATTGCTATATAAGAAACAAGGGACGATTGGCATAATATTCGGTAAAGTAAACACACCTATCAATCGGAGTCCACTTTGCCTTTGGCAGGTCTCCCTAAGGCCTCCCTTGCTTGTTTCGCTTCGATGCCGGCTAATTCGTTAATTGACAAACTTCTCGAGACATAATTAGGCCCCTCCCTGACGGGCCGGTACGGTAGCGACACAACAAGGGTGCGATATATGTTGCAACGATGCTGTGCCGTACATCACTCTCGCACGGCTCTGCACCTTTTAGTTGTTTTGTCACTTTACCGTCAGTAACATACCTCAAAACCACCACAGGATACATAGCTGACCAGTAAATGCTGCTTTACCGCTTCAAAATGTGCAGATTTGCGGCATATCGAATACATGTTGTGTTGCTGCCGCATCGTGCAGACCCGTGTGCGACCGACCGTTGAAATACAAGGCGGCGACAGTAGCTCGGCATGTCGAGCGCTTACCGAGACAATGTTGTACTGGTACCGTACCGGTCCATCAGGGAACGGCCTTGGAATATGGATTTCTTGGAGGGTGCGACAATTCCCACAGCACCTAGGCCTCATTACGCCCCTTTTGCTAACCTCCGAGGGGTTCATGTGGCCTAAGCTGTGTCTGCCTCGAGCCATCCTGCGGCCTTCGTGAAGGCGAGGATGTCGCTCGGCGGAACCCCTCTGATGGCAGATAAATCCAGCCATCTTTCACCCAGGAAACGTTGACGTAATGTCGAAAGTGCCGGACACTCGCACAGAAAGTGTTCTGCCGTCTCTTCCTCGCTTTCGCATCCTCTGCACATTTGGTCCTCTAAGATTCCAATGCGGCTAAGATGCTTTTTTAGCCTGCAGTGCCCTGTATAGATACCAGTTAGCAGTCTGAGGTTGCTTCTGGTGAGTTGAAGGTAGTACATTGTGATCTTTGGGCAAGGGGCTCTTAGGGTTTCCTTTGCAAAGACGCACTTGGTGGTTTCATCCCATCTGCACCTGAAGAGAGTGTGGGATGTTCCTCTTACTTCGTTGAGTATTGTTTTTAGGGTCGGTGGTATCGCTGGCTCAGTTCCTATATAGGGAGTCCTCGCAGCGTGTTAGGGAATGGCCTTACTCATCATCCTTTGGCAGACAAGACGGGAACATACGAGCTCCCAGCTCCGCTTGCTATGAGCAATTTCAGGTCAGCTATCGTGCCTACGAGATGCACAATACCAGTAGAACTAGGCCTATCAGCTACAAACAATTACAATTAAAAACAAACACTGTACGCATTGGTAGGCCCTTATCCCACAAGCGGATCGTTACCAAACGCTTTCCATAAAAATTAAAGTGCGAATAACGTACCTATGTTTATATTTCATTCTGACGGACAACTCAATACAATCATAATACAATGAATACAGCTAGACTTGGTGATAATCGCGGATGAATCGCGGTGCCAACCTAAATCAGCTGTCACTTGACCGGGTGCGTTCATTAACTTTCGGAAAAATTGGTCCAACTGGTGTCGATTTCAACTCGCGAATTAATTGGCTAAAGTTCGCGATCCGGTTAATTATTACGATTGAAGACTATTTAGGCGAGTCCTTCCGCGATTTACAGTAGAAACTGGGACCAATTGCATTTCAGAACGGTTCCTCGATTACAGTTTCCGATACCGGTTTGGCTGAAGCTTCATCGAACCGCGCATAGATGTCGCTTCGGTCGGGAATTGTCAAAATTGTAACCTACAAGTTGTAGTAAGGGCATACAGAAGTTTGAAACCGTATATTCCGAAAATTGAGAAAAGGGAGTTAGCACCATGCTTCAAAATATCAAATGAGTAAAATAAGAACTGGTAGATTTTGTGAGAGATAATATATGTTTGATAACAGGTTATGGGTGGACCATATTCGAGCAAAATGGCCTTCACACAAATGGATATTTACCGATGCCTCCAGACTTGGAAATCGAGCACGCAGCCCGTCTTCCGGATGGAATCCAGATTTGTACAGCTGAGGTCATAGCAATACACAAAGCGGTAAAAATGTGCCAATTGCAAAGCATTCAACGGGCAATCATCTTCATTGACAGTCAAAGCGCAATAGCAAAAATTTATAACACCTCAATAAGTGTAAAAAGAGAGTGCTTAGCATTACTAACAAGAAAACTGATATTGGAACGGTACGAGGAGGGCTGTGACATTGTCTTATACTGGATACCGGGACATGTTGGTAACGCAGGGAATACAAAGGCAGATCATCTAGCAAACAGTGGACGAGACAGCGCAGTAATGATGGAGATCAACGTGAATAGCCGGGAGTATGTATCACCAATCTTAGCAAATATTTGGAGAAATTGGAAAGAAAGTTGGCTTGAGACAACATCAGCAAAGGGAAGATTCTATTCCTCAATCCAAAAGAGCTTCCCGAGAGAACCATACTTTGCAAGATACAAACAAATATCTTGATGGAAGAAGCATAACCACAATGATAAGAATGCGTACCGGACACTGTCTAACTCCAGAACATCTCCACAGAATACGAATAGCCCAACACCCTTACTGCGAATGCGGTCAAATAGGATCCCTCAATCATCAATTTCTGGAGAACGCAAACCGTCAGGTGATAATGCTAGCATATATATAAACTACAATAGTATTGTGTCGTAACTATATTTAATCTATTCTATCGTTTCTCAGGGGTGCAGATTATCGAGTCAACGTTTCTGGTTGCGTAATGCTTTGCTGTTGCCCCAAATCGAGATGTGTGGTGGATGCCTGGATGCTGTGCTTAGTGTATGTGCCAGTGCAATCTGTATGTACACACTTATATCTATATCTGCATACATAAAATAGAATATAATATTCATATAATTGTTTTTTCCAACAGCATCACAAATAATAGAACACGAGACGGTAAGACTTTCAAAGAGAGGCTGTGAACAGATTTCCAGAAGCACTGCAAGATGCAGCCTCTCTTAATTATTTAACAGGAATCACTTGAGTCTGGCTAAACACGAGAGGAACGTTCAGGCCGAAAAAAAGCTAGGACAGACAGACATAACTTAAGATTAAGAAACGCATTGTGTTAATAGGAGATTAATCAAGGACTTGTCGGGTCATGACGATTTATGAGGAGTGCCCCATTTTTTTCCACGGATAGGAAACCGGGCTTTTAGAGAACGTACAAACCCGTACGGAATGGTACAGGATGGGGAAATTATGACAGGTCAGTTACAGGCTAGACAGACGCTTTTCTTAATATCTAATTTTTCCACATTTTTAGCTATATTATTTTCCAAATGTGCGATTTATTTTATACTTATTTAAAATTTAACGCTATAACCGGCAAATTTTCAATCATGTGTGACTCCGGCGTTTTTTACAACAATAGCTGTGTTCGATTGCTGGCCGCGATCTATTCAATTGAATCAGATTTTGATCTTTTTGATCTCAAATTTGAAATATTTGCTTCCTATTGGTGGAATCAAACGAGTCAGACGTCAAACGAACAATCGAACGGCACTTTAGCCAAACGATTGCGAATCATATTGAACAGAACTCATCACGGCCAGCAATCGAACACAACTATTGTATCAAGTTACTGAAGACAACCTTTCGGTAGCCCGGCTTCTTGGCGTGCAAAATTTTGTAAAAGAAGGTGATGGAATGTAACTTTCGCTGCCCAGACATATCCAACTGCTATTTAAGCCTTATTCACTCGAGACAAAAGTTTTTTGCATTATTTATGACTGCCCCTATTTCTTACGTACGATTTAATGTATAATAGAAGCTAATGCAAAATTGTTTGTAAAAGTTATAAACATTTTACTAAAGTAGTACACGCTATCAATTTTTTCTCCACTTGAATGCATGATATACAAATACAATATTGTTATTTAAGCCTTATTCACTCAAGACGAAAGTTTTTTACTTTTATTTATGACGGCCCCTATTTCTTACGTACGATTTAATGTATAATAGAAACTAATGCAAAATTGTTTGTAAAAGTTATAAACATTTTACTAAAGTAGTACACGCTATGAATGTTTCTCCACTTGAATGCATGATATACAAATACAATATTGTTATTTAAGCGTTGTTCACTCGAGACGAAAGCTTTTTGCATTTATTTATGACTGCCCCTATTTCTTACGTACGATTTAATGTATAATAGAAAGTAATGCAAAATTGTTTGTAAAAGTTATAAACATTTTACTAAAGTAGTACACGCTATGAATTTTTTCTCCACTTGAATGCATAATATATAAATATAATATTATTATTTAAGCGTTGTTCACTCAAGACGAAAGCTTTTTGCATTTATTTATGACTGCCCCTATTTCTTACGTACGATTTAATGTATAATAGAAACTAATGCAAAATTGTTTGTAAAAGTTATAAACATTTTATTAAAGTAGTACACCCTATGAATTTTTTCTCCCCTTGAATCCATAATATACAAATACAATATTATTATTTAAGCGTTGTTCACTCAAGACGAAAGCTTTTTGCATTTATTTATGACTGCCCCTATTTCTTACGTACGATTTAATGTATAATAGAAACTAATGCAAAATTGTTTGTAAAAGTTATAAACATTTTACTAAAGTAGTACACGCTATGAATTTTTTCTCCACTTGAATGCATAATATACAAATATAATATTATTATTTAAGCGTTGTTCACTCAAGACGAAAGCTTTTTGCATTTATTTATGACTGCCCCTATTTCTTACGTACGATTTAATGTATAATAGAAACTAATGCAAAATTGTTTGTAAAAGTTATAAACATTTTACTAAAGTAGTACACGCTATGAATTTTTTCTCCCCTTGAATCCATAATATACAAATATAATATTATTATTTAAGCGTTGTTCACTCAAGACGAAAGCTTTTTGCATTTATTTATGACTGCCCCTATTTCTTACGTACGATTTAATGTATAATAGAAACTAATGCAAAATTGTTTGTAAAAGTTATAAACATTTTACTAAAGTAGTACACGCTATGAATTTTTTCTCCCCTTGAATCCATAATATACAAATATAATATTATTATTTAAGCGTTGTTCACTCAAGACGAAAGCTTTTTGCATTTATTTATGACTGCCCCTATTTCTTACGTACGATTTAATGTATAATAGAAACTAATGCAAAATTGTTTGTAAAAGTTATAAACATTTTACTAAAGTAGTACACGCTATGAATCTTTTCTCCACTTGAATGCATAATATACAAATATAATATTATTATTTAAGCGTTGTTCACTCAAGACGAAAGCTTTTTGTATTTATTGATGACTGCCCCTATTTCTTACGTACGATTTAATGTATAATAGAAACCAATGCAAAATTGTTTGTCAAGGTTATAAACATTTTACTAAAGTAGTACACGCTATGAATTTTTTCTCCACTTGAATGCATAATATACAAATATAATATTATTATTTAAGCGTTGTTCACTCAAGACGAAAGCTTTTTGCATTTATTTATGACTGCCCCTATTTCTTACGTACGATTTAATGTATAATAGAAACTAATGCAAAATTGTTTGTAAAAGTTATAAACATTTTACTAAAGTAGTACACGCTATGAATTTGTTTCCCACTTGAATGCATAATATACAAGTACAATATTGTTATTTAAGCGTTGTTCGCTCAAGACGAAAGCTTTTTGCATTTATTTATGACTGCCCCTATTTCTTACGTACGATTTAATGTATAATAGAAACTAATGCAAAATTGTTTGTAAAAGTTATAAACATTTTACTAAAGTAGTACACCCTATGAATTTTTTCTCCCCTTGAATCCATAATATACAAATATAATATTATTATTTAAGCGTTGTTCACTCAAGACGAAAGCTTTTTGCATTTATTTATGACTGCCCCTATTTCTTACGTACGATTTAATGTATAATAGAAACCAATGCAAAATTGTTTGTCAAGGTTATAAACATTTTACTAAAGTAGTACACGCTATGAAATTTTTCTCCACTTGAATGCATGATATACAAATACAATATTGTTATTTAAGCGTTGTTCACTCAAGACGAAAGCTTTTTGCATTTATTTATGACGGCCCCTATTCCTTACGTACGATTTAATGTATAATAGAAACTAATGCAAAATTGTTTGTAAAAGTTATAAACATTTTACTAAAGTAGTACACCCTATGAATTTTTTCTCTACTTGAATGCATAATATACAAATACAATATTGTTATTTAAGCCTTATTCACTCAAGACGAAAGTTTTTTGCATTTATTTATGACGGCCCCTATTTCTTACGTACGATTTAATGTATAATAGAAACTAACGCAAAATTGTATGTAAAAGTTATAAACATTTTACTAAAGTAGTACACGCTATGAATTTTTTCTCCACTTGAATGCATAATATACAAATACAATATTGTTATTTAAGCGTTGTTCACTCAACACGAAAGCTTTTTGCATTTATTTACGACTGCCCCTATTTCTTACGTACGATTTAATGTATAATAGAAACTAACGCAAAATTGTATGTAAAAGTTATAAACATTTTACTAAAGTAGTACACGCTATGAATTTTTTCTCCACTTGAATGCATAATATACAAATACAATATTGTTATTTAAGCGTTGTTCACTCAACACGAAAGCTTTTTGCATTTATTTACGACTGCCCCTATTTCTTACGTACGATTTAATGTATAATAGAAACTAATGCAAAATTGTTTGTAAAAGTTATAAACATTTTACTAAAGTAGTACACCCTATGAATTTTTTCTCTACTTGAATGCATAATATACAAATACAATATTGTTATTTAAGCCTTATTCACTCAAGACGAAAGTTTTTTGCATTTATTTATGACGGCCCCTATTTCTTACGTACGATTTAATGTATAATAGAAACTAACGCAAAATTGTATGTAAAAGTTATAAACATTTTACTAAAGTAGTACACGCTATGAATTTTTTCTCCACTTGAATGCATAATATACAAATACAATATTGTTATTTAAGCGTTGTTCACTCAACACGAAAGCTTTTTGCATTTATTTACGACTGCCCCTATTTCTTACGTACGATTTAATGTATAATAGAAACTAACGCAAAATTGTATGTAAAAGTTATAAACATTTTACTAAAGTAGTACACGCTATGAATTTTTTCTCCACTTGAATGCATAATATACAAATACAATATTGTTATTTAAGCGTTGTTCACTCAACACGAAAGCTTTTTGCATTTATTTACGACTGCCCCTATTTCTTACGTACGATTTAATGTATAATAGAAACTAACGCAAAATTGTATGTAAAAGTTATAAACATTTTACTAAAGTAGTACACGCTATGAATTTTTTCTCCACTTGAATGCATAATATACAAATACAATATTGTTATTTAAGCGTTGTTCACTCAACACGAAAGCTTTTTGCATTTATTTACGACTGCCCCTATTTCTTACGTACGATTTAATGTATAATAGAAACTAATGCAAAATTGTTTGTAAAAGTTATAAACATTTTACTAAAGTAGTACACCCTATGAATTTTTTCTCTACTTGAATGCATAATATACAAATACAATATTGTTATTTAAGCCTTATTCACTCAAGACGAAAGTTTTTTGCATTTATTTATGACGGCCCCTATTTCTTACGTACGATTTAATGTATAATAGAAACTAACGCAAAATTGTATGTAAAAGTTATAAACATTTTACTAAAGTAGTACACGCTATGAATTTTTTCTCCACTTGAATGCATAATATACAAATACAATATTGTTATTTAAGCGTTGTTCACTCAAGACGAAAGCTTTTTGCATTTATTTACGACTGCCCCTATTTCTTACGTACGATTTAATGTATAATAGAAACTAATGCAAAATTGTTTGTAAAAGTTATAAATATTTTACTAAAGTAGTACACGCTATGAATTTTTTCTCCACTTGAATGTATGATATACAAATGCAATATTGTTATTTAAGCGTTGTTCACTCAAGACGAAAGCTGTTTGCATTGATTTATGACGGCCCCTATTCCTTACGTACGATTTAATGTATAATAGAAACTAATGCAAAATTGTTTGTAAAAGTTATAAACATTTTACTAAAGTAGTACACGCTATGAATTTTTTCTCCACTTGAATGCATAATATACAAATACAATATTGTTATTTAAGCGTTGTTCACTCAAGACGAAAGCTTTTTGCATTTATTTATGACGGCCCCTATTCCTTACGTACGATTTAATGTATAATAGAAACTAATGCAAAATTGTTTGTAAAAGTTATAAACATTTTACTAAAGTAGTACACGCTATGAATTTGTTTCCCACTTGAATGCATAATATACAAGTACAATATTGTTATTTAAGCGTTGTTCGCTCAAGACGAAAGCTTTTTGCATTTATTTATGACTGCCCCTATTTCTTACGTACGATTTAATGTATAATAGAAACTAATGCAAAATTGTTTGTAAAAGTTATAAACATTTTACTAAAGTAGTACAGAGGGAAAGTCACGCTGGTACTCACGCACAAGACTAGATTTGTAGCAAAATTGATTGCTTATGTCAAATGTGTGAAATAATTCTCACCAAAACTATTATTGCTATTATTATTATTATTAAAACTATTACGCTATTATTTTCGTTAGAATTTTCGGTCGTGTAAAACGATTCTAATCTATTAAATTAATTGTGACATTTAAAATTATTTGCGGTCCATTTCGCCATCTGTGGGAAAACGGCCGAAGTACAGACTGGTTTCGCCGCTTATTCATAGATGTCAGTACGATTATGTAGAGAGTACTCTTACCGACTAGTCGTAACTTCGCGCGCCCGCTCGTAGATCGCGCTGAGGCTATATAGAGAGTGTTCTTACCGATTTGTCATAACTTGTAAACTTTTGTGCGTCGATATACTAATATGCTTCGCAAAAGTAATGGCAAATCAACAAGCGGTGAACACATGCAGTAGCAAATACATCATAAAATCTGTAATTGCAAGCGCCTATAATTTTTATAGACAGCCATAGTGCCATAGCGAGAATAACAACTTCTATTATTGGCTTAAAAAGTGATTACATTTACGCAAACCATCAGGTGACAAAAGGTATTGCGAGCATATATGAACTACAATAACTGTATTGTAACTGTATTTATCTATTCTGTGCTTTTTCAGGCGTGCAGATTATCGACTCAACGTTCCTGGTTGTGTAATGCTTTGCTGTTGCCCCAAAGCAAGATGTATGGTTCCTAGATGCTGTGTTAAGTGTACCCACTGCAACCTGTATGTACACACTTATATCTATATCTGCATACATAAAACAGAATATATAAAATAGTTTTTTCTCGTCAGCATCACAAATAATAGAGTACGAGAAGGAATGACTTTCAGAGAGAGGTTATGAACAGAATTACAGAAGCACTTCAAGATGCAGCTGCTCGATATTAAAACAGGAATCACTTGAGTGTGGCGAAACATGACAGGAGCGTGCAGGCCAGGAGCAACATGACGATTTACAAGGAGTGCCCCATTTTTACCTGGATAGGAAATGGCTTTTACCAACCCACACGGAATGGTGCAGGATGCAATTGTGACAGGTGAGTTGCAACTCTTTTCGTTAAGGGTCCCGAAACGGAGAAACGCGTGCGGAACACACCCGCGAATTTTACACGTAAATTGTAAAAACGTACTTCGTACCGATCTTTTAATTTTGTTTTTAAATTTGAACGGAGAGGTATGTATTCTCTTTTTAGTTATTGTTGTCCTGTTCGTATGCTGTAGCTACATTCAATTAATACTCTTTGACTGCAAAATATCTCGAATTTAAAAGCAAAATTAAAAGATCTGTACGATTTACGAAGTTCGTTGCTGAACTTTCTTGGTGCGGAACGCACCCGTTTCGGCACCCTTAATATTTCAATATTTATAATCTTGCACACAAACAGGCTGCCTGGTTTTCTTAATATCTGATTTTTCCACATTTTTAGCTATATTATTTTCCAAATGTGAGATTTATTTTGTACATTTTTAAAATTTAACCCTATAACTTTTTAATCATGTGTGAATCCAGCGTTTTTTACAACAATTGTGGTCGATTGCAGGCCGCGATCTTTAATGGTATTGGATTTCGATATTTTTTTTCGCAAATTTGAAATACTCGCTTCCTATTGGTGGTATCAGTTTGAGTCAGTCGTCAAACGAGCAATCGTAGCCAAATGATTACGTATCATATTGAACAGAATTGATCACGGCCAACAACCGAACGCAGGTATTGTATCAAGTTACTGGAAATAACAAGTAAGATTGCTTAACAAGGCTAAATAGAATAGTAATTACATGCACAGTCACATAAAACAGTTTCTGTTTGTTTATAATACTGCAATAAGAAGCTGTGTGTACATGTATTATTAATTTATTAGACAAAAGCGGGAGAAAAGCTTCAAAATCGGTAGCCACCTGCATATATTGGGAGGGCTAGCAACCCTAATAGTACCCCCCAAGTAGCGGGGATACAGTATGTAAATATTTTCATGTTTTCTGTATCTTTTTCTGTTTGATATAGGTAACTCGGTCCATTCTAGAACCAGCTTAATTGAGGTGCTGCAACTTGCTCTGTTACATAGCAACTCTTCACAACTTTTCACTGCTGGATTTGTAACAAACCATGATTTGTAACAAACCAGATTTGGATTTCCTGGAGTTCAGGTTACTTGTTTTTTGTCATCTGAAGCCGAGACAGAATGTATCAGAATATCGTAACAGCTCTAGTGCGTCATTGGTAAGTTTATTAACATCTCTGCTCAGCCTCAAAAGTAGTGTCTTTTACATTGAGTAGTTACATGTAACACTTATACTTTGGATACTGTAAAATAATGTTTTTTTTATCCTACACGATGCGAAAGAGTCATTTTCACGTCTCTATGGAGACACGAAAGATGCTATTTGCCAGCCAGTCCCAGCCCGGCCTGTAAGGAACACTTTTTGGCGCTAGCCACGAAAATCCATTAACTCTGTCCAATCAAAACACAGTTTTCGCTTCGGTTTGACGTTTGCGACTAAAACTTCAACAGGTTTTATATGTCAGAGATTAGTGTTGAGGTTTGCAGTGGGAAATCACGAATAGTAGTTGTAGATCAGCTTTATTCATAACATACAACGTATGATAATATATTTATTGAGTACTCTGTACAGAATTCAGTCAAAAGTATGTGTACACAAAAAGAAGCTATTAGTATAATCTTAGGATTTTCTTTTCTTCAACCCTCATTTCGGTAGACTGTCGGTAAACTCTTCTACGCTGCAGGGACAAAGATTCGTGAGATGTCTGTGTAACGTCGCTGCAAAGACTGCTTCGGGTTCCTTCTTCTAGTCACTTGGGAGGGCATTGTATATTTGGACTGTGTTGTAGTTGTGTGCGGTTGTAGACAGTCTAGCAAAATCTGCCACCAGGTGGTCCCTTTTACGGGTGCTGTAGTCGTGATGATCCTGTTGTTTTGGAAAGGTTTTTCTTTTACTGTATATGACAGACTTATATAAAACAATCATTAATAGTTGACAGTTGACATCAGATTCCTCTGTATTTTTCATAGAATACCTTCTTAATAGAACGCCAACTTACGGGTAAAATGTCTAGCCATCTAGCGATCTCAGCGACGTGAAGCCTCGGACCCCAGAACTAAAAATCTAGCGGGAAATTTGAATTCAACCTTCCGTATTCTTTTATTCATTCAGATTATTTATTATTTATAGGTCTGTTTGCAAGGCGTAGTAGTAATATGTTCGGAACTTTTTATTTTGGACCAATTCTTTATTGACTTACACATACAAATCTATATTTTGCTACAGGATCAACCGCCTCAATTTCCTTATTTCCCACGGCTGTTACCCCAGCACTCCGGCGGGAAGTTATGAATTTGTCATAACTTGACATGTATTAAGTAGTCCGTGGTAACTAGGTACTACGGTCTACTTAATCATGTCATCTGTTGTCATCTTATGACAGTTATCAAACGGCATAATACAAGTATTTTGCAACGTGTTTTTTGTAATGCGTGTGAGAAAGTGTTCAGTGCCTTCATGTACGGTGCCACATGCAAGGATGCACAAGTTCCCCAACCTAAAGAAAAGGCTTGCTTTGTACATTTCTGGGGTAACAGCCGTGGGAAATAAGGAAATTGTGGCGGTTGATCCTGCATTTGTAGCAAATTACTGCTCGTGCTACAACACTCACTGCAAATGCTATATCTGGGCGAGTCGTTATTGCCAAGTACTGTAACAAACCAACAGCTTGTCGATATGGAACATTCGAATCTAGTTGCTCACTGTCTTCAATCTTCTCAATTGCACTCGTTGGTATTGTTGTCGGTTTAGCATGTTCCAATCCAAATCTCTTAATAATATCATGGGTATGTGCTGGTTGATTTGTAAAGATCCCCGTTATGACATGCTGTATCTGCATTCCGAGGAATCAATGTAACTGATTTTCTGTAAACTTAAATTCAGTCTTCAATTCGGAAATCAGTCCATTAATTTCTCCTCTATCATCTCCTACAACCATTCTGTCGTCAACATACACAGCGAGAAACAGCTTCTTCCCATCACGGCAGTGGACAAACAAACATGAATCCGCACTACTCTCTTGATTGACAAATTCAATTCCAGCATCACAAAGTAAAGTTTTTATCTGTATATCTGCAGTTTTCGCTTTGTCAGAATAGTCTACGAAATTTCCTGTAATCGTCTTTCTCCGATATGAGTTGTCATATTTACTTCAACGCTGTATGAATATCCAAAGAACTGCTCGAGTAACTGGTCCAGGCGTTGACCAGTTCTCATTCCAAACATCCGTCTGAGACGTTCCCACATTTCCTTTGGAGTTTTGCATCCCAAAACATGACGCTTGATCGCTTGACTAAGTGCACGAGTCATATACAGCTAGCTTTTGCACAATCCGCATCATACGTTTCAATAGTTTCTAATTGCGCTGGAGTTGGATCATCTACCGCCATTGGTACCTTACGTGTGCCATCTACAACGTCGAACACACGAGTCGCACGAAACAGCATACACATTGACTC
The DNA here is from genome assembly GCA_964023965.1 of Melinopterus prodromus. Classification (NCBI taxonomy): domain Eukaryota; kingdom Metazoa; phylum Arthropoda; class Insecta; order Coleoptera; family Scarabaeidae; genus Melinopterus; species Melinopterus prodromus. Next base: position 27,946,487 of record OZ030398.1, on the reverse strand, counting down.
CTCCCAGACTTCCCAGTTGTCTGTCCCAATCAGTTCGTCGACACACGACAGAAGATCAGGTTTATACGCCATTGTTGAAAGTAACCAATTAATCACTCGTCCTATTACTTCGTGTATTCCTTCTAGCACTCTGGGCCCATAACTTGTTGAGGTTTGCAGTGGGAAAACAAAAATTGTAGTTGTAAACCAGCTTTATTCGAAGATTAACTTTCTTAACATACAACGTATGACATACTTATATAAAACAATCATTAATAGTTGACAGTTGAGATCAGATTACTCTGTATTTTTAACAATTAGTCTTTAGAAACAGGTGATTTTATTAGGATATTGTTGTGTAGGATAAAAACTATGTGTGCACCACGCCCAGAAAGTGGTTTTGCGGACCTCAAGTAGTGGCCCAGGCTCGCTACGCTCATCTGTGCAACTCTTCTCTCGGCCCAGGAAAAGAACCGCTTTCTCGGCTTGGTACACAATATACTATTCTTAAACGTCCGTAAGAAATTATTCCGTTTATTGTAGGGCAGAGGCTGTCATAATTAAATTTAAACTAAAGTTTTTCTTTTTCGTGCAGGTTTATCAAGATTTATCAACCGCCACTGCTGCCCAGGTACCTACCCCCGATGTCCCAAACTTTGTATTATTAACAAATATTAACGATTATTTATTACCTTTTATTGTGTAGCTTGTATGTATGTATTATGTGTAGCTTATGTACACAACCTAAATACTTTGTGTTGTTTTTTAACTCCACAAATTATATACAGTGTGTTTCTGAAATAATAGCCAACCTTAAAGGAGTATATGTACAAGGACGTATGTAGTGATGTTAACGTATAATTTAACATCATAAGATTTTATTTTTGTTTGTTCGTTTCTACCAGACACAAAATGATTTTCTCGGCAGAAATCCTCGTTTAAGGTTTGCCATTATTTCAGGAACATCCTGTATAGGTCTCGAGAGAAGTGATGGTGACTACTCAATTTAAGCAATTATTTTGCAAGGCCAGTTCTTTAACGATAAGAACTGAGCAACAATGTTTATAATATTAAGCAGCGAGTCACTATCAAATCTTGCGAGTAACATGTCTGTTAGTTATATACTGTTTTGTTATAGTAATAAAGTGCTTTAGTATAATTTTTTTTTTTAATTAATCCCATTCTACTTTAATTAAAATGATAAGTATAAAAAGGTAAGTATTAAATCAAAAGAAAATAATTTATTAGCGCCTTGAGTATAGGCAACCAAATTGACACTTCAAAAAAGACCTAAGTTTTCCCGTTAGCCCCTGTAGTATAGGCAACCAAATTGACACCTCAAATTATTTTAAAAGACCGCCCCTTGAGTATAGGCAACCAAATTGACACCTCGAATTATTCAATAGACCTCCGAAAGACCTCCTCGTAAATTTATTTTCCTGGGCTCCTGTTACCCGTTGAAATCCGCTATATACCTCATCGTGATCATGCGATCCTGGTACAGAATCGGCTTTTTGGCCTGTTTTGACCAATTTTTCACGAAAGACCTCCTCGTAAGTTTATTTTTCTGTGCTCCTGGTACCCGCCGGAATCCGCTATATACCTCCTCGTGTTCATGCGATCCTGATACAGAATCGGCTTTTTGGCGTCAAAATGGTCAAAATAGCCTAAATCCTGATTCTGTACCAGGATCACATGAACACGAGGAGGTATATAGCGGATTTCAACGGGTAACAGGAGCCCAGGAAAATAAATTTACGAGGAGGTCTTTCGTGAGAAATTGGTCAAAACAGGCCTAAAAGCCGATTCTGTACCAGGATCGCATGAACACGATGAGGTATATAGCCGATTCCGGCGGGTACCAGGAGCACAGAAAAATAAACTTACGAGGAGGTCTTTCGTGAAAAATTGAATAATTCGAGGTGTCAATTTGGTTGCCTATACTCAAGGGGCGGTCTTTTGAATAATTCGAGGTGTCAATTTGGTTGCCTATACTCAAGGGGCGGTCTTTGGAGTAATTTGAGGTGTCAATTTGGTTGTCTATACTACAGGGGCTAGTCAGTTTTGATGAAAGCTGGAACTTACCTTGTCAATTTTTTAGTAGTGTTTGACGGGGTGAATAATTAAAAAAAAGGCAAGTATTGGAAACATCATTTTATTAAAATCGTATTAGGAGAGAATCTGGAGCAACATCATACTCTATAATACAGCAATTCATTTTCATTAGGATACCTAGAAGTTAGGCAACCAAATTAACACATCAATGTTTATTTGGTTGCCTATACCCCAGGGACTAACTGCAAGAAGTTAGGCAACCAAATTAGCACATCAATGTTAATTTGGTTGCCTATACCCCAGGGAGTAACTGCTAGAACTTAGGCAACCAAGTTAAATATCAATGTTAATTTGGTTACCTAAGCTAACCGAGTTAATTCAATCGACTTTGCTTACATTTTTACGCCTATGAAAATGTTTTTATGTTATGCACAGACACGCTGGACTCTATTTGACGGCCAATTTTAAACAACACTGGTGCGGCCTAATTTACGCATCCGCGTGGTGGTCACACATAGAGAACGTCGTTATCGTAGAAAGAACTAGAATAGAATTCCTTCTTCTCCGTCATTACCATAATGCAGGTAGACAGAGAGGTTCTTCACCATTCGAACCGGGAAGACGGATAGTCTATTCTATTTCTTTCTACAATAAAATCGTGTCTATGCGCATGTGTAAATTAGGTCGCAAAAGTGTTGTTTAAAATTCGCGGTCAAACTGACACAGCGCATCTGCGCACGGCGTACAAAAACATTCTCACCATCTCATATCATAAGCGTAGAAATTAGTGATGGGCGCATTCGGATTACATAATCGATTTTTGAAATAATCGAGATATTTTGATTAATATTTTTAATAATCGATTATGAATAGGAAGAGTCAATTATGTAAAACATATTTTGGGTTGGGTTGAGCGACGAAGTTGGTGGGTGGCGGGGGTGTAAATGTGTATAGATATGTATGTAAAACAGACTATTAAAAACCGATTATTAAATATCGATTATTAACATATGATTATTAAAAATCGATTTTTAATAATCGCTTTTTAATAGTCTGTTTTACATATACACATATTTATACCCCGGCCACCAACTTCGTTGCTCAACCCCAACCCAAAATATACTTTCCTTTTGACTCCCGATTCTTAATCGAAAAAATCGATTATTCATGGAGAACAACACCAGAACCAAATCATGCCAATAATTCTAGAATCACTCGAATACAAAAAATCGATTCTTGAAATAATACAATTCTGCTCATCACTAGTAAAAATGTCAAGCAAAGTCATCGAATAGGATAAGACGCAGTGACTGGTTTTACCATTACATTTGGAACAAAAATCATTCAGGGCGTGCATCACGTTAACAAAAATACAGCCCTTCAAAATGAAGATTGTCCTGATAAAAACAACCCTGCATCGGTTTACTACGGGTTAACTCTTAACTTTGAGTTTACGGGTTTATCAATGGTCGGGTTACCCCTAACAAATGGGTCAAAGCATGTTTCCTACAGTTTATGATTAACCTAGATTCGACTTCTGACTCTCCCGACGAGCTCCACAGTTGACCACCATGTTGACGTCTTCTGCCCGTCTCTCCAAGCTATGTCGGATTCCATACAAGAAGTGTATCAAAAGTCCTAAACGGAAACAAAAATTAAATTACGATCTTTACATAGCTAGTTCAAATAAGTACGTAGGCTTTCACGGCCAGAATCATTTAGAAAATAAACTGCTTCCGGGTTATGCCGTGTGTCAAGATTTGTAAATGCTGACGTTTCGCGAACCATGTTGCTCGCTTCTTCAAACCTAATTGAATATTGAAGACCTACCAAGAAAATCTCCCTTATTTCCTTAAATTTACACCTCACAGCGCACATCTGGAGCTACCACTCCCATGTGCTTTTCCACCTGACCGCGTTAGAATCGATTTCCAGATCCTACTAATGTCAGTAACGTCCTCGCGATTGATGTTGTCCGGATGTTTGCAGATTTCGATAGCTTCTCTAATAAGCCTTCGAAGATAATTACCCACGCTTGCCAACATCTTCACGTCATCGAAATTAATTGTGTGTCCCAACTTGTGGCAGTGTTGAGCAACAGCGGACTGTTGAATCTTGCGTAGCCGGGTGTCCACTGTGCTCCTTGACCATCCCCAACAGAAGAGAAGTGTTATTAACACTCTGTTCAATAGAGCCCAGAAGATTTGCGACTCCAGCACCTTGGACGACAAACGGAAACACTTAAAGTGGGCTCTACGGCAGAATGGATACATCAAGTCTGACATACGGGGTGTCACACAAAGAAAACCGCAAGTCTCAGAGGACCGGCACGAGTCAAAGGGGTTCGCTTGCTTCCCATACGAAAGTGGGGTATCAGAAAGAATTGGTAGACTACTGAAGAAATCGGGTATCACGGTAAGGTACAGAGCACCAGCAAAAATAAACGATCTTTCGCCCAATCCAAAAGATATCACACCACTCCTGAAGAACGAAGGGGTATACAAGATAACATGTGAGTGTGGACCATGCTATGTAGGACAGACAGGACGAAGTATCGAATGTCGAGTCAAGGAGTACAGTAGAGACACCCGGCTACGGAAGATTCAACAGTCCGCTGTTGCTCAGCACTGCCACGAGTCGGGACACACAATTAATTTCGATGACGTGATGATGTTGGCAAGGGTGGGTAATTATCATCGAAGGCTTATTAGAGAAGCCATCGAAATTTACAAACATCTTGACAACATCAATCGCGAGGACGGTACCGACATTAGTAGCGTCTGGAAATCGATTCTAACGCGGATAGCGGATAGTGGAAAGCACCAGATAGCTCCAGATGTGCGCAGTGAAGTGTAAATTTAGGTATATAAGGAGATTTTCTTGGTAGGTCTTCAGTATTCAATTAGCTCTGACAACATGGTTCGCGAATAGTCAGCATTTACAAATCTTGACACACGGCATAACCCGGAAGTAGTTTATTTTCTAAATAACTAGTTTAGTTTAAGGTTAGCTTACCGACTACAAGCCATGCTGCAAGTCTAATCCAGGTCTTCTCACACTCCACCTTCAGCATCAAGCAGATAGTTACTGTGATGCTACGACAAGAAAGCATCAAAGGCGCACCCAAAAAGACCTTAAAAAAATAGTATTATTTATTATAAATTAAGAAAGAGGTGTACTTAGGTGTACTTACCTCGAGAGCAATGTCAGGAACAATCCCAAAAAATTATGAATCCTGTAAGAGCTAATAAAGGTCCATGGGAATGGAAAAGTCTGTTGCAAATAAAGCCTAAATAAATACCTAAAAGGTTAGGGTAAATACAGAGCAACAAGTTTGATATCACAGAAGTTGCCGGGGTGTTGGTACCTTTTGTAAGCAGAAATCTTTCATTTTGATTGCGACAATCCATTTAATGGTGATCCAGTCCGCTTCATCGAAAGTGTATGGGAATAGAGCGATTGGATCCTATGAATAGAGAGAATAGAAATAGTTATTATTAGAAAAAAATGATGAAAGATTACCAAAATAAATAAATACTTACTCTTGTAAGTAATCATACGGATCAAAATAGGCTTGCAACTGTTCGGCTTGTTTGAGGTTCTCCTTCCTCTGCCTAGACTTGACCTGCAACTCCTCTCAAACAGCTAACGTATCATCCCTCTTGACGGCAATGGCAATGTGCTCCTCGGCATTCGGGTATACTCCTTCGATTTGCCCTGGTCTATCGCATCCGGCTTAAGATTCTTGTTAAAGAAGGACAGCCGCAGACTGTTCGGGAACATTTTCGTCACCTTCTCAAGCACGCCCAAACAAACTTCAGCGTAGTCCCAGGATAAAATACCAAGCTGTCGTATAAACCGCAGAGTGAACTTATCCAATTCACTAAATTATCCGATCTGAAAACTAGAAGAATATTTGGTTTGTGTTCATTGTGTTAATTAAAGATAAATGCGAACGGAAAACTAATTAATTTTAACAGCTTTAATTTTTGAAATAGAAAGGTCTTTCTCTAAGAACAAATGCGTCAACTAGATTTGATAACTGCGTAGATGAACATTCTTGTAAGGGCTTTCAATTTGTCCCAAACTGAACACGTGATAGTCATCTGAGAAAAAAATTATAGGTAGTGCCGGTAGCCACCTTTTAAAAATACTGATCTCCCACGTATTTCTGGCCCGATGGGGTTAGATAGACCACATTATGATTAGAGTACATATATTCCTGCATAATTGAGAGAGAGAGAGAGACTTACCGAGACTACGATGCCATCTTTGGTCCTTTTCCTTCAGTATATACCTTCCCAGGTACCATCTTCTGTGTTGAAGACAACAACTTCCGTATCGAATTGGAAGTACTTCCTCATTCCCGCTACCTGCAAAATCGCCATTTATCTCATTTGCATCTTCATTGTCAACATAATCACTATTATTCCGTGCGGTCAGCCAGTTTAAGCCGCTTAAGCGCTTGAACTCAGCCATCGCGTTCATGATGTTGCTGCCCAATTGCTGCCGTCCGCTGAGCTCAAGCGGTTAAAGTGGCAGAATGCACCCATTGTCACATACGTTTACTTAAAAGAAGTTTCAGCGTAGATTGTTGGGCTTGAAGTTCTCTGTATCTGTTCTAATCTCGTTGATTGCTATATAAGAAACAAGGGACGATTGGCATAATATTCGGTAAAGTAAACACACCTATCAATCGGAGTCCACTTTGCCTTTGGCAGGTCTCCCTAAGGCCTCCCTTGCTTGTTTCGCTTCGATGCCGGCTAATTCGTTAATTGACAAACTTCTCGAGACATAATTAGGCCCCTCCCTGACGGGCCGGTACGGTAGCGACACAACAAGGGTGCGATATATGTTGCAACGATGCTGTGCCGTACATCACTCTCGCACGGCTCTGCACCTTTTAGTTGTTTTGTCACTTTACCGTCAGTAACATACCTCAAAACCACCACAGGATACATAGCTGACCAGTAAATGCTGCTTTACCGCTTCAAAATGTGCAGATTTGCGGCATATCGAATACATGTTGTGTTGCTGCCGCATCGTGCAGACCCGTGTGCGACCGACCGTTGAAATACAAGGCGGCGACAGTAGCTCGGCATGTCGAGCGCTTACCGAGACAATGTTGTACTGGTACCGTACCGGTCCATCAGGGAACGGCCTTGGAATATGGATTTCTTGGAGGGTGCGACAATTCCCACAGCACCTAGGCCTCATTACGCCCCTTTTGCTAACCTCCGAGGGGTTCATGTGGCCTAAGCTGTGTCTGCCTCGAGCCATCCTGCGGCCTTCGTGAAGGCGAGGATGTCGCTCGGCGGAACCCCTCTGATGGCAGATAAATCCAGCCATCTTTCACCCAGGAAACGTTGACGTAATGTCGAAAGTGCCGGACACTCGCACAGAAAGTGTTCTGCCGTCTCTTCCTCGCTTTCGCATCCTCTGCACATTTGGTCCTCTAAGATTCCAATGCGGCTAAGATGCTTTTTTAGCCTGCAGTGCCCTGTATAGATACCAGTTAGCAGTCTGAGGTTGCTTCTGGTGAGTTGAAGGTAGTACATTGTGATCTTTGGGCAAGGGGCTCTTAGGGTTTCCTTTGCAAAGACGCACTTGGTGGTTTCATCCCATCTGCACCTGAAGAGAGTGTGGGATGTTCCTCTTACTTCGTTGAGTATTGTTTTTAGGGTCGGTGGTATCGCTGGCTCAGTTCCTATATAGGGAGTCCTCGCAGCGTGTTAGGGAATGGCCTTACTCATCATCCTTTGGCAGACAAGACGGGAACATACGAGCTCCCAGCTCCGCTTGCTATGAGCAATTTCAGGTCAGCTATCGTGCCTACGAGATGCACAATACCAGTAGAACTAGGCCTATCAGCTACAAACAATTACAATTAAAAACAAACACTGTACGCATTGGTAGGCCCTTATCCCACAAGTGGATCGTTACCAAACACTTTCCACAAAAATTAAAGTGCGAATAACGTACCTATGTTTATATTTCATTCTGACCGACAACTCAATACAATCATAATACAATGAATACAGCTAGACTTGGTGATAATCGCGGATGAATCGCGGTGCCAACCTAAATCAGCTGTCACTTGACCGGGTGCGTTCATTAACTTTCGGAAAAATTGGTCCAACTGGTGTCGATTTCAACTCGCGAATTAATTGGCTAAAGTTCGCGATCCGGTTAATTATTACGATTGAAGACTATTTAGGCGAGTCCTTCCGCGATTTACAGTAGAAACTGGGACCAATTGCATTTCAGAACGGTTCCTCGATTACAGTTTCCGATACCGGTTTGGCTGAAGCTTCATCGAACCGCGCATAGATGTCGCTTCGGTCGGGAATTGTCAAAATTGTAACCTACAAGTTGTAGTAAGGGCATACAGAAGTTTGAAACCGTATATTCCGAAAATTGAGAAAAGGGAGTTAGCACCATGCTTCAAAATATCAAATGAGTAAAATAAGAACTGGTAGATTTTGTGAGAGATAATATATGTTTGATAACAGGTTATGGGTGGACCATATTCGAGCAAAATGGCCTTCACACAAATGGATATTTACCGATGCCTCCAGACTTGGAAATCGAGCACGCAGCCCGTCTTCCGGATGGAATCCAGATTTGTACAGCTGAGGTCATAGCAATACACAAAGCGGTAAAAATGTGCCAATTGCAAAGCATTCAACGGGCAATCATCTTCATTGACAGTCAAAGCGCAATAGCAAAAATTTATAACACCTCAATAAGTGTAAAAAGAGAGTGCTTAGCATTACTAACAAGAAAACTGATATTGGAACGGTACGAGGAGGGCTGTGACATTGTCTTATACTGGATACCGGGACATGTTGGTAACGCAGGGAATACAAAGGCAGATCATCTAGCAAACAGTGGACGAGACAGCGCAGTAATGATGGAGATCAACGTGAATAGCCGGGAGTATGTATCACCAATCTTAGCAAATATTTGGAGAAATTGGAAAGAAAGTTGGCTTGAGACAACATCAGCAAAGGGAAGATTCTATTCCTCAATCCAAAAGAGCTTCCCGAGAGAACCATACTTTGCAAGATACAAACAAATATCTTGATGGAAGAAGCATAACCACAATGATAAGAATGCGTACCGGACACTGTCTAACTCCAGAACATCTCCACAGAATACGAATAGCCCAACACCCTTACTGCGAATGCGGTCAAATAGGATCCCTCAATCATCAATTTCTGGAGAACGCAAACCGTCAGGTGATAATGCTAGCATATATATAAACTACAATAGTATTGTGTCGTAACTATATTTAATCTATTCTATCGTTTCTCAGGGGTGCAGATTATCGAGTCAACGTTTCTGGTTGCGTAATGCTTTGCTGTTGCCCCAAATCGAGATGTGTGGTGGATGCCTGGATGCTGTGCTTAGTGTATGTGCCAGTGCAATCTGTATGTACACACTTATATCTATATCTGCATACATAAAATAGAATATAATATTCATATAATTGTTTTTTCCAACAGCATCACAAATAATAGAACACGAGACGGTAAGACTTTCAAAGAGAGGCTGTGAACAGATTTCCAGAAGCACTGCAAGATGCAGCCTCTCTTAATTATTTAACAGGAATCACTTGAGTCTGGCTAAACACGAGAGGAACGTTCAGGCCGAAAAAAAGCTAGGACAGACAGACATAACTTAAGATTAAGAAACGCATTGTGTTAATAGGAGATTAATCAAGGACTTGTCGGGTCATGACGATTTATGAGGAGTGCCCCATTTTTTTCCACGGATAGGAAACCGGGCTTTTAGAGAACGTACAAACCCGTACGGAATGGTACAGGATGGGGAAATTATGACAGGTCAGTTACAGGCTAGACAGACGCTTTTCTTAATATCTAATTTTTCCACATTTTTAGCTATATTATTTTCCAAATGTGCGATTTATTTTATACTTATTTAAAATTTAACGCTATAACCGGCAAATTTTCAATCATGTGTGACTCCGGCGTTTTTTACAACAATAGCTGTGTTCGATTGCTGGCCGCGATCTATTCAATTGAATCAGATTTTGATCTTTTTGATCTCAAATTTGAAATATTTGCTTCCTATTGGTGGAATCAAACGAGTCAGACGTCAAACGAACAATCGAACGGCACTTTAGCCAAACGATTGCGAATCATATTGAACAGAACTCATCACGGCCAGCAATCGAACACAACTATTGTATCAAGTTACTGAAGACAACCTTTCGGTAGCCCGGCTTCTTGGCGTGCAAAATTTTGTAAAAGAAGGTGATGGAATGTAACTTTCGCTGCCCAGACATATCCAACTGCTATTTAAGCCTTATTCACTCGAGACAAAAGTTTTTTGCATTATTTATGACTGCCCCTATTTCTTACGTACGATTTAATGTATAATAGAAGCTAATGCAAAATTGTTTGTAAAAGTTATAAACATTTTACTAAAGTAGTACACGCTATCAATTTTTTCTCCACTTGAATGCATGATATACAAATACAATATTGTTATTTAAGCCTTATTCACTCAAGACGAAAGTTTTTTACTTTTATTTATGACGGCCCCTATTTCTTACGTACGATTTAATGTATAATAGAAACTAATGCAAAATTGTTTGTAAAAGTTATAAACATTTTACTAAAGTAGTACACGCTATGAATGTTTCTCCACTTGAATGCATGATATACAAATACAATATTGTTATTTAAGCGTTGTTCACTCGAGACGAAAGCTTTTTGCATCTATTTATGACTGCCCCTATTTCTTACGTACGATTTAATGTATAATAGAAAGTAATGCAAAATTGTTTGTAAAAGTTATAAACATTTTACTAAAGTAGTACACCCTATGAATTTTTTCTCCCCTTGAATCCATAATATACAAATATAATATTATTATTTAAGCGTTGTTCACTCAAGACGAAAGCTTTTTGCATCTATTTATGACTGCCCCTATTTCTTACGTACGATTTAATGTATAATAGAAAGTAATGCAAAATTGTTTGTAAAAGTTATAAACATTTTACTAAAGTAGTACACGCTATGAATTTTTTCTCCACTTGAATGCATAATATACAAATATAATATTATTATTTAAGCGTTGTTCACTCAAGACGAAAGCTTTTTGCATTTATTTATGACTGCCCCTATTTCTTACGTACGATTTAATGTATAATAGAAAGTAATGCAAAATTGTTTGTAAAAGTTATAAACATTTTACTAAAGTAGTACACGCTATGAATTTTTTCTCCACTTGAATGCATAATATATAAATATAATATTATTATTTAAGCGTTGTTCACTCAAGACGAAAGCTTTTTGCATTTATTTATGACTGCCCCTATTTCTTACGTACGATTTAATGTATAATAGAAACTAATGCAAAATTGTTTGTAAAAGTTATAAACATTTTATTAAAGTAGTACACCCTATGAATTTTTTCTCCCCTTGAATCCATAATATACAAATACAATATTATTATTTAAGCGTTGTTCACTCAAGACGAAAGCTTTTTGCATTTATTTATGACTGCCCCTATTTCTTACGTACGATTTAATGTATAATAGAAACTAATGCAAAATTGTTTGTAAAAGTTATAAACATTTTACTAAAGTAGTACACGCTATGAATTTTTTCTCCACTTGAATGCATAATATACAAATATAATATTATTATTTAAGCGTTGTTCACTCAAGACGAAAGCTTTTTGCATTTATTTATGACTGCCCCTATTTCTTACGTACGATTTAATGTATAATAGAAACTAATGCAAAATTGTTTGTAAAAGTTATAAACATTTTACTAAAGTAGTACACGCTATGAATTTTTTCTCCCCTTGAATCCATAATATACAAATATAATATTATTATTTAAGCGTTGTTCACTCAAGACGAAAGCTTTTTGCATTTATTTATGACTGCCCCTATTTCTTACGTACGATTTAATGTATAATAGAAACTAATGCAAAATTGTTTGTAAAAGTTATAAACATTTTACTAAAGTAGTACACGCTATGAATTTTTTCTCCCCTTGAATCCATAATATACAAATATAATATTATTATTTAAGCGTTGTTCACTCAAGACGAAAGCTTTTTGCATTTATTTATGACTGCCCCTATTTCTTACGTACGATTTAATGTATAATAGAAACTAATGCAAAATTGTTTGTAAAAGTTATAAACATTTTACTAAAGTAGTACACGCTATGAATTTTTTCTCCACTTGAATGCATAATATACAAATATAATATTATTATTTAAGCGTTGTTCACTCAAGACGAAAGCTTTTTGTATTTATTGATGACTGCCCCTATTTCTTACGTACGATTTAATGTATAATAGAAACCAATGCAAAATTGTTTGTCAAGGTTATAAACATTTTACTAAAGTAGTACACGCTATGAATTTTTTCTCCACTTGAATGCATAATATACAAATATAATATTATTATTTAAGCGTTGTTCACTCAAGACGAAAGCTTTTTGCATTTATTTATGACTGCCCCTATTTCTTACGTACGATTTAATGTATAATAGAAACTAATGCAAAATTGTTTGTAAAAGTTATAAACATTTTACTAAAGTAGTACACGCTATGAATTTGTTTCCCACTTGAATGCATAATATACAAGTACAATATTGTTATTTAAGCGTTGTTCGCTCAAGACGAAAGCTTTTTGCATTTATTTATGACTGCCCCTATTTCTTACGTACGATTTAATGTATAATAGAAACTAATGCAAAATTGTTTGTAAAAGTTATAAACATTTTACTAAAGTAGTACACCCTATGAATTTTTTCTCCCCTTGAATCCATAATATACAAATATAATATTATTATTTAAGCGTTGTTCACTCAAGACGAAAGCTTTTTGCATTTATTTATGACTGCCCCTATTTCTTACGTACGATTTAATGTATAATAGAAACCAATGCAAAATTGTTTGTCAAGGTTATAAACATTTTACTAAAGTAGTACACGCTATGAAATTTTTCTCCACTTGAATGCATGATATACAAATACAATATTGTTATTTAAGCGTTGTTCACTCAAGACGAAAGCTTTTTGCATTTATTTATGACGGCCCCTATTTCTTACGTACGATTTAATGTATAATAGAAACTAATGCAAAATTGTTTGTAAAAGTTATAAACATTTTACTAAAGTAGTACACCCTATGAATTTTTTCTCTACTTGAATGCATAATATACAAATACAATATTGTTATTTAAGCCTTATTCACTCAAGACGAAAGTTTTTTGCATTTATTTATGACGGCCCCTATTTCTTACGTACGATTTAATGTATAATAGAAACTAACGCAAAATTGTATGTAAAAGTTATAAACATTTTACTAAAGTAGTACACGCTATGAATTTTTTCTCCACTTGAATGCATAATATACAAATACAATATTGTTATTTAAGCGTTGTTCACTCAACACGAAAGCTTTTTGCATTTATTTACGACTGCCCCTATTTCTTACGTACGATTTAATGTATAATAGAAACTAATGCAAAATTGTTTGTAAAAGTTATAAATATTTTACTAAAGTAGTACACGCTATGAATTTTTTCTCCACTTGAATGTATGATATACAAATGCAATATTGTTATTTAAGCGTTGTTCACTCAAGACGAAAGCTGTTTGCATTGATTTATGACGGCCCCTATTCCTTACGTACGATTTAATGTATAATAGAAACTAATGCAAAATTGTTTGTAAAAGTTATAAACATTTTACTAAAGTAGTACACGCTATGAATTTTTTCTCCACTTGAATGCATAATATACAAATACAATATTGTTATTTAAGCGTTGTTCACTCAAGACGAAAGCTTTTTGCATTTATTTATGACGGCCCCTATTCCTTACGTACGATTTAATGTATAATAGAAACTAATGCAAAATTGTTTGTAAAAGTTATAAACATTTTACTAAAGTAGTACACGCTATGAATTTGTTTCCCACTTGAATGCATAATATACAAGTACAATATTGTTATTTAAGCGTTGTTCGCTCAAGACGAAAGCTTTTTGCATTTATTTATGACTGCCCCTATTTCTTACGTACGATTTAATGTATAATAGAAACTAATGCAAAATTGTTTGTAAAAGTTATAAACATTTTACTAAAGTAGTACAGAGGGAAAGTCACGCTGGTACTCACGCACAAGACTAGATTTGTAGCAAAATTGATTGCTTTTGTCAAATGTGTGAAATAATTCTCACCAAAACTATTATTGCTATTATTATTATTATTAAAACTATTACGCTATTATTTTCGTTAGAATTTTCGGTCGTGTAAAACGATTCTAATCTATTAAATTAATTGTGACATTTAAAATTATTTGCGGTCCATTTCGCCATCTGTGGGAAAACGGCCGAAGTACAGACTGGTTTCGCCGCTTATTCATAGATGTCAGTACGATTATGTAGAGAGTACTCTTACCGACTAGTCGTAACTTCGCGCGCCCGCTCGTAGATGGCGCTGAGGCTATATAGAGAGTGTTCTTACCGATTTGTCATAACTTGTAAACTTTTGTGCGTCGATATACTAATATGCTTCGCAAAAGTAATGGCAAATCAACAAGCGGTGAACACATGCAGTAGCAAATACATCATAAAATCTGTAATTGCAAGCGCCTATAATTTTTATAGACAGCCATAGTGCCATAGCGAGAATAACAACTTCTATTATTGGCTTAAAAAGTGATTACATTTACGCAAACCATCAGGTGACAAAAGGTATTGCGAGCATATATGAACTACAATAACTGTATTGTAACTGTATTTATCTATTCTGTGCTTTTTCAGGCGTGCAGATTATCGACTCAACGTTCCTGGTTGTGTAATGCTTTGCTGTTGCCCCAAAGCAAGATGTATGGTTCCTAGATGCTGTGTTAAGTGTACCGCCACTGCAACCTGTATGTACACACTTATATCTATATCTGCATACATAAAACAGAATATATAAAATAGTTTTTTCTCGTCAGCATCACAAATAATAGAGTACGAGAAGGAATGACTTTCAGAGAGAGGTTATGAACAGAATTACAGAAGCACTTCAAGATGCAGCCGCTCGATATTAAAACAGGAATCACTTGAGTGTGGCGAAACATGACAGGAGCGTGCAGGCCAGGAGCAACATGACGATTTACAAGGAGTGCCCCATTTTTACCTGGATAGGAAATGGCTTTTACCAACCCACACGGAATGGTGCAGGATGCAATTGTGACAGGTGAGTTGCAACTCTTTTCGTTAAGGGTCCCGAAACGGAGAAACGCGTGCGGAACACACCCGCGAATTTTACACGTAAATTGTAAAAACGTACTTCGTACCGATCTTTTAATTTTGTTTTTAAATTTGAACGGAGAGGTATGTATTCTCTTTTTAGTTATTGTTGTCCTGTTCGTATGCTGTAGCTACATTCAATTAATACTCTTTGACTGCAAAATATCTCGAATTTAAAAGCAAAATTAAAAGATCTGTACGATTTACGAAGTTCGTTGCTGAACTTTCTTGGTGCGGAACGCACCCGTTTCGGCACCCTTAATATTTCAATATTTATAATCTTGCACACAAACAGGCTGCCTGGTTTTCTTAATATCTGATTTTTCCACATTTTTAGCTATATTATTTTCCAAATGTGAGATTTATTTTGTACATTTTTAAAATTTAACCCTATAACTTTTTAATCATGTGTGAATCCAGCGTTTTTTACAACAATTGTGGTCGATTGCAGGCCGCGATCTTTAATGGTATTGGATTTCGATCTTTTTTTTCGCAAATTTGAAATACTCGCTTCCTATTGGTGGTATCAGTTTGAGTCAGTCGTCAAACGAGCAATCGTAGCCAAATGATTACGTATCATATTGAACAGAATTGATCACGGCCAACAACCGAACGCAGGTATTGTATCAAGTTACTGGAAATAACAAGTAAGATTGCTTAACAAGGCTAAATAGAATAGTAATTACATGCACAGTCACATAAAACAGTTTCTGTTTGTTTATAATACTGCAATAAGAAGCTGTGTGTACATGTATTATTAATTTATTAGACAAAAGCGGGAGAAAAGCTTCAAAATCGGTAGCCACCTGCATATATTGGGAGGGCTAGCAACCCTAATAGTACCCCCCAAGTAGCGGGGATACAGTATGTAAATATTTTCATGTTTTCTGTATCTTTTTCTGTTTGATATAGGTAACTCGGTCCATTCTAGAACCAGCTTAATTGAGGTGCTGCAACTTGCTCTGTTACATAGCAACTCTTCACAACTTTTCACTGCTGGATTTGTAACAAACCATGATTTGTAACAAACCAGATTTGGATTTCCTGGAGTTCAGGTTACTTGTTTTTTGTCATCTGAAGCCGAGACAGAATGTATCAGAATATCGTAACAGCTCTAGTGCGTCATTGGTAAGTTTATTAACATCTCTGCTCAGCCTCAAAAGTAGTGTCTTTTACATTGAGTAGTTACATGTAACACTTATACTTTGGATACTGTAAAATAATGTTTTTTTTATCCTACACGATGCGAAAGAGTCATTTTCACGTCTCTATGGAGACACGAAAGATGCTATTTGCCAGCCAGTCCCAGCCCGGCCTGTAAGGAACACTTTTTGGCGCTAGCCACGAAAATCCATTAACTCTGTCCAATCAAAACACAGTTTTCGCTTCGGTTTGACGTTTGCGACTAAAACTTCAACAGGTTTTATATGTCAGAGATTAGTGTTGAGGTTTGCAGTGGGAAATCACGAATAGTAGTTGTAGATCAGCTTTATTCATAACATACAACGTATGATAATATATTTATTGAGTACTCTGTACAGAATTCAGTCAAAAGTATGTGTACACAAAAAGAAGCTATTAGTATAATCTTAGGATTTTCTTTTCTTCAACCCTCATTTCGGTAGACTGTCGGTAAACTCTTCTACGCTGCAGGGACAAAGATTCGTGAGATGTCTGTGTAACGTCGCTGCAAAGACTGCTTCGGGTTCCTTCTTCTAGTCACTTGGGAGGGCATTGTATATTTGGACTGTGTTGTAGTTGTGTGCGGTTGTAGACAGTCTAGCAAAATCTGCCACCAGGTGGTCCCTTTTACGGGTGCTGTAGTCGTGATGATCCTGTTGTTTTGGAAAGGTTTTTCTTTTACTGTATATGACAGACTTATATAAAACAATCATTAATAGTTGACAGTTGACATCAGATTCCTCTGTATTTTTCATAGAATACCTTCTTAATAGAACGCCAACTTACGGGTAAAATGTCTAGCCATCTAGCGATCTCAGCGACGTGAAGCCTCGGACCCCAGAACTAAAAATCTAGCGGGAAATTTGAATTCAACCTTCCGTATTCTTTTATTCATTCAGATTATTTATTATTTATAGGTCTGTTTGCAAGGCGTAGTAGTAATATGTTCGGAACTTTTTATTTTGGACCAATTCTTTATTGACTTACACATACAAATCTATATTTTGCTACAGGATCAACCGCCTCAATTTCCTTATTTCCCACGGCTGTTACCCCAGCACTCCGGCGGGAAGTTATGAATTTGTCATAACTTGACATGTATTAAGTAGTCCGTGGTAACTAGGTACTACGGTCTACTTAATCATGTCATCTGTTGTCATCTTATGACAGTTATCAAACGGCATAATACAAGTATTTTGCAACGTGTTTTTTGTAATGCGTGTGAGAAAGTGTTCAGTGCCTTCATGTACGGTGCCACATGCCACATGCAAGGATGCACAAGTTCCCCAACCCAAAGAAAAGGCTTGCTTTGTACATTTCTGGGGTAACAGCCGTGGGAAATAAGGAAATTGTGGCGGTTGATCCTGCATTTGTAGCAAATTACTGCTCGTGCTACAACACTCACTGCAAATGCTATATCTGGGCGAGTCGTTATTGCCAAGTACTGTAACAAACCAACAGCTTGTCGATATGGAACATTCGAATCTAGTTGCTCACTGTCTTCAATCTTCTCAATTGCACTCGTTGGTATTGTTGTCGGTTTAGCATGTTCCAATCCAAATCTCTTAATAATATCATGGGTATGTGCTGGTTGATTTGTAAAGATCCCCGTTATGACATGCTGTATCTGCATTCCGAGGAATCAATGTAACTGATTTTCTGTAAACTTAAATTCAGTCTTCAATTCGGAAATCAGTCCATTAATTTCTCCTCTATCATCTCCTACAACCATTCTGTCGTCAACATACACAGCGAGAAACAGCTTCTTCCCATCACGGCAGTGGACAAACAAACATGAATCCGCACTACTCTCTTGATTGACAAATTCAATTCCAGCATCACAAAGTAAAGTTTTTATCTGTATATCTGCAGTTTTCGCTTTGTCAGAATAGTCTACGAAATTTCCTGTAATCGTCTTTCTCCGATATGAGTTGTCATATTTACTTCAACGCTGTATGAATATCCAAAGAACTGCTCGAGTAACTGGTCCAGGCGTTGACCAGTTCTCATTCCAAACATCCGTCTGAGACGTTCCCACATTTCCTTTGGAGTTTTGCATCCCAAAACATGACGCTTGATCGCTTGACTAAGTGCACGAGTCATATACAGCTAGCTTTTGCACAATCCGCATCATACGTTTCAATAGTTTCTAATTGCGCTGGAGTTGGATCATCTACCGCCATTGGTACCTTACGTGTGCCATCTACAACGTCGAACACACGAGTCGCACGAAACAGCATACACATTGACTCCTCCCAGACTTCCCAGTTGTCTGTCCCAATCAGTTCGTCGACACACGACAGAAGATCAGGTTTATACGCCATTGTTGAAAGTAACCAATTAATCACTCGTCCTATTACTTCGTGTATTCCTTCTAGCACTCTGGGCCCATAACTTGTTGAGGTTTGCAGTGGGAAAACAAAAATTGTAGTTGTAAACCAGCTTTATTCGAAGATTAACTTTCTTAACATACAACGTATGACATACTTATATAAAACAATCATTAATAGTTGACAGTTGAGATCAGATTACTCTGTATTTTTAACAATTAGTCTTTAGAAACAGGTGATTTTATTAGGATATTGTTGTGTAGGATAAAAACTATGTGTGCACCACGCCCAGAAAGTGGTTTTGCGGACCTCAAGTAGTGGCCCAGGCTCGCTACGCTCATCTGTGCAACTCTTCTCTCGGCCCAGGAAAAGAACCGCTTTCTCGGCTTGGTACACAATATACTATTCTTAAACGTCCGTAAGAAATTATTCCGTTTATTGTAGGGCAGAGGCTGTCATAATTAAATTTAAACTAAAGTTTTTCTTTTTCGTGCAGGTTTATCAAGATTTATCAACCGCCACTGCTGCCCAGGTACCTACCCCCGATGTCCCAAACTTTGTATTATTAACAAATATTAACGATTATTTATTACCTTTTATTGTGTAGCTTGTATGTATGTATTATGTGTAGCTTATGTACACAACCTAAATACTTTGTGTTGTTTTTTAACTCCACAAATTATATACATTGTGTTTCTGAAATAATAGCCAACCTTAAAGGAGTATATGTACAAGGACGTATGTAGTGATGTTAACGTATAATTTAACATCATAAGATTTTATTTTTGTTTGTTCGTTTCTACCAGACACAAAATGATTTTCTCGGCAGAAATCCTCGTTTAAGGTTTGCCATTATTTCAGGAACATCCTGTATAGGTCTCGAGAGAAGTGATGGTGACTACTCAATTTAAGCAATTATTTTGCAAGGCCAGTTCTTTAACGATAAGAACTGAGATAAGAACAAGTTTATAATATTAAGCAGCGAGTCACTATCAAATCTTGCGAGTAACATGTCTGTTAGTTATATACTGTTTTGTTATAGTAATAAAGTGCTTTAGTATAATTTTTTTTTTTAATTAATCCCATTCTACTTTAATTAAAATGATAAGTATAAAAAGGTAAGTATTAAATCAAAAGAAAATAATTTATTAGCGCCTTGAGTATAGGCAACCAAATTGACACTTCAAAAAAGACCTAAGTTTTCCCGTTAGCCCCTGTAGTATAGGCAACCAAATTGACACCTCAAATTATTTTAAAAGACCGCCCCTTGAGTATAGGCAACCAAATTGACACCTCGAATTATTCAATAGACCTCCGAAAGACCTCCTCGTAAATTTATTTTCCTGGGCTCCTGTTACCCGTTGAAATCCGCTATATACCTCATCGTGATCATGCGATCCTGGTACAGAATCGGCTTTTTGGCCTGTTTTGACCAATTTTTCACGAAAGACCTCCTCGTAAGTTTATTTTTCTGTGCTCCTGGTACCCGCCGGAATCCGCTATATACCTCCTCGTGTTCATGCGATCCTGATACAGAATCGGCTTTTTGGCGTCAAAATGGTCAAAATAGCCTAAATCCTGATTCTGTACCAGGATCACATGAACACGAGGAGGTATATAGCGGATTTCAACGGGTAACAGGAGCCCAGGAAAATAAATTTACGAGGAGGTCTTTCGTGAGAAATTGGTCAAAACAGGCCTAAAAGCCGATTCTGTACCAGGATCGCATGAACACGATGAGGTATATAGCCGATTCCGGCGGGTACCAGGAGCACAGAAAAATAAACTTACGAGGAGGTCTTTCGTGAAAAATTGAATAATTCGAGGTGTCAATTTGGTTGCCTATACTCAAGGGGCGGTCTTTTGAATAATTCGAGGTGTCAATTTGGTTGCCTATACTCAAGGGGCGGTCTTTGGAGTAATTTGAGGTGTCAATTTGGTTGTCTATACTACAGGGGCTAGTCAGTTTTGATGAAAGCTGGAACTTACCTTGTCAATTTTTTAGTAGTGTTTGACGGGGTGAATAATTAAAAAAAAGGCAAGTATTGGAAACATCATTTTATTAAAATCGTATTAGGAGAGAATCTGGAGCAACATCATACTCTATAATACAGCAATTCATTTTCATTAGGATACCTAGAAGTTAGGCAACCAAATTAACACATCAATGTTTATTTGGTTGCCTATACCCCAGGGACTAACTGCAAGAAGTTAGGCAACCAAATTAGCACATCAATGTTAATTTGGTTGCCTATACCCCAGGGAGTAACTGCTAGAACTTAGGCAACCAAGTTAAATATCAATGTTAATTTGGTTACCTAAGCTAACCGAGTTAATTCAATCGACTTTGCTTACATTTTTACGCCTATGAAAATGTTTTTATGTTATGCACAAACACGCTGGACTCTATTTGACGGCCAATTTTAAACAACACTGGTGCGGCCTAATTTACGCATCCGCGTGGTGGTCACACATAGAGAACGTCGTTATCGTAGAAAGAACTAGAATAGAATTCCTTCTTCTCCGTCATTACCATAATGCAGGTAGACAGAGAGGTTCTTCACCATTCGAACCGGGAAGACGGATAGTCTATTCTATTTCTTTCTACAATAAAATCGTGTCTATGCGCATGTGTAAATTAGGTCGCAAAAGTGTTGTTTAAAATTCGCGGTCAAACTGACACAGCGCATCTGCGCACGGCGTACAAAAACATTCTCACCATCTCATATCATAAGCGTAGAAATTAGTGATGGGCGCATTCGGATTACATAATCGATTTTTGAAATAATCGAGATATTTTGATTAATATTTTTAATAATCGATTATGAATAGGAAGAGTCAATTATGTAAAACATATTTTGGGTTGGGTTGAGCGACGAAGTTGGTGGGTGGCGGGGGTGTAAATGTGTATAGATATGTATGTAAAACAGACTATTAAAAACCGATTATTAAATATCGATTATTAACATATGATTATTAAAAATCGATTTTTAATAATCGCTTTTTAATAGTCTGTTTTACATATACACATATTTATACCCCGGCCACCAACTTCGTTGCTCAACCCCAACCCAAAATATACTTTCCTTTTGACTCCCGATTCTTAATCGAAAAAATCGATTATTCATGGAGAACAACACCAGAACCAAATCATGCCAATAATTCTAGAATCACTCGAATACAAAAAATCGATTCTTGAAATAATACAATTCTGCTCATCACTAGTAAAAATGTCAAGCAAAGTCATCGAATAGGATAAGACGCAGTGACTGGTTTTACCATTACATTTGGAACAAAAATCATTCAGGGCGTGCATCACGTTAACAAAAATACAGCCCTTCAAAATGAAGATTGTCCTGATAAAAACAACCCTGCATCGGTTTACTACGGGTTAACTCTTAACTTTGAGTTTACGGGTTTATCAATGGTCGGGTTACCCCTAACAAATGGGTCAAAGCATGTTTCCTACAGTTTATGATTAACCTAGATTCGACTTCTGACTCTCCCGACGAGCTCCACAGTTGACCACCATGTTGACGTCTTCTGCCCGTCTCTCCAAGCTATGTCGGATTCCATACAAGAAGTGTATCAAAAGTCCTAAACGGAAACAAAAATTAAATTACGATCTTTACATAGCTAGTTCAAATAAGTACGTAGGCTTTCACGGCCAGAATCATTTAGAAAATAAACTGCTTCCGGGTTATGCCGTGTGTCAAGATTTGTAAATGCTGACGTTTCGCGAACCATGTTGCTCGCTTCTTCAAACCTAATTGAATATTGAAGACCTACCAAGAAAATCTCCCTTATTTCCTTAAATTTACACCTCACAGCGCACATCTGGAGCTACCACTCCCATGTGCTTTTCCACCTGACCGCGTTAGAATCGATTTCCAGATCCTACTAATGTCAGTAACGTCCTCGCGATTGATGTTGTCCGGATGTTTGCAAATTTCGATAGCTTCTCTAATAAGCCTTCGAAGATAATTACCCACGCTTGCCAACATCTTCACGTCATCGAAATTAATTGTGTGTCCCAACTTGTGGCAGTGTTGAGCAACAGCGGACTGTTGAATCTTGCGTAGCCGGGTGTCCACTGTGCTCCTTGACCATCCCCAACAGAAGAGAAGTGTTATTAACACTCTGTTCAATAGAGCCCAGAAGATTTGCGACTCCAGCACCTTGGACGACAAACGGAAACACTTAAAGTGGGCTCTACGGCAGAATGGATACATCAAGTCTGACATACGGGGTGTCACACAAAGAAAACCGCAAGTCTCAGAGGACCGGCACGAGTCAAAGGGGTTCGCTTGCTTCCCATACGAAAGTGGGGTATCAGAAAGAATTGGTAGACTACTGAAGAAATCGGGTATCACGGTAAGGTACAGAGCACCAGCAAAAATAAACGATCTTTCGCCCAATCCAAAAGATATCACACCACTCCTGAAGAACGAAGGGGTATACAAGATAACATGTGAGTGTGGACCATGCTATGTAGGACAGACAGGACGAAGTATCGAATGTCGAGTCAAGGAGTACAGTAGAGACACCCGGCTACGGAAGATTCAACAGTCCGCTGTTGCTCAGCACTGCCACGAGTCGGGACACACAATTAATTTCGATGACGTGATGATGTTGGCAAGGGTGGGTAATTATCATCGAAGGCTTATTAGAGAAGCCATCGAAATTTACAAACATCTTGACAACATCAATCGCGAGGACGGTACCGACATTAGTAGCGTCTGGAAATCGATTCTAACGCGGATAGCGGATAGTGGAAAGCACCAGATAGCTCCAGATGTGCGCAGTGAAGTGTAAATTTAGGTATATAAGGAGATTTTCTTGGTAGGTCTTCAGTATTCAATTAGCTCTGACAACATGGTTCGCGAATAGTCAGCATTTACAAATCTTGACACACGGCATAACCCGGAAGTAGTTTATTTTCTAAATAACTAGTTTAGTTTAAGGTTAGCTTACCGACTACAAGCCATGCTGCAAGTCTAATCCAGGTCTTCTCACACTCCACCTTCAGCATCAAGCAGATAGTTACTGTGATGCTACGACAAGAAAGCATCAAAGGCGCACCCAAAAAGACCTTAAAAAAATAGTATTATTTATTATAAATTAAGAAAGAGGTGTACTTAGGTGTACTTACCTCGAGAGCAATGTCAGGAACAATCCCAAAAAATTATGAATCCTGTAAGAGCTAATAAAGGTCCATGGGAATGGAAAAGTCTGTTG
Source organism: Melinopterus prodromus (assembly GCA_964023965.1). Classification (NCBI taxonomy): domain Eukaryota; kingdom Metazoa; phylum Arthropoda; class Insecta; order Coleoptera; family Scarabaeidae; genus Melinopterus; species Melinopterus prodromus. Next base: position 27,922,407 of record OZ030398.1, on the reverse strand, counting down.
CAAATAAAGCCTAAATAAATACCTAAAAGGTTAGGGTAAATACAGAGCAACAAGTTTGATATCACAGAAGTTGCCGGGGTGTTGGTACCTTTTGTAAGCAGAAATCTTTCATTTTGATTGCGACAATCCATTTAATGGTGATCCAGTCCGCTTCATCGAAAGTGTATGGGAATAGAGCGATTGGATCCTATGAATAGAGAGAATAGAAATAGTTATTATTAGAAAAAAATGATGAAAGATTACCAAAATAAATAAATACTTACTCTTGTAAGTAATCATACGGATCAAAATAGGCTTGCAACTGTTCGGCTTGTTTGAGGTTCTCCTTCCTCTGCCTAGACTTGACCTGCAACTCCTCTCAAACAGCTAACGTATCATCCCTCTTGACGGCAATGGCAATGTGCTCCTCGGCATTCGGGTATACTCCTTCGATTTGCCCTGGTCTATCGCATCCGGCTTAAGATTCTTGTTAAAGAAGGACAGCCGCAGACTGTTCGGGAACATTTTCGTCACCTTCTCAAGCACGCCCAAACAAACTTCAGCGTAGTCCCAGGATAAAATACCAAGCTGTCGTATAAACCGCAGAGTGAACTTATCCAATTCACTAAATTATCCGATCTGAAAACTAGAAGAATATTTGGTTTGTGTTCATTGTGTTAATTAAAGATAAATGCGAACGGAAAACTAATTAATTTTAACAGCTTTAATTTTTGAAATAGAAAGGTCTTTCTCTAAGAACAAATGCGTCAACTAGATTTGATAACTGCGTAGATGAACATTCTTGTAAGGGCTTTCAATTTGTCCCAAACTGAACACGTGATAGTCATCTGAGAAAAAAATTATAGGTAGTGCCGGTAGCCACCTTTTAAAAATACTGATCTCCCACGTATTTCTGGCCCGATGGGGTTAGATAGACCACATTATGATTAGAGTACATATATTCCTGCATAATTGAGAGAGAGAGAGACTTACCGAGACTACGATGCCATCTTTGGTCCTTTTCCTTCAGTATATACCTTCCCAGGTACCATCTTCTGTGTTGAAGACAACAACTTCCGTATCGAATTGGAAGTACTTCCTCATTCCCGCTACCTGCAAAATCGCCATTTATCTCATTTGCATCTTCATTGTCAACATAATCACTATTATTCCGTGCGGTCAGCCAGTTTAAGCCGCTTAAGCGCTTGAACTCAGCCATCGCGTTCATGATGTTGCTGCCCAATTGCTGCCGTCCGCTGAGCTCAAGCGGTTAAAGTGGCAGAATGCACCCATTGTCACATACGTTTACTTAAAAGAAGTTTCAGCGTAGATTGTTGGGCTTGAAGTTCTCTGTATCTGTTCTAATCTCGTTGATTGCTATATAAGAAACAAGGGACGATTGGCATAATATTCGGTAAAGTAAACACACCTATCAATCGGAGTCCACTTTGCCTTTGGCAGGTCTCCCTAAGGCCTCCCTTGCTTGTTTCGCTTCGATGCCGGCTAATTCGTTAATTGACAAACTTCTCGAGACATAATTAGGCCCCTCCCTGACGGGCCGGTACGGTAGCGACACAACAAGGGTGCGATATATGTTGCAACGATGCTGTGCCGTACATCACTCTCGCACGGCTCTGCACCTTTTAGTTGTTTTGTCACTTTACCGTTAGTAACATACCTCAAAACCACCACAGGATACATAGCTGACCAGTAAATGCTGCTTTACCGCTTCAAAATGTGCAGATTTGCGGCATATCGAATACATGTTGTGTTGCTGCCGCATCGTGCAGACCCGTGTGCGACCGACCGTTGAAATACAAGGCGGCGACAGTAGCTCGGCATGTCGAGCGCTTACCGAGACAATGTTGTACTGGTACCGTACCGGTCCATCAGGGAACGGCCTTGGAATATGGATTTCTTGGAGGGTGCGACAATTCCCACAGCACCTAGGCCTCATTACGCCCCTTTTGCTAACCTCCGAGGGGTTCATGTGGCCTAAGCTGTGTCTGCCTCGAGCCATCCTGCGGCCTTCGTGAAGGCGAGGATGTCGCTCGGCGGAACCCCTCTGATGGCAGATAAATCCAGCCATCTTTCACCCAGGAAACGTTGACGTAATGTCGAAAGTGCCGGACACTCGCACAGAAAGTGTTCTGCCGTCTCTTCCTCGCTTTCGCATCCTCTGCACATTTGGTCCTCTAAGATTCCAATGCGGCTAAGATGCTTTTTTAGCCTGCAGTGCCCTGTATAGATACCAGTTAGCAGTCTGAGGTTGCTTCTGGTGAGTTGAAGGTAGTACATTGTGATCTTTGGGCAAGGGGCTCTTAGGGTTTCCTTTGCAAAGACGCACTTGGTGGTTTCATCCCATCTGCACCTGAAGAGAGTGTGGGATGTTCCTCTTACTTCGTTGAGTATTGTTTTTAGGGTCGGTGGTATCGCTGGCTCAGTTCCTATATAGGGAGTCCTCGCAGCGTGTTAGGGAATGGCCTTACTCATCATCCTTTGGCAGACAAGACGGGAACATACGAGCTCCCAGCTCCGCTTGCTATGAGCAATTTCAGGTCAGCTATCGTGCCTACGAGATGCACAATACCAGTAGAACTAGGCCTATCAGCTACAAACAATTACAATTAAAAACAAACACTGTACGCATTGGTAGGCCCTTATCCCACAAGTGGATCGTTACCAAACACTTTCCACAAAAATTAAAGTGCGAATAACGTACCTATGTTTATATTTCATTCTGACGGACAACTCAATACAATCATAATACAATGAATACAGCTAGACTTGGTGATAATCGCGGATGAATCGCGGTGCCAACCTAAATCAGCTGTCACTTGACCGGGTGCGTTCATTAACTTTCGGAAAAATTGGTCCAACTGGTGTCGATTTCAACTCGCGAATTAATTGGCTAAAGTTCGCGATCCGGTTAATTATTACGATTGAAGACTATTTCGGCGAGTCCTTCCGCGATTTACAGTAGAAACTGGGACCAATTGCATTTCAGAACGGTTCCTCGATTACAGTTTCCGATACCGGTTTGGCTGAAGCTTCATCGAACCGCGCATAGATGTCGCTTCGGTCGGGAATTGTCAAAATTGTAACCTACAAGTTGTAGTAAGGGCATACAGAAGTTTGAAACCGTATATTCCGAAAATTGAGAAAAGGGAGTTAGCACCATGCTTCAAAATATCAAATGAGTAAAATAAGAACTGGTAGATTTTGTGAGAGATAATATATGTTTGATAACAGGTTATGGGTGGACCATATTCGAGCAAAATGGCCTTCACACAAATGGATATTTACCGATGCCTCCAGACTTGGAAATCGAGCACGCAGCCCGTCTTCCGGATGGAATCCAGATTTGTACAGCTGAGGTCATAGCAATACACAAAGCGGTAAAAATGTGCCAATTGCAAAGCATTCAACGGGCAATCATCTTCATTGACAGTCAAAGCGCAATAGCAAAAATTTATAACACCTCAATAAGTGTAAAAAGAGAGTGCTTAGCATTACTAACAAGAAAACTGATATTGGAACGGTACGAGGAGGGCTGTGACATTGTCTTATACTGGATACCGGGACATGTTGGTAACGCAGGGAATACAAAGGCAGATCATCTAGCAAACAGTGGACGAGACAGCGCAGTAATGATGGAGATCAACGTGAATAGCCGGGAGTATGTATCACCAATCTTAGCAAATATTTGGAGAAATTGGAAAGAAAGTTGGCTTGAGACAACATCAGCAAAGGGAAGATTCTATTCCTCAATCCAAAAGAGCTTCCCGAGAGAACCATACTTTGCAAGATACAAACAAATATCTTGATGGAAGAAGCATAACCACAATGATAAGAATGCGTACCGGACACTGTCTAACTCCAGAACATCTCCACAGAATACGAATAGCCCAACACCCTTACTGCGAATGCGGTCAAATAGGATCCCTCAATCATCAATTTCTGGAGAACGCAAACCGTCAGGTGATAATGCTAGCATATATATAAACTACAATAGTATTGTGTCGTAACTATATTTAATCTATTCTATCGTTTCTCAGGGGTGCAGATTATCGAGTCAACGTTTCTGGTTGCGTAATGCTTTGCTGTTGCCCCAAATCGAGATGTGTGGTGGATGCCTGGATGCTGTGCTTAGTGTATGTGCCAGTGCAATCTGTATGTACACACTTATATCTATATCTGCATACATAAAATAGAATATAATATTCATATAATTGTTTTTTCCAACAGCATCACAAATAATAGAACACGAGACGGTAAGACTTTCAAAGAGAGGCTGTGAACAGATTTCCAGAAGCACTGCAAGATGCAGCCTCTCTTAATTATTTAACAGGAATCACTTGAGTCTGGCTAAACACGAGAGGAACGTTCAGGCCGAAAAAAAGCTAGGACAGACAGACATAACTTAAGATTAAGAAACGCATTGTGTTAATAGGAGATTAATCAAGGACTTGTCGGGTCATGACGATTTATGAGGAGTGCCCCATTTTTTTCCACGGATAGGAAACCGGGCTTTTAGAGAACGTACAAACCCGTACGGAATGGTACAGGATGGGGAAATTATGACAGGTCAGTTACAGGCTAGACAGACGCTTTTCTTAATATCTAATTTTTCCACATTTTTAGCTATATTATTTTCCAAATGTGCGATTTATTTTATACTTATTTAAAATTTAACGCTATAACCGGCAAATTTTCAATCATGTGTGACTCCGGCGTTTTTTACAACAATAGCTGTGTTCGATTGCTGGCCGCGATCTATTCAATTGAATCAGATTTTGATCTTTTTGATCTCAAATTTGAAATATTTGCTTCCTATTGGTGGAATCAAACGAGTCAGACGTCAAACGAACAATCGAACGGCACTTTAGCCAAACGATTGCGAATCATATTGAACAGAACTCATCACGGCCAGCAATCGAACACAACTATTGTATCAAGTTACTGAAGACAACCTTTCGGTAGCCCGGCTTCTTGGCGTGCAAAATTTTGTAAAAGAAGGTGATGGAATGTAACTTTCGCTGCCCAGACATATCCAACTGCTATTTAAGCCTTATTCACTCGAGACAAAAGTTTTTTGCATTATTTATGACTGCCCCTATTTCTTACGTACGATTTAATGTATAATAGAAGCTAATGCAAAATTGTTTGTAAAAGTTATAAACATTTTACTAAAGTAGTACACGCTATCAATTTTTTCTCCACTTGAATGCATGATATACAAATACAATATTGTTATTTAAGCCTTATTCACTCAAGACGAAAGTTTTTTACTTTTATTTATGACGGCCCCTATTTCTTACGTACGATTTAATGTATAATAGAAACTAATGCAAAATTGTTTGTAAAAGTTATAAACATTTTACTAAAGTAGTACACGCTATGAATGTTTCTCCACTTGAATGCATGATATACAAATACAATATTGTTATTTAAGCGTTGTTCACTCGAGACGAAAGCTTTTTGCATTTATTTATGACTGCCCCTATTTCTTACGTACGATTTAATGTATAATAGAAAGTAATGCAAAATTGTTTGTAAAAGTTATAAACATTTTACTAAAGTAGTACACCCTATGAATTTTTTCTCCCCTTGAATCCATAATATACAAATATAATATTATTATTTAAGCGTTGTTCACTCAAGACGAAAGCTTTTTGCATCTATTTATGACTGCCCCTATTTCTTACGTACGATTTAATGTATAATAGAGAGTAATGCAAAATTGTTTGTAAAAGTTATAAACATTTTACTAAAGTAGTACACGCTATGAATTTTTTCTCCACTTGAATGCATAATATACAAATATAATATTATTATTTAAGCGTTGTTCACTCAAGACAAAAGCTTTTTGCATTTATTTATGACTGCCCCTATTTCTTACGTACGATTTAATGTATAATAGAAAGTAATGCAAAATTGTTTGTAAAAGTTATAAACATTTTACTAAAGTAGTACACGCTATGAATTTTTTCTCCACTTGAATGCATAATATATAAATATAATATTATTATTTAAGCGTTGTTCACTCAAGACGAAAGCTTTTTGCATTTATTTATGACTGCCCCTATTTCTTACGTACGATTTAATGTATAATAGAAACTAATGCAAAATTGTTTGTAAAAGTTATAAACATTTTATTAAAGTAGTACACCCTATGAATTTTTTCTCCCCTTGAATCCATAATATACAAATACAATATTATTATTTAAGCGTTGTTCACTCAAGACGAAAGCTTTTTGCATTTATTTATGACTGCCCCTATTTCTTACGTACGATTTAATGTATAATAGAAACTAATGCAAAATTGTTTGTAAAAGTTATAAACATTTTACTAAAGTAGTACACGCTATGAATTTTTTCTCCACTTGAATGCATAATATACAAATATAATATTATTATTTAAGCGTTGTTCACTCAAGACGAAAGCTTTTTGCATTTATTTATGACTGCCCCTATTTCTTACGTACGATTTAATGTATAATAGAAACTAATGCAAAATTGTTTGTAAAAGTTATAAACATTTTACTAAAGTAGTACACGCTATGAATTTTTTCTCCCCTTGAATCCATAATATACAAATATAATATTATTATTTAAGCGTTGTTCACTCAAGACGAAAGCTTTTTGCATTTATTTATGACTGCCCCTATTTCTTACGTACGATTTAATGTATAATAGAAACTAATGCAAAATTGTTTGTAAAAGTTATAAACATTTTACTAAAGTAGTACACGCTATGAATTTTTTCTCCCCTTGAATCCATAATATACAAATATAATATTATTATTTAAGCGTTGTTCACTCAAGACGAAAGCTTTTTGCATTTATTTATGACTGCCCCTATTTCTTACGTACGATTTAATGTATAATAGAAACTAATGCAAAATTGTTTGTAAAAGTTATAAACATTTTACTAAAGTAGTACACGCTATGAATTTTTTCTCCACTTGAATGCATAATATACAAATATAATATTATTATTTAAGCGTTGTTCACTCAAGACGAAAGCTTTTTGTATTTATTGATGACTGCCCCTATTTCTTACGTACGATTTAATGTATAATAGAAACCAATGCAAAATTGTTTGTCAAGGTTATAAACATTTTACTAAAGTAGTACACGCTATGAATTTTTTCTCCACTTGAATGCATAATATACAAATATAATATTATTATTTAAGCGTTGTTCACTCAAGACGAAAGCTTTTTGCATTTATTTATGACTGCCCCTATTTCTTACGTACGATTTAATGTATAATAGAAACTAATGCAAAATTGTTTGTAAAAGTTATAAACATTTTACTAAAGTAGTACACGCTATGAATTTGTTTCCCACTTGAATGCATAATATACAAGTACAATATTGTTATTTAAGCGTTGTTCGCTCAAGACGAAAGCTTTTTGCATTTATTTATGACTGCCCCTATTTCTTACGTACGATTTAATGTATAATAGAAACTAATGCAAAATTGTTTGTAAAAGTTATAAACATTTTACTAAAGTAGTACACCCTATGAATTTTTTCTCCCCTTGAATCCATAATATACAAATATAATATTATTATTTAAGCGTTGTTCACTCAAGACGAAAGCTTTTTGCATTTATTTATGACTGCCCCTATTTCTTACGTACGATTTAATGTATAATAGAAACCAATGCAAAATTGTTTGTCAAGGTTATAAACATTTTACTAAAGTAGTACACGCTATGAAATTTTTCTCCACTTGAATGCATGATATACAAATACAATATTGTTATTTAAGCGTTGTTCACTCAAGACGAAAGCTTTTTGCATTTATTTATGACGGCCCCTATTCCTTACGTACGATTTAATGTATAATAGAAACTAATGCAAAATTGTTTGTAAAAGTTATAAACATTTTACTAAAGTAGTACACCCTATGAATTTTTTCTCTACTTGAATGCATAATATACAAATACAATATTGTTATTTAAGCCGTATTCACTCAAGACGAAAGTTTTTTGCATTTATTTATGACGGCCCCTATTTCTTACGTACGATTTAATGTATAATAGAAACTAACGCAAAATTGTATGTAAAAGTTATAAACATTTTACTAAAGTAGTACACGCTATGAATTTTTTCTCCACTTGAATGCATAATATACAAATACAATATTGTTATTTAAGCGTTGTTCACTCAACACGAAAGCTTTTTGCATTTATTTACGACTGCCCCTATTTCTTACGTACGATTTAATGTATAATAGAAACTAACGCAAAATTGTATGTAAAAGTTATAAACATTTTACTAAAGTAGTACACGCTATGAATTTTTTCTCCACTTGAATGCATAATATACAAATACAATATTGTTATTTAAGCGTTGTTCACTCAACACGAAAGCTTTTTGCATTTATTTACGACTGCCCCTATTTCTTACGTACGATTTAATGTATAATAGAAACTAATGCAAAATTGTTTGTAAAAGTTATAAACATTTTACTAAAGTAGTACACCCTATGAATTTTTTCTCTACTTGAATGCATAATATACAAATACAATATTGTTATTTAAGCCTTATTCACTCAAGACGAAAGTTTTTTGCATTTATTTATGACGGCCCCTATTTCTTACGTACGATTTAATGTATAATAGAAACTAACGCAAAATTGTATGTAAAAGTTATAAACATTTTACTAAAGTAGTACACGCTATGAATTTTTTCTCCACTTGAATGCATAATATACAAATACAATATTGTTATTTAAGCGTTGTTCACTCAACACGAAAGCTTTTTGCATTTATTTACGACTGCCCCTATTTCTTACGTACGATTTAATGTATAATAGAAACTAATGCAAAATTGTTTGTAAAAGTTATAAATATTTTACTAAAGTAGTACACGCTATGAATTTTTTCTCCACTTGAATGTATGATATACAAATGCAATATTGTTATTTAAGCGTTGTTCACTCAAGACGAAAGCTGTTTGCATTGATTTATGACGGCCCCTATTCCTTACGTACGATTTAATGTATAATAGAAACTAATGCAAAATTGTTTGTAAAAGTTATACAAGGAAAAAGGTTATTTATTGGGCAATTCCGTCATTCGAAGAAGCAACCGTAGACACGTGTTTCGGACTATTAGTCCTCATCAGTACGGTATAGCCAAGGAGTAAGATGGACACTCAATGGAAAAAACACTCAAATGGAGACCATAAGGGGGGTGCCCAATGTCACCAATTTGGCACCATCTTACTCCTTGGCTATACCGTACTGATGAGGACTAATAGTCCGAAACACGTGTCTACGGTTGCTTCTTCGAATGACGGAATTGCCCAATAAATAACCTTTTTCCTTGAATATCTTACCGTCGATAAACCTTTTCCATGTAAAAGTTATAAACATTTTACTAAAAAAAATATATATATATATATATATATATATATATGACTACAAATCTGTATATTTTGTTCCCTAGCACTACAGAAAATTTTCCTGTTATAGCAGCAGAGGCTATGGATGCCTACCGTTACGTTTACAATGGCAATTAAAGAGCTGGAAAAAGTTTACGGCGTAGAACCAGGAATTTATTTTAAACATCATACAGAATCACGGAATATTATGAAAGACAAAGATGGAAGCCAAGAAGTATTGCAATAACAAAAAAGACGCGAATGGACGCAACCGAAGGAATAGATTATGGTATACATGCTGAGCAAGTACCTCTTTCGGCAGAAGAACAGCATTCAGAATCAGATTTTTTTAAAATTCTTTACATGTTATTTTTTAGTCTGTATGGCCAGTAGGTGCCTCTACGCACCTCTACATCACCAATGTACAGCTGTCGAACTTAGTTGGGACTCGAGAGTCATTTTACCAGTGATTATCAAAAATGTTGCTATTTACCGATGGGATATATCTGTTTGTGCTTCTATTCGGTTGGACTCTGGTCGCATTTTACTAATGTCAACTTACGATAGTGACATTACATGGGAGCTCAGGAACATGTAACTTGACGTTCGAATCCAACTTTTCTTTCCTTATATCAAACAATACGAATTATGATAATCGTGACTATATGAATCTGTATCTCTTTACTTGCCGTTCATATACTCCATTGTCTACATATTTCTAATCTGATATGTCATGTATTAGTTTAGTTAGCTAAATTTCTGTTTTTATTTATCTCAGTCTAGCCTTACGAGATCGTACATAAGGCAAGGAGAGTGACGTCATAAAATATGCAAAATTTGCAATAACGAAAATGTTATCATCATTTGTGTTCCATTGCTAATAGCTGCTCATATTCTATGACGATTTGTATTAATGGAAAACCAGTTTCTTATTGTTCTCATATTTTTGTTGTAGTAGTAAAATAAGTTACGCTTAGGAGGAAACAAGGTCTATCAACTGTACACTAAATAATTTTTGAAGAATGTTGTTATTGCAATATTATATTACTAAAGGTGTCCCAATTTGAGAGAGAGCTAAGTGAGATAAATACTAGGTAAAATTTTGTATGACCCATTGGTTTATATGACAGGTCAGACAGTATTTCTAATGCCTGGGCCACACTAACGTCTATGGTCTTACCCCCGGTTCCCACTTGTCGGGTGTCGGTTCCGAAAAAATCAGGTGCTTTAGTGGCTTAACATTTTGTATGGAGCTGCTCACATCTATTTGTCGGAGGCGAAAAAAAATCGTGTCGGATAGATCTGAACAGCTCCATACAAAATATTAAGCCCCTAGAGCACCCGATTTTTTTTTCGGATTAGACATGAGACAAGTGGGAACCGGGCGTTAACACCATTATGCGTTAACTAATGCATAATCAATGCTGCCCTGATTAAATGATTGCGTTAAGCCGTGGTCACACTTGATTTTAATGCATTAATTTTAACATTACTCGTTAGGCATTGGACGTTTTTGCCTCAGATTTTATTTGTGAATACTTTTTTGCGTTTTGTCCCTACGAAGGCAAAAACAAAACTCATAAGGGATCTATAAAGAATAAATCCTATAAAGGATGAGTCGTGTATTATATTAACAATCTTTGTTTTGTTATTGAAAACATTCCGATGAGTGTCGCACGCTTTGCCATGGTTTTATCTGCGCAAACCGAATAATGCAAACCATTCTAGGAAACTAACATAACAGGATCTTCTTATGGTTTACAATATTTTGTATTTTATTTCATGTTATTAATATCTGCAACTGAAACATGTAATATCATTTATTGTGTTGCCAATAAATAATGTATAAGACTAACAAAGGCTGTTTTCATTTGTAATTTACTTCACAAAGGTAAGTAAAAAATCATTTTCTTTTAATCAATTGGCAAATAACATTCAAATTGATTCTAATAAGTTACTTCTTTTGAAATTATACTATACAATACCACTAAATATTTATGGTATATGTCCAAATATAGACCAAATAAATTCTTTATTTATTAAAAATAATTGTAATAGATTTCTTCCGCAATATGTATAAAAATTATCTAAAAAACAATTAAAAAATTAGCTCCCCCCGAGTACGTTAGACGATTTCATAGGAAACAATAGGTACATGTATGCATACTGTTTTGTATTTCAATACCTAGTTATAGTAGGAAAACATCATCAAAAGCATTGTCGATTTCAAAACTATCCAGGAAATTAGCCAATAATTATTAAAATTTAATTTTTTTTAAAATAAAGATGAGATAGTATTTCAGAGGTCCGTATTGACTCCGCCAACGACTCTATCGGTAAAAATTACATTATTTCAAACTATAATTTAATAGCGTGTCCAGAATAACGAGTAATTTTTTCAATTTAAGTGGCGCCATCTATAACAATAAGCCTGAACCCTTCAATAAACGAGGCATATTTGAAAATGTACCAAACCGTGTAAATCTTTCCGCGTTCACTTGATCGAGCTATTTTTCTAAATACGTTACTTTTGATCTACAATTGTTTTGTATTTAAATACCTTGTTACAATGCTGAACCTAGATTTCCTATTTCGTTAATAATTGTAGTTTAATAACAAATTATACAGGTGCACAGCGTGTAGCATTAAAATGTGCTTTTTTATTCGTTTTTAAATATTGATGAAATAGCAAATCCCTGTCCCGCATTCACTATCTGGACGATTTTATGTGCAAGCATGCAATATTCTATAATAAAATATCCTAAACAGGTCGATCAAAATTTTGCCCGATTTCAGCCGGTAATTCAGTATTCTATACTAGATTGTCTACAGGCTAACACAAAGTCAATTTTACCTTCTTGGTAGCATACAGTCATTAGTTTAACAATATGTTTGACATATGCATAAACGTGGATTGTCAATCTATAAAATACATAAACATTACTCAGAATCCCAAAAATACGTAGACTTTGAATAAATTGTATTATTATTTTTCCGTAAATTGTTTTATTAATTTTCATATTAAAGCATTATTTTATAAGATATTCTTTAGATTGTAATAAAGAAACGAGTGACGAAGTGGACAACCGATTTGTTTGTTTCGTTTTTAATTAGTTAACTTGTGGAAACAATTCTCTTCACATTTGCGGATGAATGGGGAAGACAGAGCAAACAAAAATGGTTTTTATAAAGTTTTTATAAACTTCGTTCTCATCGCCATATTTTACCTGATCTATTTCATTCCAAAATTGTTCTATACCTGCATCTCTATTATAATTTCTATCAGAATTACGAAGTACGCGCTACTTGGTGTCCAGTTGTTGCACATTTCGTCCCTAAATGTACCAGTGGAACAAACAATAGATTCCTTTTCAGAACTTAAAATTACTTCTGGGTCTATCAAATTCGTTGTTTGTACAGAAAAAAGTAACTTCATATCTATAACTTCATATCTATTAAATATGTCCAAATGTTGCCTTTTCGGCGATAACAATAAAAACGGTAGATTTCAACTACCGAACGGTAGAGCGGTAGCCTGAAGTGAAAAGCGGTAGAACTACCGCTAAAACGGTAGACCTGGCAATTAATAGACAATTACGCTCATCTTGTCATTTTGAATCTCTTTACATTATTATATTATTATATTAACAACAAAATAATGCTAGTATAATTTACAAAGTATTATAGAGTTACGACAATAAATATTCTGTTCGTATCGACGTCTATTTTGACCATGTTTTTCAAACTTTCAAACGCTTATAGTTAAGCCGTTAAATTCTATTCGATTGTTTTTAACGGTGGAAAACTTTTTAGCGCGAAGCGACAAACATGGTTATTTGTCCTCTGTTGGTGTTCAAGTGAATATTTGTGTTTTCGTGTATCATTTATGATTTAGGTATATGTAAATGCTGTGGTAAATAAGTTAACTGTTACCAAATATGGCATCAAACAAGAATTCTCGCAAATCATTTGCTTTTTCAACACCACAAGTGCCTAGAGCGGGACCATCACAGCCGAGATTTTCCATGTCGGATGTAGAAGATGAACCAGATAAACCACCAGTTAAAGAAACTTTCCTGTCGAATAAGAAAGTTGACAAACAACCATTGCTGGATGTAATGAAGAAAAAGGCAAACAACAACCGCCCATCGGCGAAAAAGAAGAGATTTGAGAGTCCTACAACAACTCAGTTCAGACGAAGGGCACTTAAAGCCCAAGATACGGATAGTTTGTCATCGGATGAATTGCTTTGCGATGACTTACCTCGTTCATCGGCACCGTTTCATCATTTACTAAAAGGTATCGTGGCTTATGTTGAAATTATGAGCAATGACCAGGATAAATCTGGTGGAGTAAAAGCTCTATTAACGTCTATGGGTGCTCGAATCGTTGATAAAATTAGCAGAGGTGTTACGCATGTCATTTTTCAGGTAAGATGGCAGTAATAGCGGGTGGCCGTAATAGGTTAAGTTACAATGGAAACTTGATTTTTGTTTTAGGATGGATCATTCGAAACCCGTTGTAAGGCAAACCTTGTCAGTGCCCACTTGGTATCTGCGTTGTGGGTAGAAGCAGTTCGTAGAAATCATTGTAAAGTTCGCGAAGACGAGTATCCTGCTTTGGATACGCAGCCATTCAATGCCAATATTTCGGATCTGTGTGAGGTAATGTTTTGTTTATATATATATATATATATAATACGGGCTGTACCATTAATTTTAGTAAATTTATATAATTATATATAAATATACTGTCCTATAGGTATCCTTATTTATAACATTCCATTTTTCTCCATAGGAAACTTTCAAATTGCTCCCTTATAAATTCACACTTAATTCCTGTGAAATTTGAGATACTTAATTTATATATTTGATATAAAAGAACAAATTGATATGTTCCCAGAAATAATTTAAGCGTTGATTTTGTTTTTTATATATACGTAGACCACTCTACTGTTCCATTTGAGAAAACAAAAGTTGACATGACTTTATATTTTAGACAATAGTCACAGTTAAATGATATTAGATATTTCCTATTATTGGGAAAACTTGCATACCACAATTATTTACTACAAAAAAAAACATAAACATTTGAGTGCAGATATCAATATAACAGCAGATTTCCACTAACTTAGTTTGCCAAAGAGATGAGCCATAAAGGCCGTATCCACGGCATTCGTTGCTGTCATGCATGCATGAGACGGTTTTGAAGACAAAATTTCCATGAACAACATGCGTGACACACATGCATGACCGTGGACGGGGCCCTAAAGACAGATAACCTCAATGCCAATAACAGCAAATATTGAACAAATGACATTGTTATTCTGGTATGATTTTTTCTGTAGAATCTGAAGACTGAAATTGTAAATTATGTCTAGTGTTTAGATAAAATTTAAATTTGAGAAGGGGTTGCTACAAATTATAATTATAATATTAATTGTAAGTTGTAAAACGTGCCACTTCTTGGGGTTGGAATTTGGAAATAAAACGTGTGATGTCTTAAACTTGTCTATTTGTATACTTCTGGTACAGTTTTGGCTGGTTCAACGGGAACTGTTGAAATATCTTCTTGTTGGCTGGTGTTACTCTTCGTTACTCTTCTGTGGGATGGTATTATATATACCGAATTTCAATGTCAACCATCAGGTTTATTGGGTCACCATAATATTAAGACATTGAAATTCCACGTACAAAACAATAACACTTTCGGTATCGTAAATACACAATAATCATTGATAGCTTGTTTTATAAACATGTTTGCTTATAAACAATAAACATATAACATTACATACAGAATGCATAATCAATTAATATCGAAAAGTATATGAGATGAATATACATATAGAATTAAGAGATGAGCATTTGGGGGGTCAACACACTTAAGGCTCCCGTCTCAATTCAAATAGCAAACTGTAGCAAACTTCTCTCCAAAGCATCGAAATCAAAAACTTTGAAAAGAAAATCTGGACAATTCAATTAAGGATTTTCCAATTAGTAAAAGAACGACCCTTATATTTATATATATTTAGTTCGAGTGTTTTTCCAGTCAAGTATTGCAAGTATTTTAATATATTTTCAGCAATTTCAAAGAGAGTGTGACGACGTCGATATGGAACTTATTAATGGCGAGATTATCAATCGACAACCTTCCTTAGATCTTACAGGAAGCTCTATGGGAAGTGTTGTGCGCGAAACGATTGAAGCCGTTAATGCTAAATTAAAAGATTTTGATAGTACTGGCTCGGCTGAGCAGTCAAAATTGGATAATTCCAGTCAGAGAAATTCTTCTGTACGAAAAGAAGATAACTCAAGAAGTAGTTCCAGAAGAAAGAAATCAGTTTCAGAGCAGTCGGTAAAAAAAATTGTACATGGAAAACAGAGCAAACAGAAGACAAGAAGCAGCATCGTTTGCTCGAGGTTCCACAGGCCTGAGGTACGCACCTTTCAGCAGATAGTCACCAAACTTGGGGGGTTTAACGCCGAGAACGAGGTGACTGCCAAGACCAGCCATTTGGTTATCTCTGAACCGAAACGTACAGTCAACTTATTACGAGCCATTGCCAGAGGTTGCTGGATATTGAAAGCCGAATGGGTAAGTTGCATTTTTTCTCTGACAGTTTCTTCAAGCAAGAATTTTTTTCTTACTACACACACAATCACAAAAATATTACTTATAAAAACTAAATGTATATCTTTGGCAGTTATATAGATCCTTGGAAGCTGGTAAATGGCTGCAAGAAGAAGATTACGAATTGACGGATTACTCCTCTGCAGTGCAGGTAACTATAATTTTGAACCATCAAAATATACAAACATTAAATTGCCTTTCCTGTCTTCAGCAATCACGTCAACAGCGACAAGCATTTGGCCCGTCGTATTCGATGGATGTTTTCAATGGCTGTGGTAATATTTATATTGCCAAGTCATCCAATCCCCGTTGTTCTGACCTCCAGGAGTTGGTTACTTTATGCAAGGGTAAAATAACCAAAATTCTTAGGAATGCCAAACTTGTGGTTGGCGAGTACCTAGAAAGGGACGATGTCACATGCGTTAGTGAAAATTGGATTCTAGACTCCATTACATTTTACAAGAAGATGTCGCTAACGAGTTACCTGATTGAGCCACCACCCTCTAGGAGACAAAGTGAAGACTTTTAGTGTATTGTTTATTATATATTTATAGTATTTTACGTTGTATTTATAGAAGAATTATATTATTTTTGTATCTAATTTTTGTGATTTTTTTTGTGATATTAAATGTACATATTCAATTCAAATCGATATAATATAAATCGATGTAATGTATGGAATATGGATATCTTGGAGAGTGGGACAATTTCCACAGCACCTAGGCCTCATTAGGCCCCTTTTGCTAACCTCCGAGGGGTTCTTGTGTCCTAGGCTGTGTCTGCCTCGAGCCATCCTGTGGCCTTCTTATATCCATAAGAGCATTAATTTTGAGGGGTGATACAACACAAATTGTTGATATGCACGTGCTGATTTTAAATTTTTAAATATAATCTAATAGTGATAATGATAATAATGACTTTTTTAACTTTTTAGAACATTTTCGAGGAGATATTTGATGTGACTGCACAAATGGTGAGAATTAGGCCAATCACCGCAGATCCCGCTGTTTTACCGCAGTTTTACTTTTACGTCATCAATTTTTAGCCGTCCGAAACTAGCTGCTGATAATGTGAAGATGACAGGAAAGGCTGTTATTGCGTTTTTCTTTCTTGACCTTGAATGACCTTGAAATGCTTAGAAACATGTTTTTTTTTTTTTGTATGTAGAATAAAACGCTGTATGGTAGCTAGTGTTTTATTGTCGATAAAAATGTTATACTTTTCACAATCGATTTCAGTCCATATGTTGATGGACCATCATCAGGTGCGGCGTCTAGTCAGGCGAATCTCATTAAGGGTATGTCGTCGAAGTTGACTGAGGGACAGCCAAAAGCCATGAGTGTATGTCGGCGTGGGTATTAGACAGGCTGTCTAATACCCACGCCGACATACACTCATTCGACTTCGACGACATACCCTTAATGAGATTCGCCTGACTAGACGCCGCACCTGATGATGGTCCATCAACATATGGACTGAAATCGATTGTGAAAAGTATAACATTTTTATCGACAATAAAACACTAGCTACCATACAGCGTTTTATTCTACATGCAATTAACTACAGTCGATAATGGAGACATTCATACAAAATGTTTTTTTTTTATCGAACTTAAGTTGGGAAAACAGAAAAGCCAAATTACTATTGTATAACCTTTATAATCTTAAGAAAACCCAAAATAAGGTTTACCCGCTCATTACCCCCAGTATATTCTTTTAATCTAGCAAATTCGAACGTGAGATTCACATTTTGAAAGTCAAATATACCTAAAAATAGGTAAAATTACAAAATTTATCGATATTCATTCGAGACATCGCACATGTGGACTTCCAAACATGTTTCAAGTTCTCAAAACCTCATCTGAACAAGAAGAAACGCATGATTGTAGTATTGATGACCAGCCACAACCAATTCGCAAACGTGATTTAAAAGCTGATTTGAGTGGTCAATGTGACGGCATAAACGAACATCTAGAATCTGGATCTTATGTGTTAGTGGAATCGGGGGAAAGAAAAAAAAAACAGGAGTGGCCAACTCATTGCCAAATGCCAAGGCAATATAGTAAATCATTATATTAAAGTAATGTTTATGAAGAGCTGCGAAAAAGACAGTTCGTTATGTCGCTGATGAAAGTAATGTATCGTCTGTTCATTTGGAGCAAATTATATCCATCCTACCACGACCAGTAATAAAGTTGAAGGGGAAACGGGTATATTACAAATTTAAAAAACAGTGATTTTATGAGAGGAATTTCAGACACTGTATAATTATGATCTCTTGTTTTATTGTTCATTGTTTGATTGTTTAATTAAATGCCTTTAAAACAAAATTTTTTTTATGAATACTTATATGTTATACAAATGCGATGTACTTCCTTTATTTACACATCAAGCACTATATAATATGTCAGGGTAGTACGTGAAACCCTACTGAAAAACACTCACGCCGCTACCACTCGTTCACGCTTATACAACTCGCTCACGGTGTCAAAAATGGCAAAAAATATATCTGATTATTTCAGAATCACATTTTATGATACTCTATGGCGTCTGTTAAATCCACCTGCATAATTTTACTAACTTTAGTCAAAAATTTAAATTTCATGCAAAATTTTTAATTTTTTTTTCTTTAAAACTTTTAAATTGATTAAGAAATAGTTATTTTTAACTCATTTGATGTTTTTGTTCACTAAATAACCTCAAACCACCACTTAACGGTCCGTTTTAGTAGCGTGAGCGATTTGTACATATTGGGTGTTTCTCGGGAAATAAAAGGAGAAAAATGTACTAATTGGATCAGTTTAGCTCTGCTCCATACTTAACAATACTTATTGGTTTGTGACAGGTGGGTTTCAATATAAAAACACATATTCTTCATATAATTATAATTATATAAAAATATAATATAAAAAAAAGTTATAAATTATTTTTTTATATATCGGCCGTCAGCCCCCCGTCGCGGCGGCGACCGCGGCTGCCGCTCTTGCGGCGGGACGGACCCCGCCGGCCGCCCGTCATGGCGGGGCCGCCCGACGGGATTCTTTTTTTCTATATCATTCCTGCAATAGATAAAAGATATGTATTAAAATATTGATCAAATATATGATATATGGTTATTGGTAGTGTTGCAAATCGGATATATAAATATATCCGATTTGCATAAAACTTATTTCTTGGAATATAATCCTGATTCTTAGTCTCGGAATCAATATGGCGACCAAAAATGTTTGATTAGTATAAAACTTATTTTCTGCAATATTACAGGACTTTGCTGCTAAAATTATACATGTATTGACTGTTGAAAAAATATTATTGTCTATAGTGTTACATTTTAGGAATCTTTTTCATACAAGGAGGTAGTATTGCGCGTTTTTCCAATGGTTTAAAAATCCATAAGAAATCAGATTTGAAATAAACAGCTTCAAATATCACAGGAAATAAGTTTCAATTAAATCTGACAGTTTCTCTAGTCTTTGGTTTGCAATATTAAATCTGCCATTTTGAATTTTGAAAATCTGACAACAGATTTGGAATTAAAGAGCCTCAAATGTGGCAGGAATAAAGTGCAGTCATTCTCGATTTATAAAATGTTATATTATATGAGATTCGGCATTTGGGAGCTTGAAATGCGATATTTTTTATTTTTTTATTAATTAACAGTACCTCATAGGTACTTGTGTATAACGCCTAGTCTAGCTGTATTAATCTAATCTAAATCTAAAATATAGAAATCTGTTAATTCTCTTGCGGCTAATGCATTTTTTTCATTTGGGGACCTATTACGGTCTATGAGGGCTCAATAATCGACAAGGAGAACATGAAAGATAGAGTTCGAGCTGCTTTTTCTGCTAACTCTCAGGGACGCCACCAACAATACTATTTTAAAAATAATTGAAGCATGTGTAGGGGAAAACGGCAAGGTTTTTGACCAGCTACTGAAATAGAATTAGGCAGTTTTTCAAATTTACTAAACTTGTTCAATAAATTTCTGTTTATTCCAAATTGTTCAGTTGTTTTCAAACGCAATCTAGATTTAGCAATGTTTGTAGTTTGTACTGCGATGTTTCAAAATCGATTTCAGTACGTTCAAGTACATTTTAGGTATAGGACATTGTACACAAATTTGATCTAAAAGTTTCCATAGAATTTAAAAATGCATTCATATGATAGGGTTGCCATTTGAAAAATCAACTCTTAGTACTTTTCTCGTATTCAACTTTGATCTTATAATTTGAAACTCGAGTTTCTTGACATCAATAAAAAAGCTGACGAATTAAAACACGCGATTGTTCTAGCATGAACGCAACTAATTTGCAGTAAAGAAATAACATCCACTCAGCAAATCAACAAGTGGTATTCAGGTCATCTACGAAATAAACAATTTTATCGAGATAATATGTATAAAAATCGAAACTAACGAAGTTGGGCGCGGATTGGGATTATATACAAAATAGCTAGAAATGAGTATTCAAAATTAATTAAAACAGCTAAAAACGAATATTTAGGTAACATTTTACACGAGAATGAAAACAATCCAGAGAAAACATGGAAAATTCTAAAAACAATAATAGGTAACAACAAGCCCAAAAAAATTAAGAAAGTTGTTTTTAATAACGTTGCAATTACAGAAGAATGCGACATTAGCTAGTATTTTTTTGCTAATTTTTTGCTAATTTTTTTAACAAAAAAGGTTTTTTTTTGCTTTGTTGGTTTTTGAGATATAGGGGTGCGCCGCTGACGTGCCGGCAAGCCAGCGGCGCATTTTGGAAAAACAAATGAATTTGAAAAAACTAAACAGCTAGTATTTTTTTGCTAATTTTTTAACAAAAAAGATTTTTTTTTGCTTTGTTGGTTTTTGAGATATAGGGGTGCGCCGCTGACGTGCCGGCAAGCCAGCGGCGCATTTTGGAAAAACAAATGAATTTGAAAAACTAAGCAACTAGTATTTTTTTGCTAATTTTTTGCTAATTTTTTAACCAAAAAGATTTTTTTTGTTTTGTTGGTTTTTGAGATATAGGGGTGCGCCGCTGACGTGCCGGCAAGCCAGCGGCGCACTATGTGAAAACAAATTAATTGGAAAAATGTGAGCACCCTATAAATACTATAAATACTGCTAGCTTACTTTTTCCCAATTCATTTGTTTTTCCAAAATGTGCCGCTGGCTTGCCGGCACGTCAGCGGCGCACCCCTACATCTCAAAAACCAACAAAGCAAAAAAAATCTTTTTTGGTAAAAACTTAGCAAAGAAATACTGACTGCTTAGTTTTTCAAATTCATTTGTTTTTCCAAAATGTGCCGCTGTCTTGCCGGCACGTCAGCGGCGCCTCGGTAACTCGAAAACTACGATAGCAAAAAAATCGATATTTTTGTTAAAAAAATAGCAAACAAATATGGAGATAAGGATTTTCATTTTGCACGCACGCACGCTCGCGCGCACACACAGACATTTTTTTTACCTTGGTAAAATATGTTTAGGGGACCGAAAAGGACCTATTTCCGCTAAAATCTCAAAAAAAAATTTCGGCACGATTACAATACTTTACATACTGCGTATGATAAAGTAATAATGAATTCTATAAAAATAATTCCTACGTAAAATTCTAAGAATTAGTCTTAGCATTAAAAAATTTAAAATATACAAGGTGTTTAAACCCAATAAACTTTTATATATATATTTTTTTGCAGTTGCGGAATTATTTAGATATTCCGGTAATTTTGGTTAATTGCTTATAATTAAATAAAAATTATAAAAAAAATTATTCCTATAGAAAATTCTGTACGAGCAAATTCTTTTTGATCGAGATCGTTTCTTCTTCTTCTTAAAAACAAACTATGGTGTTTGGGCGCACTGTCAATACTATTAAAATATCTGTCAAATCCTGGCGAACTTGTTTTATTTTAATGCAGACACGATCGATCTCGATCAAATAGAATCTCATGCAGTTAGAGTATTAATTTTATATCTTGTATGACAAAGTCATACGCCTGGCCACATCAGATTTTTTTTGTCATATATTAACTAATTTGAAATTGTTTAAACAATTAGCATTTGTTTATACAAAAATATACGATGGTACGAACATACTTTTACAGAAGTTATTAAATTATTGGATTTTTTATCATTTATTAACTAATTAGCAATTGTTTACACAAATACCATTGACGAGGCCTGCAAGGAGAAAAGAATCACTACTGTTTGACCGATATCGTAAAACCTCCAAAAATACAAAAAGGGCAAGATATCCTATACATATGAACTTTTGTCAAGAAATACATACTAACATTTTATTAATATAAAAGTAGAAGTAATTTGTTTCTTTAACTAAATTTATTTGTTCAAACAATTGCACCTTAAGTAACAAAGTACAAAAAACATGCCAACAATGTTCAATAACAATAATAATTTCTACAAAAGGAAAAACAAAAAATACTTGTTTAAAGAATTGCAAATTCGTTAATAAATGACAAAAACTGCCAATAATTTAGTAAGAGTTTCTACAATAAATATAAAAAATATAACAATGTATAGGTATATCTGTCTAAACAATTACAAATTAGTTAATAAATGTCATAAAATATAGGAAATGATGTCCATTACAATGTTTAAACAAACGGTATTTGTTACTCTCAAAAAATGGACACAAAACAAGTATAAAGTCAATCTTGAACCTTGCAGTTGCATCTTATAAAAGAAAAATCAGTACTTACCCTGCTCGTTCAGGCCCCGCGCGCCCGGCTTGTCCGGCTTGATTTCTGCAAATATTAAGTAATATGATTAATTAAGTATACAACAAAGATTTTATCAAGCCATAGATTTGATCAAAAGAGACAATTGAATGAGTTAATGCAATTTAACACACTAGATGCTTACCCAGTGTTCACTCTGTCACCCATGCTGAATAAGTGGCGTCAATAGGAGTGAGTGGGCCCGTGTGCGAACAGAAACAACGGGCCCCCCACTTTATTTAATACTTTGAAACCCTTATTTGACTGCCCACTAACAAGACTTTATACTTTTTATACGTTTTTTATACCTTATATATCAAAGCCAGCTATCATTTTATTTTTAAATAAATAATATCTTAACTATTCCTATTTCCTCCGCCAGTGCTGCTGAAAGAACATTCTCAAAACTCAAAATTGTTAAAACGTACTTACGCAATACCATAAAACAGAGTCGTTTGTCCAGCTTAACTAAAAACGAACTCATGGGCTGTGGAAAAGTTGATTAAGACATTTGCGTCCTTAAAAGCAAGCAGAATTGTAATTTAAATCACCAATAATCAACACTAATAACAAATAATTTATCTTTTATTTCTCATTGTAATACCACTTATTTTATATACAGGTGTCTCAACAGTGCGATCTCGGAAGATTGTACGTCTGTTAATGAAGATATTTTAAAACTGATTTCACTCATATATAGAGAAACTCCGAGGGGCACATTTTAAAATTATTAGTGTGTATACAGGGTGCTCCATAAGGTAGTACCAACCCATACTAATGCTTGTTTGAATGGAGCAACCTATACTTCGGCACAATTTTGAATTTCTCGCAAAGCTTTACGATTCTTTTTTATTTATTGGTATTTTTATGGAAAAACAGTAGTAAGAAAAACTGTATATCTCATGCAATAACTGCTTTTAATTTTATTTCGCACGCTTAGATTATGATTAAGTAAGAAGCGTTCTATTATCATGATTACCTACCATATCCAAATTGTGTACATGGTCGTCATAATCTGCAGCAAAATAAAGCAAACAGTTTTTCCTATGAAAGTTATTTTTTTTTTAAATTGAGCACCCTGTATCTAATTCTTTTTTGAATTCTACGCATCGTTCTGAACAAAAGAAGTACTCACTAGTGCCACACACTTGTGCTAAAATAAACCATTGCTGAGATAACTAGTCTTCTTAATAAAAAAATCGATTTTTCTATCAATAAGTGCTTCTACACCTACATTAACAATTAAACCAGTTAACTGTTAAGTATTTACCTAAACTACTGTTTTCTCTCATAATTTCATCTTTTTTTAATAAAATATTCTAAAACAATCTATCACATCTGCAATTTCATATTATAATTTGAATTAAAATTTTACTTATACTTTGTAGGCTGTGAAAAACTGCTAAAGTAGTTACTAAGGTATCTGTCAGTGGTATCTGTTAACACTACTTGCCAATAAAGCATTTTTGTTGCATTCGCCAAAACCCACACCATGTCAATTAGTTCCTCCTGGGAAAAGTTCGCCTTATTTCCCAAAATTATGCAAATCTAACTTACCAACCGTAACAGTATCACCACCACTGACAGATACCTCAATACCTTGTTTAGCACAGTTTTTCATAGCCTACAGGGTATAAGTAAAATTTTATTTCAAATTATAATGTTAAATTGCAGATTTGTCTGTTTTATTTTATTTAAAAAAAAGATAAAATCATTCGAGATAACAGTACTTTAGGTGAATACTTGTGGTTTGATAACTTAGTCCTGAAGATGCTAATGAAAATAAAAATTGGCGGGCTGAACTGACGCAAAAAAATGCAGCGGAAGACGAAGACATAAAACAACCGGAAAAAGTCATGTTCATGTCGAAATATAACGGTAGAGGTAATTACCAAAATAAAGGTTATAAAAATCAGAACAAATTTTATTATAACAATTCGCAAAATAGAAATTTTAATTCTACTCGCGGAAAACCGAACCCGAGATATCAACGTCAGCAATTTACAGGTCACTATCGTGGGCCAAATAATAACACTCGCGCGAACACTATAGGGGTACGGCAACGAGGTGGGCAATTTAGACCACACACATTGTACTGAAAATAAACAAAGCAATACGGAATCTGTAATGAATCAGTTTTTCGTGACAGCAGTAATCAATAAATGTTACAATAACAGTGATATATCTTTGGATTGGGTAACTTTTAGTGTCGAAGGTTTTAAACTAAATTTTCTAGTGCAATCGATTATAAAAAATTACCAAAAAATGCAAAATTATAAAAGATCAAATTGAAATAAAAGGAATAGGTGGAACAATAACTTCAGAGGGATTCACGTATTTAAAATTGGAAGTTAATAATCGAATATTTATTAAAAAAATTTACATTTGAAAAAATTTTATTTGCAATTATCATGGTATTATTGGCTGTAATTTTCTTAAAACGTATAAGACTCATGTTAATTATGAACAACTTATCTACAACAGATGCCGACACTCTGCAGCAACAATTTCTTATTTAAATACAAATATAACCCAAAGACTGTACGGTTAAAACGCAAGAATTATGTGAAGGAGTATTTATGGCAGGAATTATAGCATTATATATTATTATATTATTATTATAGGCAAAATACCCGTTAAAATATAAATACTAGAGACGTAGAAGTTCATTTAAAAAATTTCTAACCTGAGGTCCAAGAGTTATCTGATTTTTAAATTCGTTCATTTACTAAAGGCAATATTACAGTAGACAGAGTTAAAAAACTATTCAAACTTCTCAATCTTAACTATCTAAATAAAGAAGAACAAATATCTATAGAGAACATGTGTGCAAAATTTTCAGATATTTTTCACTTACCACAGGATAAGCTTACAACAACACATCTATATCACAAAGTATTCATTTGAAAGAGAATAGCTCTCCAGTATATGTAAAACCGTATAGATTACCTCAAGCTCAAAAATCTGATGTGGCCAGGCACATAATTACACCTAATTGCAGCAAATCCAGCTCAACAAAACATCGCAACAGCCTCCAATGTGCGCTCGATGCCTAAAGTCCCCCCTGTTGAGCAAACAGACAACGCTTCACCTTTCTCCCAAAACTGTTTAACGATAAATTTTTCATATCTTCCCTGAGACCATTGTATATGTGGCTGACCTGGTAAGAGAATGACCGTTTATACAGCTCAGTGCGATGGGCAGGTGGGGCAAACAAACCCCCGAACATTAAATTAAGGTTATGGACATCCGTTCTACAGCATATCTTCCGCATGAGGTATTGTGGGATCCTAGTGGATAGCAACTTATGATACAATATTGCTGCATGCAACACCCTAGTGTTATCCATGTTCCACCCCAAGTCGCCCAGCCCATTCGATACATGATCATACTTCGTCAAACCAAAAAGAAACAGAACACATGCATTTTGGACACGCTGAACGCGCTGCCTATCCGACGCCATCAGGCAAGGACGGTACACGGTATCACAATATGAGATCTTTCGATACTATTAACTACTATCAATATTAATTCTGAGATAATGTCAAAACTTCAGCATTTGACAATACCGGTACTGTCATTAGACTGAAAAATTTGCAAATCCTGGGTCACTATACAGGGTCTCCCACGACGAGCTGCCATTAGAAGTAGGTATATGGCGAACCAAATGAAAAGAGAGATTGAAAATTTGAGGACTTATATTGTTGGATACGATCGTCTCAACTAAAATATTTTGAGTTTTCGGTTACTTCCGGTTACGATGTGTTACGATGTCAACTTTTATACTTCAAATGGAACACCCTGCCTTTTACCGCATTTTTAAAATCTTCAATAAATTTTAGATCAATTTTATGTTTCATTGCCTATACCTAACATGTGTCATTTTCGAGATATTAATTTTTTTATATTAATTTTTTTCATAAAAAAATGACAGCTGCACGGTTACTTGCAATTACTGATATAAACGCACACGCCACGCAGTACAGACACTAGCCGCGCGCTGCTTAATACATAGTCGGATTTTTTATGCTCGGGACTTGCGATTGCGCCCCTAGGCACGTGCCTAACGTTCCTTATGGGAAATTCGCCACTGCAGTGAGTGACACACACACACACAGACATTTTTTTGTACCTTGGTCAAAAATGTTCAGGGGACCCAGAAAGACCTATTTCCGCTAAAATCTCATTTTTTTTTTTTTCGGCGCGATTACAATACTTCATCGTACGGCGTATGATAAAGTAAGAAAGCTGAAGTAGATCGACAAATTCAAAGCATGCTTAAAGATAATATTATTGAGGAAGCTCAATGCGCATGCATGGTCTTCTCCGATATTATTAGTACCTAAAAAAGCAGACAACAGTGGTAACAAAAAATGAAGAATAGTTGTAGATTTCAGAATGCTTAATCAGAGAATTCAAGATGATAAACGTCCTTTACCGAACATAGCCGATATTCTAGATTCCTTATCAGGCGAGTTACATTCGCCCAGTATAACGACGTCTATTCATTATATATGTATATTGTATATGCTTATCTTAAGTTGTGTGTTTATATATTTATAACCGCTTACACTGCATATATGCAGGCCGTATTCTTTGCATTGTATATTTTATATTGTCACTCTGTTCCTCTCTCTCATATAATTCGCAGAATAAATTCTCTGTCAAATAAATTAGTTACAATAAGATTTACAATTTTTCAGTTCTAAAATAAAATTGGCGCTCTTTATTTTTCACATTTAGACCTAACCTAAGTCAGGGATATTTTTAACTAGGTTTAGATCATAAAAGCAGAAAATATACGGGATTTTCCACAAATAAAGGCCAATATCAAATGAGTAGATTACCGATGGGCTTAAAAACAAGTCCCCATGCATTTTCCAGATTAATGACAATAGCAATGTCAGGTCTCAACTACGACAAATGTTTTGTATATTTAGACGATTTAATTATTTTTGGAAGAAATTTAAATGACCACAGTAAACACTTAATTGATGTATTTAGCAGATTAAGAAAAGTAAATCTTAAATGAAATCCCACGACTTTACCCATTTTTCAAAATCGCTTCTTGACACAGTCTTCCTTGTTATGGTTTCGCGCGAGTGAAAGTTATGATAATATTGCTAGATCTTTTAATCACCTACAATAAATGTCATATGCGTTTTTCCGCTCAAACAACCATTTTTACCTAATTCGGCTGAAAAGCATCACCCATATGAAAGACCAGTAGGCACACATTGTTTACAGGGTGTCACCTTACGCATCTTGAAAATTTCTAGTAGAATTTAATATAGCATCATACATATGCTGACCTAGTGCTGATCTATGATATTTTATGTTGGTATACTGCTGATCGGACTATCAATGGTAGGCCATCGTTTTGTCGATAAACGTTGTTTTTGAATTGAAAGGAATTGAAAACTGAGATTGTATAAGTTTGGGTTGTGATGTAGTGTCTTGTAAACTCATTCTTCGTTCTTCGTGGGAGGTATGTGTACAGGATTGACTATATCAAAATTTGATACCATAATGGAGTATTGGTTATTTTTAAACTTTTTGTTTTATTTATAAAATCGATGGGGTTTTTAATTTCATATTGTGGTTTGAACTGTACTGTGATACGGGAGGATCGATGGATTGAAAGTCAACATGTTACGAATACATCTATAAATCTATTACAATGTATACCAGACGGTGCTTTGCCAGACGGACCATGCCACGCACCTGGCTTAACAGGAGGTCGTCTCGGGTTCAACAGCCGCGTGATGCTGTGATGCTGAATCTATGTTGCATATAATATATATATACTATAAACTAAAATACATATTCTTACTTAACGTAAGCATTCTTATAATTGGTAATATTCCACTACAGTAAAGTACAGCGTCAGCGCGCCCGGGCCGACGCCACAGTGGGGCGAAAATGACCTTTCGGGGACAAAATTCTGTAACTTTGTCATTTTTAGATGAATTCTTATAAAATTTTGTGCGCATAACACCTAAGGTTTAATCTGAGTAAAAAAAAACATTAAAATGTTAATAATTTATTTATTATAAAATAACAAACAAGAATCCTTTAAGTCGCAAGCTTGGTTTTGTGTCATTTGTAATAAAACTGTATATTTAAGGTGTTTTTGTGTCACTAATTATAAATCCGATGTCAGATTTTAAGAATTCAAAATGGTGGATGAAATATGGCAAGCTCAAAATCCAAAATGTAAACAATTATTGCAAATCTACGCGTGGCGTTAAATCAAAACAGAAATGTTATTAATTCTACGATTATATTAAAAAAATGTTAAATATTGATTAACATCATAAAAATTGTTTCAAAATATTGTAGGAAATAATAATTTTAATCTTCTAGTAAATCGATAACTTCTTCATCGACATCTATGTGTTTCTGTGAAGGTTGGTTTCTAATGCTCATTGCTCGTTATAAATGGATCTGATGTGCACAGCAAATGATGAAAAACATCTTCATTGGTCGCTGATCTAGAACATTTCCTAGAATGACGAAGTCTAAATTTTTTACAATCTTTATTTCTAGCTTCTTGTGCGTCTTCAGATAGCTGTCCAAGAGGCAAAATAGAATGGTATCTGATTATATTCTCTCCGTGAACAAGAACTTTGTGAACTGAAGAGGGCATGTAGTACCAACTATATTTGCTAACGTATAGTTCAGCTGTGTTGCGAGTGTAAATCCCAAATTTGGTTGCATCAATTTTCTTACCACAAGACATACTTTGAAGTATAATATGGAATCTTTTTATCAATTCGTTATCAACTCCTGTTATTTCAGACGTTCAAGTGAACTTTATGAATTACTTCCAAGGTTTCTGGCGATGCAAACCGCAATTCTTCAACAACGGTAGCGTGCTTCAATTCTCCAATCGATCGCAGTCCTTGTACGTAAGAATGATGGATTTGATGTAGTCCAGAGTCCCGAAATAATTTAATCGCTTTTCTTGGTTTCTTGTTTGGTTTTATCCGATGATAATTCATAATCCTTGCAAGGCCTTCCTCGTTTTGTTCCCGATGATGTAGTAGGCTCCTGCTCTTCATCGAACTGTATAGAGAAATCTCCATCAAGCCAGTCAGCGTTCGTTCTCAAAAACTTGTCCTTAGTTCTATTAGCATTACTCCAACGCTGTTTGAAATGTGACAAAAAAACTTTCTGTATTCTCACAATAGCACATGTGTAATTGGCTTCAGTGAGAGTAGGAAACTTTTCTTCAAGATAACGCTGCACTGAAGATATATGTTTTCCGTGTTCTATAAGAGTAACACATAACTCGCGTTTATTAATCTTTATCGAACTCATTGTTGTTAAGTGTTTGGTCTGACTGTAGAAAAATTTGACTGAATATGAAGATTAACAAGCAAGATATTAACAATATCACAGAACAATAAAA
This sequence comes from Melinopterus prodromus, assembly GCA_964023965.1. Taxonomy (NCBI): domain Eukaryota; kingdom Metazoa; phylum Arthropoda; class Insecta; order Coleoptera; family Scarabaeidae; genus Melinopterus; species Melinopterus prodromus. The sequence goes on along the minus strand of OZ030398.1, from coordinate 27,892,257 downwards.
CATAATATTGACGATACTCACATCAGTTTGCGGTTAATTATTTTTATCCTTATCACTACAAAAATAGGTGAAAAACAAAAATAGGTGGTTGTTTGTGAGATTAGTTCTAACTTATCCAGCAATAATATTATTTTCGTATTGATAAAAGCTAAAAATATATTGTGTTAGATATCAATCTCTTGAACGATGTTAGGTTAGGCATTAGCTCTAAAGTAGTTTATGATAATGTTTTAATATTTCTAGGAGTGGGTAATTGATATAGACAAGAAGTACAGTACACAAAATGCATATGTATTATAGTTATACTGTATGTATTTTAATACATAATTTCATTCTCAAATAACTAATCAGTTTTTACATATGTATGTCAAATAGACGTCAATCATTTAAAGATTACATCTAATAAGTATAATAAGCCAATATAATACTCCAAAGACATTCCAAGTTTTGCTAGCAAATGTTGAAATATCAAGTTTTCCAAATGTTAGTATTGTTATATAAAAGAACGCAAAATAATGAATTCTTGCTACTAAAGATACATTTGCTTATGTATAAACATTTTAAAAAGTAACTTACCAAGAAAGACGTTACGTGTTAAAAATCTGTTATTGTACACTACTTCAGAATTTTTCAATTTTAGCATAGCGGGGCGCCCAGGGGCAGAATAAACCTATGGCATTGTGTAGCTAGATAAAAGAGCTATCAAACGTAGTATGTTAGACATTGGAGGCAAATGGAGGCAAAGACCAAAAGCTTAGTCAAAGTATTTTTTTTACTATTTTTAACATGGTCACGGAAAATATTTTTCTTTTTTTACAAAAACGAATGAGTATTGGAAATTAAGCAAAGCATTTTTGAAATGTAGATGTAATTCTCTTTCCAGTGATGTATAATACGTTAAGAAAAGTTATGCATACATAACAGTAAATCACTACTTGTGTGGGGTATGCGCGCAATAAATTTTTGTAGAATAGCAACAAGACCTTCAAATAATAAAATGTTTGGGCAAATCAAACTTCAATCTATCTACTTTATTATAAAATTAATTTCTACTTTGTAGGAGGTAGTTGGTGAAAACCATTTTTGTCCCTCCCGTATACAGCGGAGCCCCACTGTGGCGGCGGTCTGTAACCAAGCTCCAGTTGGGTACCTGAAGGTTTTTTGATTATTACACCATTATTTTGAAAAAGAATGGTAACATGTTGTACATTGCGGAAATCAGAAAAAAAAACACGACTATCGGAAAATGCCAAAATTGAACATGGCGCCCATAAGAAAAACAAAAGTTGGCCATGGTCACGCCGCCATCTTTGATGATATTTCAAATTAAAAAATGACACTGTATTCCTTGTTAAAAGGTACCTGTAGAATGTTTTTTGTTTCAATTGTCTAGCTTCATTTGGTTTTGAATAAAAAATTAAAAACGATATCTTAACATTTCAGTTTTTTGTGGATATCGTCAAAATGAGAAATGATAGCTTAAATTTCTTTTCAGATAATTGATTAGCACAAATATACGAAACTTTGCCAAATTTAAACATAGGATCTATCTCCACTAATAAGCGAGATCCCCATGGTGAGGCTCGAAATTGAATCGCCCGGTATAGTTATTTGGAAATAATATTCAACTTAGTATCTACTAAATAAGTAATCGTTTACTTACGATAGAAGAATTGCGCGCAATTTCGGCAAACCCGAACCGGTGACCCGTAGTGGTAATGTATGCCGGAACTGCTCCCGCATACCGGGCATCTCTGAAAAATTGACAAATGGCAAATTACAAAATTACGAAATGACACTATAGTCCGGTCAAATCGTTTCTAAGAGTGCCTGTTCCAGGAACAAAACACAGAAGTTTTTTCTCTCATTCTATATGTTTTTTGGGGTGTTGAATCCGAATTTCAACTTCGTAGCTACTTCCCACGGCTGTGGCTTTACAAAGAAACTGGCAAAAAACGCAAAAATATTTTGACCTCTTCGAGGTAGACCACTTTTCGAGGTAGACCACCCTATACAAAAATGAAGTATGTACCTACATTAAGTTTTCTATATGAGTACGCCTGAAATGCATTTTCGGTTGAACTGTTTGGCCGCTAGAGCGTGCTAAAAAGGCAAAATTTTCTCCTACTTTGTGTAAAACCCAGTTAGTTGAAAAGGCTAGAATTATGCTAAAACTACATTAATTTCCCTACAAATTGTACATCTTTATAGACACCCCTCCCCCTCCCACATTTAGTGTAGTGAGGGTATATTGAGTTTGATTCAACATTTGTAACACCCAGATACAAACTTATACATATATGGATTTGATCAGATGTCCGTCTGTGTACACTATACACGATAACTGCCGTAATTTTGAAGTAATTGATCTGAAATTTGGTATGGAAGCTTATCTCAAGAACAAGTTCGTGAATGGGCAAAATCGGTTAACTTTGTTTTTATTTATCTTACGGGTTTTTTTTTTTTTAAGAACGGAGCTTAGTTATTAGGTGCTAAAAATATTTATTTATTAAACGCCTTTAAAAAATGCCCGTCTTCTAACCGTATCAAACGTTCTAAATTTCGAACCGAAAGATGTTTCAATCCATTCAATTTGCCCCCGCATCCAAATATAAATAAAGCAAATAAAGCATAGTTCTCAGAAAAATCACAGATAACAATGCACTCATCTTTTTTGCAAGGATTGCTTTTTTTTTGCTGTTCATAAAATCATTTTGGCTTCTCACTAAGTATGAATGCAATAGTAGTTTTTCTAAACCGGTCTTCATTTTTAGTAAATATTCATCAACTGGGTATATCATTAGTTGCAAAGTGGTTCTGTCGACGTTCATCCATTGTCTATAAGTGATTCGTCGATCAAATGTGTTGCACCAGGATATTCAGAACATTTTCCAAAATAACAATTTGTTGATGCTTGAACAAAAATCATACGTTTTAAACAGTCGTGATACTTTTTGCTAGATGTTATAGGTATATTTGAAGCCAATAATTGGTGTTTTGTTCCTTTTCTGAGAGCTCATTATTCTTTATATTTGGATGCGGAGACAAATTGAATGGATTGAAACATCTATCGGTTCGAAATTTAGAACGTTTGATACAGTTAGAAGACGGCATTTTTAAAGGCGTTTAATAAATAAATATTTCCGTCGATCGTTTATTTATGAGTCCTTTTGACAATTCTTTTCCTTTCAGTAGTTTTTAATAAATAAATAAATAAACTGTTGGTACAAGAAATAAAACATGCATATTGACAAAAGTGGTATGCCAATGAGAAAAAAAAGAACAAAGCAAAAACAAAAGAAGAAAACAAGAGGCAATTGAATGACATAAAAAGTGTGGTTTCAAAATATGAAGCCACAAGAGTTCTTTCTCAGAGTATTTATTTGAACAATTTTGACAGAAGGGTTTTATGCGACATGCAAATGATAAATGATACATTATTTTTAACAAATGTCTCTGATTATATATCATCGCTACTAAGAAAACTTGTATTACAAAGTAGTTTAGATCGCAAACACTAATAGCTAATATTGGAAAGGTTGTAACACTAAAAAGGCAAAGTTTTATGACTTAAATTCTTAAAACAAAAGAGACGTAACTATAATTTGTAGATGTGAAGGAACCAAAAATAATAATACATAAAATAATCATACCTAGGCATTAATTACTAAATTTCTAATATTGTTTATTGTGTAGTTTAGTTACTTAAAAATCACAAAGCTACAGACAAATTTTAACCTCTACGTAAAGCGTTTTAATCTACTGAAATTACTATCCGTTTTTTATATACATCGACCACGTTTTTAATCGTGTATTCTATTTTGTTGCAGTTACTCGTGCATGACAAACATCGTGGATCAGTTGTTTCCGCCGTTACCAGTGGACGCAAATGATTACTCGCAGTTCATCTACTGGCGTGATCCAATGCCACCCTTAGACGATATAAAAGATGTTGATTAATAATACCTCCCGTTGCTCCGTTCAGTAGATCGATGCATTTTATTTACGTAGTATTTACCCTATCCAAACCTACTATTCGGTGCAAATGGAATCTAGCCTGCTAAAACCGACAGATTACTATATAAAGGGATATTCGGAGTATTCTGTGGCGCTTGTCGTGCGTGTCTCCATTGATTATCATTACAAATTTACTTGTCTCTTCTAGATATGTACACATATTATATACCACTTATATTTTCTTATTTATTGATAGCCATGTAACTTATTGTTTACTTCTAGTGGATTAGCACTTCTTGTAATGGGTTACTAACTACCGTTTTTATTGCTTGAAATTATCGTTTCCGTCACTCAATTCGGCTTACACTATATTATTATTATTTGTCGATTAGGATAGCATTTAGATTTATCTTTAATTTTTCCTTCATCATGATATTTATATGTGATATTTTTATCGATAAGTTGATTTTATATAGTAAAATATTACACTGGAAATGTTATTATTTTCATTTCGTTTATTGTGATGCTATAGAAATAAAACAAATGTTATACTTGGTCGTTAGTTTATAATCTTAAGTATTTAACCCTCCTTTTTTTGTTAATCAATCAAATATTAAGCAGTAAATTGTTTTTCAAATTAGCAAAAATTGTTTGAAAAGAAGTAAACACTGCAGAAGTGAACACAGAAGGTAAGAAAATTTAACTTCATTGCAGGACATTAGATTTTTTTTATTAACCTCTTGAGTATTTTAAATTAACTCTTTTTTGTTATGTACCCACATTATTTCTCTTTAAAATGATATATCATTTGTTTCCCTAAAGTTAATACTTTTGGAAATATTGATAAAAATATATTAAATATTCTCGATTAAAAATTCTCGCAAAACTGTACTTGTAGATTGACTAACTATGGCCCAAACTAGTATATTTTTTTGAGAAAAAAAGTAGTTTTTGCAGTATTTTCTAAAACAACTTGCCAATTTGTGTTTGCCAAACAAAAAAGCTCTAAGAAAAACTTATTATTTTGGTTGAAACTATTATTTTTAAGTTTTTTCTGCGCCCTAAGTGTTTTTTTTTTTGGGATTTAAGCAATAAAAATATGCTATAAGATTTATTTTTGCATTGTGATAAGTCTATTAATAAATATATCAAAAAATTTTAATAAATTGTATCCTAAAACTGCCTTAGAAAAATTAAAATGAATGGTAGTTAACGTTAGTCCTATATAATTTTCTATTAAAAGGAAAGAATTTTTTTTTTTCATTTTTACAGACGATAAAACAAAAACAAAGAAAGACAAAGAAAATCGTTATTGATCATACTATTTTTTAAGCTACAATAAATTCTTTTTTATAGATTAGCAAGAAATAACTCAATATTCATCAGTGGAACTTCACTATTGTATAAAAGAAAAATCGTCTTCAGGGCTGATGAAATTTATTATACAGAAATATCACATTATATTATACATTGACGTTTTTATAATACTGGCAATGGAAGTATAATTAATGTTCTATGTTGCGTTAAATTTATTAACCCTATTATCTCCAGCATCTAAACTAACATGACAAAATGAATAATTGACAAAAATTGCACTTAAATCTTTATTATTCTAAATCTAGATACAATTCACGAATAGAAATGATGGAATTGTGTTTTTAAAAGTTCGCTGTTAGGTTATACAGTCAATTTAATTCGGAAATTCTATTTATTTGATTTCTCCGCTAACTACGAATACAATAATACATAATATGTAGCTATAATAATACCAAATGATTTAATTTTACAATGGTGCAAAATATAAAATATTTATGAACCAAATATACTAGTTTTGTGTAATTTTTTATAAGCGGCAAGTTTGAGTTTCGCGGTATTTAGACGCATGCATATCGTATGCCGCAACGGTTGCCTATGGGTAATTTTGCGAATACTAAAGAGACAATGTAATTTATAGGTAAATTACACTCATCTTGTCATTTTTAATCTCTTTACATGATATTAACAAAATAAAATAACCAAAATAATGCTAGTATAATTTACAAAGTATTATAGAGTTACAACAATGATATTCTGTTCGTATCAACGTCTATTTTGACCATGTTTTTCAAACTTTAAACGCTGGTGAAGCCGTTAAATCGCATTCGATTGTTTTTAACGGTTCTGACAAAATTACCAATAGTTCATTCGAAGATTTCGGCTTGCGTACAAGCGGTTGTTAGATCTAATCTGTCCTGGTGATCATCAAAAACCAAAAACGTAAGTTAAATCTTTATATACTGTAGTTTAAAATATAGTTTACCTAAATAGCTATTTTCTAGATGTTTTTCGATATCGAACTTCTGTGCCGCCGCGATAGGGGAAAATTTAGTACTGTGTGGTTAGTAGCCACTCGAGGTATTCAGAAAGTTACTCGTCAACAGATTCAGGATGTCAATATCTGCACCGTGTCCGATGATATAATGCAGATGATAACCAGTGCCTCTAATATGCCGAGACGCCGCCTGTCCTTAACTTTATCGGCAAGACTGATAAATGGTCTCGTTAAGATACAACTGGCAAAACTCAACGCCTTCGAAGGTGATTTGGCCCAATTCTACAAGAAAATCCAGAGACCGTTAGCGCTGTAAGTTTTCTTTTACTGCTATCGTAACTGTTATGGGGGGCAAAATTCATGGGTTCCATTAGATAGGGTGTATGAAAGTTCGAATCTTATTATTATTAAACTTTGTTTAGTGTAATAATTTGAAATTTGATACCTATTATTATTTTATTATTATCGAATATTGAATGTAGTATATTATTTGACGAGCACATAATTAAGGATATAAATCCCGACCATAAAATTTACACGCGAGCCGTAGGCGAGTGTGTAATCATGCGAGCGATTTATATCCGTTATGTGCGAGTCAAATACGACGTTTTATCTACGACTCATAAATTCCATTTTATACAAAATATTTTAAATGTATTTGTCAATGATGGCGAAGCGAACTGTCATTATAATAATAATAACTGTCATTCACGTAGGTTTTGACAGACTTTGACACTAGCGTTGTATAATGATGGCAGTTCGTTCAAATAATGAGGTCATTATTTGAACGAACTGTCATTATTATACAACGCTAGTGTCATTATAATCATTGGCACGTATAATGATGAGGATTATATAGTCATAGATACGTATGCAATGAACTTATTATATGTGAGTCATAGATAATAGTATATTATTTGACGAGCACATAACTAATATTTTTTTAAATAGAAAATATTAAACACCGTTAGTAAAAATGACTGGAACATCTAAATACATCTCCAACAGTAAACAATTTTAAAAAATGTCTCAATTAAACGTTTTTTGCTTTGAACAAACTATCGTTTAAATATATTTTTAATATACAGGATGTTCATATTATTCTAAAAAATTGGTAAGCTTTCTTTTTTTCAAGTAGAACATTGTGTAGATTTTAACATTTTTTTATTCAAAATTACCCGGACACCTAAATAATTCTTTAACCGTAAAAAAAATTCAAAAAATGCTTAAACAAGCTCTCGTTTAAATATATATATTTTCAGTATACAGGTTGTTCATTTTCCCACAATACCCTGAGATTCTATGATTAATTCTAGGAATTTTTTGTAGGAACCGTTTTTTTTTTTTTTTAGAATATGCGTCATATTATAAACAATAAATTAATCAAACTCCTGAACTTCAAATTAAGAATATTTTCCTGCATACATAGACATTGGCAGTTTGTACATGATTATTTAATTCTATTTAATTGTTTTGTAATAAAATGAAATTGAAAATATATTTTGACCATAGCAAGCTTAAAACCAAACAACTTTTGTTTGAAAATTTTCTACAAAATTTCATGTTGGATAACACCTAATGTGTGTTCTGGCAAGTTTAGCTAATTTTGATTAATTGCTTATGACTCAAAGATGATGCATTCTATAAAAAAATGGTTTCTACAAAAAAATGTTTAGAATTTATCTTAGAATTAAAAAATATAAAAATAAACAGAGTGTTCTATTTGAAAAAGGTAAGATTACCAAATTTACAGAATAAAAGGAACCCCTGTATATAGGGCTGCCTACAATGTGCCTATGCTGACCCGGAGAAAAATAATTATATTATGGAACATAAGTTTAAATTAATAACAGCCACCACAAAAATGTGCTGCTTTGACACATACTTTTTGTATAAACCTCCATAATAAATGTATCTTCTAGTCAAAAATAATAACTATATCTCTCAGTTTTTGTAAATATATAGTCCAACTAATGATACACTTTTCAAATAAAGGTATCGCTGTCGTCATCTCTTTGATTTAAAAAATATTGTTTTATGGCAGACCAGTATGATACTATTCTGGAAAGTGCCTTAGACAAACTCAAACATATTGTTGGGACACTTCTTAACATCTGAACAATATACATATTAAAATAATCAGCGAAAGTTCAAAACTTATTTTGTTAATTAATGTATCAATATTGAATGTTGATCTTTGACAAGCAAAATTTCTACCTTTAAATAATACCCGTCATATTAGATATGTCTTAGTCTATGATCATCGAGACAGGATACAATCTTCTGCGTTCGTCGTACCGCTACAGAATTTCTACTGTATTTACTTTGTTCGGATCAGGGTAAAAAATCTGGTGGGGTGTTCGGATTATGAGGTAGTGCAAACTTGTCAGCCGGAATACGAAATAGTACCATATTAGACCGTAGTTGGATTAGCGAGAGTGTACTGCATTTAGGTGTTCCGGTAATTTTGACTACAGATATCTCAATATGTGCTAAATAGAATAATTTATATTTCAACTACCTATGAAAAAGTCATACAAAATTATTTTGTTTAACGCAAACTCATACCAACGTCTAAAATATCTAATTCGCTGGTTTTGCGCTCCAAAATCATCAGTTCAGAATTTAATAATTAATAAATAGGTTAAAGTTTTTACGATTATTCGGGGATCTAAGGTCGTAACAAAACTAAACTTTTGTGGTTTTAGGGACGCACCGGATAAGACAAAAGTAAAGCCTGCACCTACGCAGAGGAAAAAGAAGGGACCTGTTTCGTCTCAAGACGTGCAAGTGATATATGGAGAATCACCGGAAGTTTCGGTACAACTAACGGATGACGAATTGAGAGTTATGCTGACGGTCAATGTGGCTCATGTGGACAAAATTACGCTGAGGGAAGATATTCCCCAACCGCCTCGCGATGAAGGTGTAAGTATAATTCGTTTTATAACACTTATTAAGGCAGGCATTATCCAAAGGATTTTTGCATGTTTTTTCCTTTTTTTTTTTTCACGTTTCGGATTTAGAAAAAAAAGTTCCGGGAGATTATCAGAAATTGTTCAGGGCTCCTCAAGGAACAAATCCACAATAACTATTTTTTTGTGCACCTCCCCCTACTCTCCCCCATAGTACTCTGAATATGAGACAAAAGTTGACCCAATTTTACAATGTTACGTGTTTTACTATAGTTTTTGGCAGATGTGATTTTTATTGGATTATTGAGATATTTCTTTATTATTTATTGACTAATTTGATTTTTTCAATCAGCATTTGTTTAAACAAAAATATACAATGTTACAAACATATTTCTCAATTTTTTTTGCAGAAGTTAATAAATTACTGGGTTTTTTGTCATTTATTAACTTATTAGCAGTTATTTAAACAAGTACCGTTTGTTTAAACAATTATATAATACAATGATATGGACATATTTTCTATTTTTTAAAGGAAATTATTATTGGGGTATTGACATTTTTTGGTCATTTACTAACTAACTTACAATTGTTTAAACGATACCATTTGTTTACAAAAATATCCAAAGTTACGGACATATTTTTCATTAATTAACTTGTTTGCAAATGTTTAAATAAATACCATTTGTTGTAAACAAAAATATACAATGATAGTATGGTACTGATGTATCTTTTTGGCAAACATTATTATAGTATTTCTTGTCTTTTTTTCTTGCCAAATTTGTTAACTAATTTTCAAATAAATTATAACTTATAATAATAATTAGCGTTGCAACCACATTACTTGTTTGACTGATATCGAGAAAATTACAGAAAGACCAGAAATCCTATAATAATTTTTGTCAAGAAATACGCACTAACATTGAATATTATTGTTTAAACAACCTTTTGTTCAAATAATAGCACATTAAAGAACAAATTACAAATAATATGCCAACAATGTAACAAAAGAAAAAGCAAAAAACAGCCAATTTTTGTTTAAAAATTTTGTACTTGTTTAAAGAATTGCAAATTCGTGAATAAATGACAAAAAAATGCCAATAATTTAAGAACAGTATCACGTAGCGTGAATACAACAATAACAATTAATACATATAAATTACCACAACAGTTAATATAGGTACCTTTATCTATAATTTGATATTTAACATGAGAGAATTGATAGAAAATTAAGCTTACTATGGCTGCTTGTTTGGTAGGACGTATATAACCAGTACTAATTCCTCTTAAGTCTGATCAAAATTTTTTTTTTTTTTTTTTATATTCATAATGGGTCCCCACTTGAAGCGTCAAGCTTTATAAAAAAAAACTCTGAGAAATGGACAGTAGAAAAATGATATTGATGATTTCAAATAATTTGATACCACCAGTATACTGAACTGAAAAATTTTAAATAAAATTTCAGACTTTTGCCGATCGAATCGATGCATCTGGCCAATTGGTTTCTGAAGCCGTAATGCTTGACGTACCCATTGAGAATTTGCTAAGGTAAGTTTCAAAATCCACAAGTAATTTTAGTTGTTTTTTGCGTTACTAACACAAGTTTTTTGGGTGGTAAAAATATCGCACTTTTTGACTGGTATTATAGATTTGCAATTTAAAAGCTTTAAAATTAACGTTAAATGGACATATGTACTTTAAATAATCAATAAATCAGCTTTTTTAAAAGGCCCAGTACACAAAAAATCCACTACAATAAAAATTACATTTATAAATTTTTTTGCCGAACATAACATTTTCATTTAAAGGACAAAAATGCTTCGGTTGCCAACACTGCAAGGAGAGGTTTACCATTATGGTTTGATAACATGAGTGGTACAAAAAAGTTCAAATTTCTTATTATTGGAAAGATTTTGCAGAAATGCAACACAACTTCTGTAACTTTCATTTTTTTTTTTTTTAAGTTTGCATTGTCATAATTCCAAAACAAGGTAGTAAGGCCAATAACTTTGTTGATTTAATATTAATACTACCTCTCTATTAATACATTTATGTTTTATAGTTTATACATCACTACATCCATCCACTTTCTCGCATACAACCTATGACAAATACACTTATTACACAATCTTACTTCCAATCCAATCTTTATCTAAGTGTTTCTCCCAAAATTACACTCTAGATGCCCATCTTTCGTCCACGGTGGTCCATCTTCTACCATCATTCAAGAAACCGCTACGCCCATCTCACGTCTTCTTCAATCATCCCAACCTCCACCTGAAATTGTGGTTACGGCGGCTACACCTCCAATAGAAGCATCCATTGTACCCCTTGCACCAGGTGAAGAATTTGCCACACCAGCTCCTCCTCTAGAAGAACCGAGAGGTGAGAAGGGACCTGCTCCAAGATCTGTTCCAAGTTCGCCTAGGACTTCAGGGCGTACCGCCCAATCAGACGAGGCATTGATGCCGCCACCAAGACCCAGGAGGCCGCCGGTTTGTTTCTATCACTTTTCAACTTCAATTTGAATTTTAAATTTAGGATAAACAATTTATAACGAAAAGAAACAATTTTAAATTGGGAATAAACACATTCAAATTGGGAATAAACTTTTTAAGAGCGTTTATACTAAATTTCAGATCAACTGCTCCAAAATTATGGCAGTTATGGTGTAAAGAAAAAAAGGTGGAGTTAACCAATTTTGTCCATTCACGAACTTGGCCTTACTTTTTAAGAGAATAAGCTTGTATACCACTAAATTTCAAAAGTAATTGATCTGAAACTTTTGCTAATAGACCAGGCAATAGAGATTTTTGCGTGACGAAAATAGAATAAGCAAGCTGACAGTCCCAGGTCACGTGGAACAGTCCGTGTAGATGTATTGTGTTCTGTTTGCTTTTTTCGTTTTTACTTGTAAATGTTGAACCGATGAAGCAATCTTGTTGCTTTCAACAGACGAATTGTAGAGAATGAAAAGACGACAAAAACAAACCCTACACGGTCTCGATCGCATTAAAATGAACGGAGAAAATTTGGAAAAACCGGAAAAATCTGCGTTTTTACAAAAATTCATAACTCCGCCATTTCCAAAGTAGTAGCGCAGGCTTTTCGCGATAAAGTAGCAATTGACAGGTGCTTTGAGTGTGCACAACCCAGGCGCTGTCGGATGATTAGTTTTTGCTCAATTGCGATTTGAATTTTCATATGGTATATGGGTCAGCTGGATGCGTTGGAGGTGGTAACGATTTTAATTTTTTTAACGTATTTCGAAAGTGGAAGTATTGTGTTAGAAACCGTCTATTCTGAATTTGCGTTAAAATGTTGGGAAATAGGCGAAAAATGCTTGCAAACACGACCGAAAACTGGTGCGTGCTCCAAACCGCTCCAGTGGTGGAGTAGTCTCGGGGAAGCGCGTTGGGATTACTATAGAATACGCGCTTACCGCGTCGGTTGCCTACCCCCACTACTCGACCTCTTTGGAGCGTGCATTAGTTTTTGGTTATATTTGCAAGCATTTTTCGCCTATTTTGCAACATTTTGACGCAAAATCAGAGTAGACATTTTGTAGCCCAATACTTCTACTTTCGAAATACGTTAAAAAAATTAAAAGCGGACCACCACCGACCCACTGATACTATTTTTGTCACGACCTCAGTCATTTTCTGCTCTATTGCTTGGGCTATTAGTACAAAATTAATTGTCTTTATTCTCAGTTTGAAATTGCTAATTCCCAAACATAAAATTGTTTATGTCATTTTGAATTTATTTATTTTCAATTTAAAATAGTTTATTCTGAATTTGAAGTTGCTTATTCACAATTTGAAATAGTTTATTACCAATTTTGAATGTGTCTATTTCCAATTTGAAATTGTTCATTCTCAATTTGAAATTAAAAAGTTTATTGGAACTTCGATTGATTTTTTGGATAATCAACGAAATGGTGGTTTAAAATTGTAGGTTTTGAATCAATTGAGTGAAGGGAGGCCGCTAAAAGAATGCAGGCATCGCAAGGTAAGCTGTTCCATTGTTACTATTTATTACATATTGTTAATTTTTTTATTACGTCTTTGAAGTTGGTCTTGTAAGGGTTTTTTTAAAGGGTCTTATATAGGAGTCCCAGAAATGCTTATACACGAAATTTATTATTTGTTGTTTTTGCAAACTGCAACAGATCATGTCTATAACTCATTTGACTTTAACGATATTAAAAAGTAGGTATGGTTTTATACAGGGTATATCCATAAGAGCATTAATTTTGAGGGGTGATACAACACAAACTGTTGATATGCACGTGCTGATTTTAAATTTTTAAATATCTCCTAATAGTGATAATGATAATAATGATTTTTTTAACTTTTTAGAAGATTTTCGAGGAGGACATATTTGATGTGACTGCACAAAAGGTGAGGCCAATCACCGCATATCTCGCTGATCTTAGTGAGATCAGTCAATATCTTCGCGAAGTGCCCACTAATGACTATGAAGCCAAAGGTGGAAGGTAAGTTTTTCAGTTTTTTTTTTTCTGTTTTACTTTTACGTCATCAATTTTTAGCCGTTCGAAACTAGCTGCTGATAATGTGAAGATGACAGGAAAGGCTGTTATTGCGTTTTTCTTTCTTGACCTTGAATGACCTTGAAATGCTTAGAAACATGTTTTTTTTTATCGAACTTAAGTTGGCAAAACAGAAAAGCGAAATTACTATTGTATAACCTTTATAATCTTAGGAACCCAACCCAACCCAAAATAAGGTTTACCCGCTCATTACCCCCAGTATATTCTTTTAATCTAGCAAATTCGAACGTGAGATTCACATTTTGAAAGTCAAATATACTTAAAAATAGGTAAAATTACAAAATTTATCGATATTCATTCGAGACATCGCACATGTGAACTTCCAAACATGTTTCAAGTTCTCGAAACACTGCAGGCGGCTGGACGAAAAAACGTGTTATTTTGTGGCCAGAAAATAATTTATATGTCGTATTTTGTTACAATATTTGAGAAAATCTTTGATGCCGTTAATGCTCCGCAGATAAATAGTTTTTTCTACTTGAAAGAAATTGTTTACGGGTTAGTACGGGATTTCTAATTTAATTTCATTTTTACGAGAAAGTTATATTTTGGTATGTAGTATGTTGTCTTGCAAAAAAAAAATATAATAATACATGTGTGATGAATAATGAATTAATATGATCAAATACAGGGCAACACAAACAAATTAATGAGAATAAATATAAATTACGCAAATGAATTAATTCCAATGAATAAAATTTAACAAGGTGATCTAATATTTTCGATCATATTTTTGATCTCAAAATTTTGTAGAGCATCGTACAATAGTTTGGGGCCTTTTCTGAACGTTTCTTGGGGAGCTTAAAAGCCATAAAGCTGTCGAAAAGGTAAACTTCAGTTGGAGATTGGTTCGAAAATTTATGAGGCACATGCCAACGCTCCCTGAAAAAAAAACATAATTAGAAGAACTTGTTTTATTCTCTAATTTTAAAATAATTTAATTTTTGTTGTTGTTTAGGGCTGTGGCACCGGCCACTCCAACTGTCTCACTACCATCTACATCCTACGTCCCACATCCATCTATCACAAGAACCGGGACTGATCAGCACGCACTATCGGTAGGCGGAAGGTTTGAGGCCGCTTCACTCGCCATGAAAACCTCGGCAGCAATTGAAAGTCCCTCAACGGCCCGTGCACCAGACGTATCACCGTTCGTGGAAGAACCTGTCGGGGAAGCTCCCAGAGTCAAAGAAGCACTCGCTATTGACGAAACACCCACAATTGGAGATCAACGCCGGTAATGATGAGCACACTAATTTTTAATTAATTTCCTAATTAAGTAATTAATTTTTAATTTGCTAAGTTATTATTAATTAAGGTAGTTTTAATTAGTTAATTAACTTTTAATCAATCGACTAACTTTTAATTATATTTATTTGTATCTACAGGCTCGCTCTGTTTTTGGTAACATCCCGTTGTAAACTCGTTTATATGTAGACAAACAAACAAAAGCAACAAAATGGGCATATAGGGCTCAAGTTGCGGATTATGATCTTCTTAATTTTCTAAAAATATTTCTTTAAAGATTTAACCTTCTATACACAACATCATGGGTGTTTTTAAGAATTTATTACTTTAATTTCATAACCTTTAATTGCCTTTTTCTCGAATTTTTTTTAATGTAAAGCCATAAAAATATTATTCTACCGTTAACCTCTTAATGTACATGCCCGTGTCTGACAAGAGCGCTCCTTACCGACAATTTTGCACGCGCCCTTGTGTTACACGGGTACATTAATGTGTACATTAAGAGGTTAAGACAATTGAAAGAGTTTTCAATTTCATTAACAATAGTTATTTATTATACAAGGGAAAAACATACTAGATATTAGCGCGTTGTTGGTGTATTGTCTACCGACGCGAAGCGGAGGGAGAAAAAAAAAACCGAGAGCTAAAATTTAACATTTTTTCCCGTGTATATATAGTACATTATTTTTTCTTTGACCGGGAGAAATGAAGATTTAATATTGAAAAACATATTACTACAATATAATATTAAAGTCAATCAACTGGTAGGCTGTTGTAAACACACCTGCGTTGCTAATTAATATTGAACTATTTACTTAATTTTAAGTTACAATGGTTGCTATTTTCTAAGAGAATTTACTTACAGGTCACCTATCAAAAACTTAGCAGAATTACCCCAGATGTCCCCATTGTTAGAGACGCAATTGCCTGCTGAAGCACGCCAAGAACTTCCCTTCAATGATGAGGACAGGTTGGATATTTAGAATTTGTTTCTTTTCTTTTCTTTTGTTGTCTTTAGTTCAGCTATGTAGGTACTTGGAAACCAATGCTTGTTTTATTTTAGATTGAATGGTATTCTAGAGAAGATGAGGCGTTGGGATTTTACGGCTGCTGAATTGACAATTGATGACGTTGCTCAGATGCCGCTGACTAAGCGCAGTATTACCGAAGCTCTTGGCGATCTCTGTGGTTAGTATGAGTTTTTTTGAAGAATGTCCTCCTCTACTAATACTACTAATACTTTTTATTTTTGTGCAGCGCTAGCGTCAAAGGAGATTGTCCTTTTGAAACATGTCGAAGGAACTAAAATGCTTGGCAACATTGAGAAGGGACGTAAATTTCCTAAATAAGCTATATTTAAGTTTTAGTCAGTTGTATACATAAATATATAAGTTATATAAGTTTTCATATATTTTCATATTTGTTTTTTGTTTTGTAAAATGTATTTGAAAGAAGTATTTATTTATTTTAATAGTAGAGTTTATGTTTATTGTATTATTCTTACATTTAATAGAAATAAAGATTTTTGTTTAGAATAAATACGCAGAGTGGTTTGCAATTTTAGGCGAAAGTTGATAGGACCATCACTAAAACATCCTAAAATGCTTTAGTTTAAAAAAGGGGACAGGAAACTGAAGAGAAATACAACATTTTATGTCTGCATTTCATTAAAAACATAGTTAATTTAAACAAACAAAAAGATATCTAAGGAAAGGTATTATGCCTGTAGTCGCAATGTATAAAAAACAGCTTCGTTAGGGACACGGAGTATATGAATTTGTAGATGGCGCTAGCAGTGTTGAAATGAAGTAAAATTGAGTAAAATAGTGGTAAAATACATTTAGGCCAATATCGATTGAAAGCTGTGAAACCCGGGCCCCGGTGCACGCCTAGTTCAATGTCTTATTTGATTTCGGTCGTAATAGGGCACATGTTTCTTTTGACGGTTTATTGTTGTTTATAGTTGCATCGCAGTATATACTATCAGTTTAATTAGAAGTAGGTAAGGTAATGTTGCTTTTTATAATGTTATTGTTATATTTTCGTAAACTTGTTCGTAATTAATAGTTTCAAGCTTGGTCAACGTGGCAAAGTGAACTTTCCAAAGGAAAAAGGAGTCAACGAATAAGTATTTCCATGAGAAATCTTTGGCAGAGAAGGAGGATGAACAGGTATTATTTCGTTTTCTGATAACAGTAATTATATATTTTTTTGTTGGTAATCAAATGCAAAGTGCTACTATGAAGTAAATGTGTGCCTGGAAAAGGGACCAGTTGTCCGAAATTGAGTTATAAGTGTTTTTGGATAGAATAAGTTATGGAATACGTGCTCCAACATTTTAAACCTATTACCATAAACGGAAATCGAAAAATAATAATAATTAAGTTGCTGATGCAAAAAGTAAACTTTTGGGCTATGACGCTTCAAACTTTTACAAAGTTTAATATTTGCATATAATATTTGCAAGTTACGCCGACTCCAACATTTTTGTAACAATTTCGATAATAGTTTTAAGATTTTTAGTAGAAAATATTATTCCGTCTAGGTTTTATAGATTAATTAATCTATAGCGCCATGGGCCTAGGGGCTACAAAATAGTCTAATAACACAGGTAACGATTCGACGAATTTTCAAAATTTTTGCAAATATTGGAAAAGTTTTCAATGTTTTTTTATTGATTCATGGCATTGTAATCGGAATTCTGCCCACATGCAAAATTTAAGCTCGAACGGATAAATTTTCAAAATTTTTGCAAATATGAAAAAGGTTCCAGTTTTTTATTGATTCATGCATTGTCACCAGAAATCTGTCCATATGAAAAATTTCAACTCGAGTGCACTCCGGGAAGTAGGTAAAATAAACTAATGCACAAGAGCATAGCATCATATCGACCAAGTGGTCCCAAATAAAAACCCAACCGCAGCCGGGATTCAGACAAACACATCTGATAAAAAACACAATAAAGAGACTAATTAGCGAATAAAACAAAATTTTTTATTTTGAACACGTTTAACTTCATATTCGATGATTATCTGCGTTACTAGAAACGGACAACTGGTCCCTTTTCTCATCTACGCACACAAATTCTCTTCATTTTTTACATTTTACATAAAAACATGTATTTAGATTTATAAGTTAAATTTTGGGCATATGACTACAAATCTGTATATTTTGTTCCCTAGCACTACAGAAAATTTTCCTGTTATAGCAGCAGAGGCTATGGATGCCTACCGTTACGTTTACAATGGCAATTAAAGAGCTGGAAAAAGTTTACGGCGTAGAACCAGGAATTTATTTTAAACATCATACAGAATCACGGAATATTATGAAAGACAAAGATGGAAGCCAAGAAGTATTGCAGTAACAAAAAAGACGCGAATGGACGCAACCGAAGGAATAGATTATGGTATACATGCTGAGCAAGTACCTCTTTCGGCAGAAGAATCAGAATTCAGAATCAGAATTTTTTTTTTAATTCTCTACAGGTTATTTTTTAGTCTGTATGGCCAGTAGGTGCCTCTACGCACCTCTACGTCACCAATGTACAGCTGTCGAACTTAGTTGGGACTCGAGAGTCATTTTACCAGTCATTATCAAAAATGTTGCTATTTACCGATGGGATATATCTGTTTGTGCTTCTATTCGGTTGGACTCTGGTCGCATTTTACTAATGTCAACTTACGATAGTGACATTACATGGGAGCTCAGGAACATGTAACTTGACGTTCGAATCCAACTTTTCTTTCCTCATATCAAACAGTACAAATTATGATAATCGTGACTATATGAATCTGTATCTCTTTAAATAAGTACGTAGGCTTTCACGGCCAGAATCATTTAGAAACGAAACTGCTTCCGGGTTATGCCGTGTGTCAAGATTTGTTAATGCTGACGTTTCGCGAACCATGTTGCTCGCTTCTTCAAAGCTAATTGAATACCTGTATCTCTTTCCTTGCCGTTCATTGTCTACATATTTCTAATTTGGTTATGTCATGTATTAGTTTAGTTAGCTACATTTCTGGTTTTATTTATCTCAGTCTAGCCTTACGAGATTGTACATAAGGCAAGGAGAGTGACCTCATAAAATATGCATAATTTGCAATATCGAAAATGTTATCATCATTTGTGTTCCATTGCTAATAGCTGCTCATATTCTATGACGATTTGTATTAATGGAAAACCAGTTTCTTATTGTTCTTATATTTTTGTTGTAGTAGTAAAATAAGTTACGCTTAGAAGGAAACAAGGTCTATCAACTGTACACTAAATAATTTTTGAAGATTGTTGTTATTGCAATAATATATTGCTAGAGGTATCCCAATTTGAGAGAGAGCTAAGTGAGATAAATACTAGGTAGAATTTTTTATGACCCATTGGCACTTTGAAGTTTATATGACAGGTCAGACAGTATTTGTAATGCCTGGGCCACACTAACGTCTATGGTCTTACGCCCGGTTCCCACTTGTCGGATGTCTGTTCCGAAAAAAATTGGGTGCTCTAGTGGCTTAACATTTTGTACGGAGCTGCCCACGTCTATTTGTCGGAGCTGAAAAAAAATCGTGTCGGATAGATGTGAACAGCGCCATACAAAATATTAAGCCCCTAGAGCACCCGATTTTTTTCGGATTAGACATGCGACAAGTGGGAACCGGGCGTTAACACCATTATGCGTTAACTAATGCATAATCAATGCTGCCCTGATTAAATGATTGCGTTAAGCCGTGGTCACACTTGATTTTAATGCATTAATTTTAACATTACTCGTTAGGCATTGGACGTGAGTGTAGCCTGACGTTTTTGCCTCAGATTTTATTTGTGAATTTTTTTTTGCGTTTTGTGCCTACGAAGGCAACAAAAACAAAACTCATAAGGGATCTATAAAGAATAAATCGTAGAAAGGATGAGTCGTGTATTATATTAACAATCTTTGTTTTGTTATTAAAAACATTCCGATGAGTCTCGCACGCTTTGCCATGGTTTTATCTGCGCAAACCGAATAATGCAAACCATTCTAGGGTTTACAATATTTTGTATTTTATTTCATGTTATTAATAACTGCAACTGAAACATGTAATATCATTTATTGTGTTGCCAATAAATAATGTATAAGACTAACAAGGCTGTTTTCATTTGTAATTTACTTCACAAAGGTAAGTAAAAAATCATTTTCTTTTAATCAATTGGCAAATAACATTTAAATTGATTCTACTAAGTTACTTCTTTTGAAATTATACGATACAATACCACTAAATATTTATGGTATATGTCCAAATATAGACCAAATAAATTCTTTATTTATTAAAAATAATTGTAATAGATTTCTTCCGCAATATGTATAAAAATTATCTATAAAAAAAAAACAATTACAAAATTAGCTCCCCGGAGTAAGTTAGTCGGTTTCATAGGAAACAATAGATACATGTATGTTTGTATGCATACGTAACTGTTTTGTATTTCAATACCTAGTTATAGTAGGAAAACATCATCAATAACATTGTCGACTTCAAAACTATCCAGGAATTTAGCCAATAATTATTAAAATTTAATTTTTTTTTTTAATAAAGATGAGATAGTATTTCAGAGGTCCGTATTAACTCCGCCAACGACTCTATCGGTAAAAATTACATTATTTCAAACTATAATTTAATAGCGTGTCCAGAATAACAACTTATTTTTTCAATTTAAGTGGCGCCATCTATAACAATAAGCCTGAACTCTTCAATAAACGAGGCATATTTGAAAATGTACCAAACCATGTAAATCTTTCCGCGTTCACTTGATCGAGCTATTTTTCTAAATACGTTACTTTTGATCCATAATTGTTTTGTATTTAAATACCTTGTTACAATGCTGAACCTAGATTTCTTATTTCGTTAATAATTGTAGTTTAATAACAAATTATACAGGTGTACAGCGTGTAGCATTAAAATGTGCTTTTTTATTCGTTTTTAAATATTGATGAAATAGCAAATCCCTGTCCCGCATTCACTATCTGGACGATTTTATGTGCAAGCATGCAATATTCTATAATAAAATATCCTAAACAGGTCGATCAAAATTTTGCCCGATTTCAGCCGGTAATTCAGTATTCTATACTAGATTGTCTACAGGCTAACACAAAGTCAATTTTACCTTCTTGCTAGCAGATAGTCATTAGTTTAACAATATGTTTGACATATGCATAAACGTGGATTGTCAATCTATAAAATACATAAACATTACTCAGAATCCCAAAAATACGTAGACTTTGAATAAATTGTATTATTATTTTTCCGTAAATTGTTTTATTAATTTTCATATTAAAGCATTATTTTATAAGATATTCTTTAGATTGTAATAAAGAAACGAGTGACGAAGTGGACAACCGATTTGTTTGTTTCGTTTTTAATTAGTTAACTTGTGGAAACAATTCTCTTCACATTTGCGGATGAATGGGGAAGACAGAGCAAACAAAAATTGTTTTTATAAAGTTTTTATAAACTTCGTTCTCATCGCCATATTTTACCTGATCTATTTGATTTTGATACCAAAATTGTTCTATACCTGCATCTCTATTATAATTTCTATCAGAATTACGAAGTACGCGCTACTTGGTGTCCAGTTGTTGCACATTCGTCCCTAAATGTACCAGTGGAACAAACAATAGATTCCTTTTCAGAACTTAAAATTACTTCTGGGTCTATCAAATTCGTTGTTTGTACAGAAAAAAGTAACTTCATATCTATAACTTCATATCTATTAACTATGTCCAAATGTTGCCTTTTCGGCGATAACAATAAAAACCCTTGATTATACATTCAATAATCAAGGATAAAACCGGTAGATTTCAACTACCGAACGGTAGAGCGGTAGCCTGAAGTGAAAAGCGGTAGAACTACCGCTAAAACGGTAGACCTGGCAATTAATAGACAATTACGCTCATCTTGTCATTTTGAATCTCTTTACATTATTATATTATTATATTAACAACAAAATAATGCTAGTATAATTTACAAAGTATTATAGAGTTACGACAATAAATATTCTGTTCGTATCGACGTCTATTTTGACCATGTTTTTCAAACTTTCAAACGCTTATAGTTAAGCCGTTAAATTCTATTCGATTGTTTTTAACGGTGGAAAACTTTTTAGCGCGAAGCGACAAACATGGTTATTTGTCCTCTGTTGGTGTTCAAGTGAATATTTGTGTTTTCGTGTATCATTTATGATTTAGGTTTATGTAAATGCTGTGGTAAATAAGTTAACTGTTACCAAATATGGCATCAAACAAGAATTCTCGCAAATCATTTGCTTTTTCAACACCACAAGTGCCTAGAGCGGGACCATCACAGCCGAGATTTTCCATGTCGGATGTAGAAGATGAACCAGATAAACCACCAGTTAAAGAAACTTTCCTGTCGAATAAGAAAGTTGACAAACAACCATTGCTGGATGTAATGAAGAAAAAGGCAAACAACAACCGCCCATCGGCGAAAAAGAAGAGATTTGAGAGTCCTACAACAACTCAGTTCAGACGTAGGGCACTGAAAGCCCAAGATACGGATAGTTTGTCATCGGATGAAGTGCTTAGCGATGACTTACCTCGTTCATCGGCACCGTTTCATCATTTACTAAAAGGTATCGTGGCTTATGTTGAAATTATGACCAATGACCAGGATAAATCTGGTGGAGTAAAAGCTCTATTAACGTCTATGGGTGCTCGAATCGTTGATAAAATTAGCAGAGGTGTTACGCATGTCATTTTTCAGGTAAGATGGCAGTAATAGCGGGTGGCCGTAATAGGTTAAGTTACAATGGAAACTTGATTTTTGTTTTAGGATGGATCATTCGAAACCCGTTGTAAGGCAAACCTTGTCAGTGCCCACTTGGTATCTGCGTTGTGGGTAGAAGCAGTTCGTAGAAATCATTGTAAAGTTCGCGAAGACGAGTATCCTGCTTTGGATACGCAGCCATTCAATGCCAATATTTCGGATCTGTGTGAGGTAATGTTTTGTTTATATATATATATATATATAATACGGGCTGTATCATTAATTTTAGTAAATTTATATAATTATATATAAATATACTGTCCTATAGGTATCCTTATTTATAACATTCCATTTTTCTCCATAGGAAACTTTCAAATTGCTCCCTTATAAATTCACACTTAATTCCTGTGAAATTTGAGATACTTAATTTATATATTTGATATAAAAGAACAAATTGATATGTTCCCAGAAATAATTTAAGCGTTGATTTTGTTTTTTATATATACGTAGACCACTCTACTGTTCCATTTGAGAAAACAAAAGTTGACATGACTTTATATTTTAGACAATAGTCACAGTTAAATGATATTAGATATTTCCTATTATTGGGAAAACTTGCATACCACAATTATTTACTACAAAAAAAAACATAAACATTTGAGTGCAGATATCAATATAACAGCAGATTTCCACTAACTTAGTTTGCCAAAGAGATGAGCCATAAAGGCCGTATCCACGGCATTCGTTGCTGTCATGCATGCATGAGACGGTTTTGAAGACAAAATTTCCATGAACAACATGCGTGACACACATGCATGACCGTGGACGGGGCCCTAAAGACAGATAACCTCAATGCCAATAACAGCAAATATTGAACAAATGACATTGTTATTCTGGTATGATTTTTTCTGTAGAATCTGAAGACTGAAATTGTAAATTATGTCTAGTGTTTAGATAAAATTTAAATTTGAGAAGGGGTTGCTACAAATTATAATTATAATATTAATTGTAAGTTGTAAAACGTGCCACTTCTTGGGGTTGGAATTTGGAAATAAAACGTGTGATGTCTTAAACTTGTCTATTTGTATACTTCTGGTACAGTTTTGGCTGGTTCAACGGGAACTGTTGAAATATCTTCTTGTTGGCTGGTGTTACTCTTCGTTACTCTTCTGTGGGATGGTATTATATATACCGAATTTCAATGTCAACCATCAGGTTTATTGGGTCACCATAATATTAAGACATTGAAATTCCACGTACAAAACAATAACACTTTCGGTATCGTAAATACACAATAATCATTGATAGCTTGTTTTATAAACATGTTTGCTTATAAACAATAAACATATAACATTACATACAGAATGCATAATCAATTAATATCGAAAAGTATATGAGATGAATATACATATAGAATTAAGAGATGAGCATTTGGGGGGTCAACACACTTAAGGCTCCCGTCTCAATTCAAATAGCAAACTGTAGCAAACTTCTCTCCAAAGCATCGAAATCAAAAACTTTGAAAAGAAAATCTGGACAATTTAATTAAGGATTTTCCAATTAGTAAAAGAACGACCCTTATATTTATATATATTTAGTTCGAGTGTTTTTCCAGTCAAGTATTGCAAGTATTTTAATATATTTTCAGCAATTTCAAAGAGAGTGTGACGACGTCGATATGGAACTTATTAATGGCGAGATTATCAATCGACAACCTTCCTTAGATCTTACAGGAAGCTCTATGGGAAGTGTTGTGCGCGAAACGATTGAAGCCGTTAATGCTAAATTAAAAGATTTTGATAGTACTGGCTCGGCTGAGCAGTCAAAATTGGATAATTCCAGTCAGAGAAATTCTTCTGTACGAAAAGAAGATAACTCAAGAAGTAGTTCCAGAAGAAAGAAATCAGTTTCAGAGCAGTCGGTAAAAAAAATTGTACATGGAAAACAGAGCAAACAGAAGACAAGAAGCAGCATCGTTTGCTCGAGGTTCCACAGGCCTGAGGTACGCACCTTTCAGCAGATAGTCACCAAACTTGGGGGGTTTAACGCCGAGAACGAGGTGACTGCCAAGACCAGCCATTTGGTTATCTCTGAACCGAAACGTACAGTCAACTTATTACGAGCCATTGCCAGAGGTTGCTGGATATTGAAAGCCGAATGGGTAAGTTGCATTTTTTCTCTGACAGTTTCTTCAAGCAAGAATTTTTTTCTTACTACACACACAATCACAAAAATATTACTTATAAAAACTAAATGTATATCTTTGGCAGTTATATAGATCCTTGGAAGCTGGTAAATGGCTGCAAGAAGAAGATTACGAATTGACGGATTACTCCTCTGCAGTGCAGGTAACTATAATTTTGAACCATCAAAATATACAAACATTAAATTGCCTTTCCTGTCTTCAGCAATCACGTCAACAGCGACAAGCATTTGGCCCGTCGTATTCGATGGATGTTTTCAATGGCTGTGGTAATATTTATATTGCCAAGTCATCCAATCCCCGTTGTTCTGACCTCCAGGAGTTGGTTACTTTATGCAAGGGTAAAATAACCAAAATTCTTAGGAATGCCAAACTTGTGGTTGGCGAGTACCTAGAAAGGGACGATGTCACATGCGTTAGTGAAAATTGGATTCTAGACTCCATTACATTTTACAAGAAGATGTCGCTAACGAGTTACCTGATTGAGCCACCACCCTCTAGGAGACAAAGTGAAGACTTTTAGTGTATTGTTTATTATATATTTATAGTATTTTACGTTGTATTTATAGAAGAATTATATTATTTTTGTATCTAATTTTTGTGATTTTTTTTGTGATATTAAATGTACATATTCAATTCAAATCGATATAATATAAATCGATGTAATGTATGGAATATGGATATCTTGGAGAGTGGGACAATTTCCACAGCACCTAGGCCTCATTAGGCCCCTTTTGCTAACCTCCGAGGGGTTCTTGTGTCCTAGGCTGTGTCTGCCTCGAGCCATCCTGTGGCCTTCTTATATCCATAAGAGCATTAATTTTGAGGGGTGATACAACACAAATTGTTGATATGCACGTGCTGATTTTAAATTTTTAAATATAATCTAATAGTGATAATGATAATAATGACTTTTTTAACTTTTTAGAACATTTTCGAGGAGATATTTGATGTGACTGCACAAATGGTGAGAATTAGGCCAATCACCGCAGATCCCGCTGTTTTACCGCAGTTTTACTTTTACGTCATCAATTTTTAGCCGTCCGAAACTAGCTGCTGATAATGTGAAGATGACAGGAAAGGCTGTTATTGCGTTTTTCTTTCTTGACCTTGAATGACCTTGAAATGCTTAGAAACATGTTTTTTTTTTTTTGTATGTAGAATAAAACGCTGTATGGTAGCTAGTGTTTTATTGTCGATAAAAATGTTATACTTTTCACAATCGATTTCAGTCCATATGTTGATGGACCATCATCAGGTGCGGCGTCTAGTCAGGCGAATCTCATTAAGGGTATGTCGTCGAAGTTGACTGAGGGACAGCCAAAAGCCATGAGTGTATGTCGGCGTGGGTATTAGACAGGCTGTCTAATACCCACGCCGACATACACTCATTCGACTTCGACGACATACCCTTAATGAGATTCGCCTGACTAGACGCCGCACCTGATGATGGTCCATCAACATATGGACTGAAATCGATTGTGAAAAGTATAACATTTTTATCGACAATAAAACACTAGCTACCATACAGCGTTTTATTCTACATGCAATTAACTACAGTCGATAATGGAGACATTCATACAAAATGTTTTTTTTTTATCGAACTTAAGTTGGGAAAACAGAAAAGCCAAATTACTATTGTATAACCTTTATAATCTTAAGAAAACCCAAAATAAGGTTTACCCGCTCATTACCCCCAGTATATTCTTTTAATCTAGCAAATTCGAACGTGAGATTCACATTTTGAAAGTCAAATATACCTAAAAATAGGTAAAATTACAAAATTTATCGATATTCATTCGAGACATCGCACATGTGGACTTCCAAACATGTTTCAAGTTCTCGAAACACTGCAGGCGGCTGGACGAAAAAACGTGTTATTTTGTGGCCAGAAAATAATTTATATGTCGTATTTTGTTACAATATTTGAGAAAATCTTTGATGCCGTTAATGCTCCGCAGATAAATAGTTTTTTCTACTTGAAAGAAATTGTTTACGGGTTAGTACGGGATTTCTAATTTAATTTCATTTTTACGAGAAAGTTATATTTTGGTATGTAGTATGTTGTCTTGCAAAAAAAAAATATAATAATACATGTGTGATGAATAATGAATTAATATGATAAAATACAGGGCAACACAAACAAATTAATGAGAATAAATATAAATTACGCAAATGAATTAATTCCAATGAATAAAATTTAACAAGGTGATCTAATATTTTCGATCATATTTTTGATCTCAAAATTTTGTAGAGCATCGTACAACGTAGTTTGGGGCCTTTTATGAACGTTTCTTGGGGAGCTTAAAAAGCCATAAAGCTGTCGAAAAGGTAAACTTCAGTTGGAGATTGGTTCGAAAATTTATGAGGCACATGCCAACGCTCCCTGAAAAAAAAACATAATTAGAAGAACTTGTTTTATTCTCTAATTTTAAAATAATTTAATTTTTGTTGTTGTTTAGGGCTGTGGCACCGGCCACTCCAACTGTCTCACTACCATCTACATCCTACGTCCCACATCCATCTATCACAAGAACCGGGACTGATCAGCACGCACTATCGGTAGGCGGAAGGTTTGAGGCCGCTTCACTCGCCATGAAAACCTCGGCAGCAATTGAAAGTCCCTCAACGGCCCGTGCACCAGACGTATCACCGTTCGTGGAAGAACCTGTCGGGGAAGCTCCCAGAGTCAAAGAAGCACTCGCTATTGACGAAACACCCACAATTGGAGATCAACGCCGGTAATGATGAGCACACTAATTTTTAATTAATTTCCTAATTAAGTAATTAATTTTTAATTTGCTAAGTTATTATTAATTAAGGTAGTTTTAATTAGTTAATTAACTTTTAATCAATCGACTAACTTTTAATTATATTTATTTGTATCTACAGGCTCGCTCTGTTTTTGGTAACATCCCGTTGTAAACTCGTTTATATGTAGACAAACAAACAAAAGCAACAAAATGGGCATATAGGGCTCAAGTTGCGGATTATGATCTTCTTAATTTTCTAAAAATATTTCTTTAAAGATTTAACCTTCTATACACAACATCATGGGTGTTTTTAAGAATTTATTACTTTAATTTCATAACCTTTAATTGCCTTTTTCTCGAATTTTTTTTAATGTAAAGCCATAAAAATATTATTCTACCGTTAACCTCTTAATGTACATGCCCGTGTCTGACAAGAGCGCTCCTTACCGACAATTTTGCACGCGCCCTTGTGTTACACGGGTACATTAATGTGTACATTAAGAGGTTAAGACAATTGAAAGAGTTTTCAATTTCATTAACAATAGTTATTTATTATACAAGGGAAAAACATACTAGATATTAGCGCGTTGTTGTTGTATTGTCTACCGACGCGAAGCGGAGGGAGAAAAAAAAAACCGAGAGCTAAAATCTAACATTTTTTCCCGTGTATATATAGTACATTATTTTTTCTTTGACCGGGAGAAATGAAGATTTAATATTGAAAAACATATTACTACAATATAATATTAAAGTCAATCAACTGGTAGGCTGTTGTAAACACACCTGCGTTGCTAATTAATATTGAACTATTTACTTAATTTTAAGTTACAATGGTTGCTATTTTCTAAGAGAATTTACTTACAGGTCACCTATCAAAAACTTAGCAGAATTACCCCAGATGTCCCCATTGTTAGAGACGCAATTGCCTGCTGAAGCACGCCAAGAACTTCCCTTCAATGATGAGGACAGGTTGGATATTTAGAATTTGTTTCTTTTCTTTTCTTTTGTTGTCTTTAGTTCAGCTATGTAGGTACTTGGAAACCAATGCTTGTTTTATTTTAGATTGAATGGTATTCTAGAGAAGATGAGGCGTTGGGATTTTACGGCTGCTGAATTGACAATTGATGACGTTGCTCAGATGCCGCTGACTAAGCGCAGTATTGCCGAAGCTCTTGGCGATCTCTGTGGTTAGTATGAGTTTTTTTGAAGAATGTCCTCCTCTACTAATACTACTAATACTTTTTATTTTTGTGCAGCGCTAGCGTCAAAGGAGATTGTCCTTTTGAAACATGTCGAAGGAACTAAAATGCTTGGCAACATTGAGAAGGGACGTAAATTTCCTAAATAAGCTATATTTAAGTTTTAGTCAGTTTTATACATAAATATATAAGTTATACAAGTTTTCATATATTTTCATATTTGTTTTTTGTTTTGTAAAATGTATTTAAAAGAAGTATTTATTTATTTTAATAGTAGAGTTTATGTTTATTGTATTATTCTTGCATTTAATAGAAATAAAGATTTTTGTTTAGAATAAATACGCAGAGTGGTTTGCAATTTTAGGCGAAAGTTGATAGGACCATCACTAAAACATCCTAAAATGCTTTAGTTTAAAAAAGGGGACAGGAAACTGAAGAGAAATGCAACATTTTATGTCTGCATTTCATTAAAAACATAGTTAATTTAAACAAACAAAAAGATATCTAAGGAAAGGTATTATAGTAATAAATTATGATTTATTTGTAATATATTTTTTTTTGTTTGCCACAAAGCAATTTTTTGTAGGATATATAGATCATTCAATTAATTTATGTGGCCAACACTCATTTGCAGAAAATGTATCTTGTGTAACATTTTTCGGAATGATAGAGACCATATTACATTTTTTTGGTTCTACTAGCAGCTTGGAAGCGCTCTTAATCACAGCAAAGCATCTGTTGAAAGACTCCCAACAAGGCGTTGGAGTGCTCATTATACTGCATAGGGTTGCCAACATTGTGCCTATGCTGATCCGGAGAAAAATAATTATATTACGGAACATAAGTTTAAATTAATAACTGCAGCCACAAAAATTTTCGGTTTCAACACGTACTTTTTTAGTAACGCTTTGGTGTGAAATTTGGATATAAGTAGTATGGAAAACGATGAGATCTAGATGCTAATTACTAAGTAAATTAATTTATTTCAATTAATGTCTACTATTTTTCCCCCTTTTCGATTCTGCCTCTTATTGTCGATTTTTTTTACAACACAACCAACATGAGGCAAAATGCGAATATCACCACCTAAACCAAGCATAATTTTGATGTACCTACGAGAGCATTTTTTAAGGGATCATGTGTTTTTGCTTGAAGTAATTCTCTACACATTCCCTAACTAATTTAAAATTTTCATTTTTTTTTTCATTATTGGCATTTTGTATAAACCCCCATAATAAATGTGTCTCTAGTCAAAACTGATAACTACATCTCTCAATCTTTGTAAATATGTATATATAGTTCAACTAATGATAAAATTTTCAATTAAAGGTATCGCTGTCTTCATCCCCAAGATTTAAAAAATAATGTTTTATGGCAGACCAGTATAATACAATTCTGTGAACTGCCTTGGACAAACATCTTGTTGGGACGTTTCTTATCATCTGAACAACATACATATTAAAATAATCAACGAAAGTTTAAAACATATTTTGTTAATTAATGTATCATTATTGAATGTTGATTTTTGACAGCAAAATTCCAACCTTTAATTAATATTAGATTTTCCTCAGTTTATGATCATCGAGGCAGGATACAATCTTCTGCGTTCGTCGTACCGCCACAGAATTCCTACTGTATTCACTAGACATGTGACAAAAACTAAAAGTACAACAATTGGTACTTCCAAAGTTTCTCACAAGCTCTCAAAAAGTAAAATTAAATTATTGTCAATATTGAGTAAGAGTCTTATATTGAGAAAATTTCCTTTTTTCAAAGGAAATGGCTGCAAACTGTATGATTAGAATAACAATTACTATATTATCACAATTTTTTAAAATTATTTAGGGGTCTCGCTACGGTTTCTCAAAACATCGGTGACTACTTTTAGTTAACCCGGAGAATTTAACTGAAAACCCGTAGCCCGGAGAATGGTCGCCAAACCCGAAGTGTCCGGGTCAAAATGACCATGTTGGCAACCCTAATGCTGCAGTAAAAGTATTTGCTGAAAATTTTGATGGGATTGTGGCTGCAATTTAGAAATTGTGCGATGATCACAAAAATTTAGACACCAGAGGTGCTCCACAGAACCTTACGTCTGCTGTGTGTGTGTGATTTCTTTGCTATCTTTTCTTCCAAGGGAATAAAGTGTGCTCAGATTGCATTGCAAAGTAAAAGCTTGAGCGTTGATCAGTTAGCTATAAAAATAGAGACACATCGTATAAATATATTGAAGAAAAGTCATATTGTAGAAGAGGCAATAGATCTTGCTGTGAAAAATCGGAGGACTACGACATTGCAATAAAACGACGAATTCGTCGTTAAAAGCGAATGGGCGGTGATTTGGCCACCGATGCAGGACTTTCACAGAGATGTGAACTTGAAAAGGATATGTGCGATATTCCATACTTGCAAGTAACTTTAATTTAATTAGAAGAAAAAAACCTCTTTTGATTTGCAAGATATATATTTGTCATTTATTTAGGAGACATGTTTGTAAGATATAGATGGAATTTGCAATACATATATATATATTCTTTCATTAAAACAAAGCAGATGCGGACACTTGGACGGTATAGAACTATACCGTCTTCTATACGTCCTTTTAGAGATACCAAAAGGTCGAGAAGACATTTAAAAGCGGCCAGTTACAGTTTCTAATTGGGCGTCTCTAGACTTAAAATTCATCGTGGAATGGGATGATTTTATAGAATCTCTTCCGAATGTAACGATCGCACTAAATTTATTTATGACACATTGTTCACAAACAGTTGCTTCGTGTGAAAGCTGTTTTAGCAAATTAAAATTTATTAAAAATTATTGCGGGCAACAATTACCCAAACTAGACTGAAAAATCTTAGCATATTAACAATAAAACACCAGGAAACACAAAATGGAAATGTTCAAAATTTGATTTTCGAGTTTGCGGCTGTTAAATGTCTAGAAGAGGTTTTGAGAACATTTTACATTTTTTATTACGTTATCTTTATGCCACATATGTGTGGTACTACTTGTTAGCGTGTAGATGAGATTCGGACATGTAAACGCCTTCGGGATATGCAACCTATATAACCAAAACTAGTTGAATATTGTTCTCGACAGGTCCGAGTAAATTTCCACGCTTATTTTCCTATTGCTAAAGGAAACACACACAGCCGGATGTGTCACTGGAAATTATACATTACCTGCCATATATGCTGCCATAGCTGCAAAATATCCGCAAACGCTCTTTTTAAACGCAAATTTCGTTTAAAAACGCCGCGCAATTACGCAATGTATTGTGGGTGACAGGATTTTTCGGTTACAGAATTCAAAAGAATTTTCGTGTGCTGCTAAACGGTTCTTTCAGTTGTTTGTTGTGGTGAAAGGTTAGGGTTAGATTTATTTTGTACCTAGCGTATCTACTCTTGTGTATTTGGCTGAAATTTGACCTAGAATATAGCGATAAACGAGTGGAGTGGATGAATATTCAGTCATACTCAGTCCGGCTGTATTATCTTCACAATATATTAATGATTGTTTTATTTTGATTGTTGGACTCTACATAACATAGTTTAATATTATAGATAATTGCCTGAAACTAAGGATTGTTTAATACGCAAAATGTCGAAGAGAAGACAACCAGAAACTAGTACCCCACTACGAGGCGCAAACCGCGTTCCGCCGCCAATGTTTTCTGAAATCAGTTCCATTCCAACACATTCGCAAACCAGTAGCACAGCTGGAGATATGCCAGAATTACTAACGGACACCGAAAATGAGGGTTGGTTGTGATTTAAGTAACCTATTTAACATAAAACTTTTTGTGTAATTTGCAGTCGTAATCCCTTCGTCAGTTAGAACAACTTCTCGAAACGCTAAAGATGCGCAGAACTTCAAGCCGCAGGTGAAGGAATCATTATATTATCATATCATTACTGAGGAAATAGACGTTGAGGTATTTATTGTTTATATAAATATATATACAGTGTCGCGCGTAATATGATGTACATGGGGACCTCTGAAACTATGAGAGCTACGATGTCTGTTAAATAGGATAAAAGTTGCATAAGTATGAACCATTTTCGGAACAATATTGACTTTTTAAAATATTTAAAATCACTAGGTATTACAAAAAAGAATTGTATATTGCGATAATAGGAAAGTCGAAATGTTGTATTCTTACATAAGAGCATAAACTCAAGCCATGTTTGTTACAAGACCCAAATAATACTGCTATTTTTGTAAAATTAGGTAAGAATGTGAAAATATTAGTTCGTTATTTTTAACGTATAACTTATAAAGCATTTTCAATATTCCGCTTAAGTCTTTAAAATTTCTAATGGAACCTCACATAGATTGACCATTATTTGTTTTAAACCAGAATTGACAATAACTAAAGTGGTATGTCCACTGCAGCCTGAAACTCTTGTACAGTATCGCAGTTCATTGCATAGATGCAAGTTTTCATCTAGCCCCATAGGAAAAAATCCACGGGGATTAAGTCGGGTGATCTGGCGGGCCACCTAATGCGATCTTGTATTGGGTTTTGCGTTTTAAATATTCTATATAAATCTTGCAATCAGAAACATATTCTGACAATAAAAATGGCTACAGAGAATGCTTTTATCTAAGAATACTTTGACTTTCTATTTATAGTAACAACAAAGTTTTTCAAGAAAATGGAAATGGGCAGTTTTTACTATTTCTGTAATTTCTAGGGATACATACAATATTTTTAAAAACCAAAACTTTACTGCAATGTGTTTGCTTGATTTAACCGAGATCGTGGATCTTACAGTTTCCGTTGTTAACGAATGTATAAGTCAGCTAATATAAAAGTAATGTTGAATGAAAATGTTTTGCAGACCCTAGCTGGACTGTGGATCTCAAGATATGAAAGCAACCCTGCTAGAGCTACGTCTCTGATGATGCAGCTTTTCGTTGACATTGCTGGTTTTCAGCACCTTAGGATTCCGGACATGGACGATTTAGTTCCACAGGATTTAATTACGGAACTTGAACGAGATATTCCGACCGTGTTGTCTGTGAGTACAGCTAAATGCGTCATTATATTTTAAGATCTTCAATATCTGTAAGGTTGTTTAAAAGTTAACATCTGAACATCTAAATACATACTATATGCTAGTATGGGAGTTCCTATTTATATAATTAAAATAAGACTGTAATTTGTTCTGCCGAACACTTTTATTTGATCTTTTATATATGCAGTGTGTCCACGAAAGTCCGCACCATATGGAAAACTTTTTTATTGTGTATTTCTCAGAAAATTTTATTCTTTATGAAAGTTGGCGGTTCGTATGAACCCAAAACTGCAACAGTCAAATATGTAACTTTTAGTGCCATATACCGAGCGACTCAGAATATATGAATTTGTGATAAGAGTAAAGTACCATTATTATAAATGATTGTAGTCGAAGTAGGCACTGTGATCATATGTAAAAATTTATGTTCACTGCTTCATATAAACTGAATATTATTGTTATACAGTCGATTCCGCTTAATTGGGACACATCGGGACTTAGGCATTTTGGCCCAATTAAGCGGCTGTCCCAATTAAGCGAATTTCACATAAAATTAAACAATGCATACTTTTCTTTCAATAATTTTATTTTATAAAATCTTGCAGTTCACGATGACTTGTATTAAGTGGCTGGCTTTTTATTTTATCCAGCAAAGCAATTTTACGGGAAAGTGTCATATCACTTTTTGGCATCTTGGCAAGGGCAAAATTTTTGTAAATAAAATTGACAAAATGTTAAGTTTAACAAACTTTCTACGCGCGAGGTGTAGTGGTAACTGAATAGAATACGTAACGATTGAGACAGCACAGGACTACACCCCTCGCACAGGCTTAATGTGCAAATTTATCAATTTTCTAATGAAATGTCTGTACACGTGCAATTTTAAGAATATCCCGTATCATTTACTCTGCAGTGGGTCATACGTGAATGAATGTATTGGGAATAAAGTTCACAGCGCGCGATACTAGTTTAATTAGTAACATAATATGTACTATGACCTTAAATTTACTGTCCCAATTAAGCGAAATGTTGGCCCAATTAAACATGTAAATTTTCTGTTGGTTCCTTGGTTTGGTTTCTGTTCTTTGAGATTTGACCCAAATAAGCGGCTGCCCCAATTAAGCGGTGGCCCAATTAAGCGGAATCATCTGTATTTGCAAGTGTTAAATTGGTTGCATAACCTAACGTAAGTTTGATATTTGATATCCTACTTCGACTACAATCATTTATAATAACCCCATACTATTTATACTATATATACTTTTTATAATTGACAATTTCTGTTGCAGGAATACACTTACTTACTGGCAACAAACTCAAAATGGAGTACAAATGCAATCCATAATATTTCTAAATTTCTCGATGAAATTACAGATTGCGCATCTTCAACGAAGATTATATTCCAATGTAACCTTTTTAACCATGTTCTAAAACTGTTGTATTGTATGGCAGAATGTAAGTTATACGCAATTAAGCATACTGGCGTTTTTATAGGTATGTATTTTTTTTTTAATGTAGTATAGGCAACCCTGTTCAATTTTATCCTTATACAAAGTATTACCATTAGCAAGATATTAAAAATGTTATATGAAATTTGTTTAGTATATTTTGCAATCGTATGGCAAACGAACGTGGGACCTAAAAAGTTCAAATTACTACTGGAGTAGAAATGCTTTCCGATGGCAGTTGCGTCTGATTATTGTCTGCAGTAATACGTTATAAAATATAATTAAATGTCAACTATAAGAGCACAAGATATTTTCTTCTGAATTTCTCTATACTTGCACTCTGGAGTATTGTAGTGCGTTTTTGTAATAAGTTGTTGTTTCCAGCTATGAAGCTTTGCGTCGGATTTGGAAAAATATTAGATCAGCACGAACGGGAGTTGGTTGCTTTAGATCCGATGGGTGAACCTTCGCAAGGAGACAAAGCCGCATTTATTGCAGAATGGAAAGCAAAGTATCGTAAAATTTACAAACTTGCAGACTACTCGTTGGAGATCGTATTATCGCAATGGTAACCGTTCGGATTATTAATAATTCTTGATAAATAAACGGTTAATTTTAGCACAATCTTCGAGAAAGAACGGGCGGTAATGCATGCAACTTGCGCTACGGATTTCTCCAAGTTATATTTTCTACTGCCGCACCACGAAAGCCAAACGAAAATGTTTGTTTTGGACTTTATTTTGTTCGCGTCCAGATTAAACGTAAGTATTTACAGTGTCTTCATAACTTCATTTCATTATTTTTATCATTTTAGGATGTTTACCTTAGATTTTGTTGCATTAAGGCACTTAAACACATTCTGACTATACCAAATTGTTACGAAGCTGATAAAGCGATACCTAAAGTACTTGCCTTGCTTATGGACACAATATTAGATAGTTCGCTCGATGTAGCCTGTGAAGCAATTCTCGCTATGAAGATCGCAGTTCGGCAGTAAGTATTATTTGAAGTCTACTGCACTTTCACGCAGAGAACATAATGGAACCTATAGCTTACATGTCAATATGTACGTATACATCGTCAATATGAATTCTTTTCAGAACAGTTTTCGATTTTTAAAATTTGTCATTCACTATACAAGCATTTTGATATGATGTTAAGGACGTTTGAATTATAATGGCAAAATTTATCAATAAAAAGGATATTGATAGTTTTTACTATTTATTACCGTAATTTCTGGTAATACCTGCAAAATTCTTTAAAATCAAAAACTTTACTGCGGTTATATTTACGCAACGTTTCCTATTACAAGCCCGTAAATTATTAGTTTTATTTGCCACACTGAGGTGCAAAGCGTTACTTTACTGAAATAGCCTACTACTCGGTCGAAGAGTACCTGCAGCCGCCTGAGTAATGGCCGGCACTTTTGTCTTTTGTTTCGTTGTTTCGTTGATCGTCTTTGATTTATTGTGTATTTGCTGACTCTTCCTACACTGTATGTACCAGTCTAACGGGAATAAAGAAATTTCAATTTGACAGTTCTGCTAGATACGCGAAGGGCGTGCGAGTGCTAAATGTTAGTTTTCCTTTATGTTTGAATTTCAGCTATTCTGCGTTCATCATGCCGGCTTACAAATTCACTTTGGCCCAATGCTTGTACAATAAGGACTATTGGATAGGTGCTGCTGCCGGTCAGTTTTTTTATATGGCTATAAGTAGTAGAACGAACACATGTGACGAGCTGTTTAGAGAAATTGTAGAATTTCGGTGCACGGCCTTGACACCAAATGTAAGTATTATGATTTTAATTCATATTTTATTATTATATTTAATTCGTATAAACTGAATAGAACAGATACTAGGAAAATCTATGCCCAATTCTAATGTTATTTGTATGAAAAATTACTATTTGATGCAAATTTTACAAGAGAAAACCTTTATACGTCTGTTCTAAAACAAAAATATAACCATAGGATCTTAAACTTAATGTACTTATGTCAAGAATAATGTCTGACGTCATCCATCGTTGACACAAAATTTTAAGTGTTTGTTGAAGACGAATTTTCAAAGCAAGTCAGAGCGCCTCAAAATGACAAATTGTCTTTGGGGGTGAGTATTGCCCTTTTTGCTCATTACCGGCACTGCGTAGGTACGCTATATAGTTTCTAAATGAGGTACAGCAGGCGTTAGTAGTTTGAAGCAAATATTAAACATATCGCGCCAGTGTAGCCAGCGGCGCGTTATCCCATCATGGGGCCCTGGGCAATTTTGAATTTGCGGCCCCTATATACAATGTTGAATTAAGAATTACTTTTTTATACAAAAATAATATATACTAATAATACTGATATAACATTTCGGACCAATTAACAAAAGTCATAAATAATAGGTAAGGTATCGATCTTTTTGCAACAACATTTAATATAAGTAGGTACCTACATAATTATTTAAAGTAACAACAGATTATTCTTAAGAATTACAAAATAACTAATAAATAGCTTAACAATTAAAAAATCAAAATTCGTAGCAAATAAAGTATATTTTCTTAATAAATAAAGGTATTATTAACAAATAAATATGATTTTAATATTTTAAATATTTAAAAAACTGCAAAACTAATACAAACATGTTATACATTGCGGGAATGAGAAAAAACACGACTATCGGAAAATGCCAAAACTCAACATGGCGCCCATAAGAAAAACAAAAGTTGGCCATGGTTACGTCGCCATCTTTAATGTTATTTCAAATTAAAAAATGCCACTCCATTCCTTGTTAAAAAGTAGAATGTTTTTGTTCCAAATGTCTAGCTACATTTGGTTTTGAAAAAAAAAAATTAAAAACGATATCTTCAAAATGAAAAATTATAACTTAAATTTGTTTTCAGACAATTGATCAACAGAAAAATACGATACTAATAACAAACTATTTTTCTTTCAGAGCATGTCTGAAAGGCTGTCATTCGAATTTTGAATATAATTTTCTACTATACTTTGAAAAATATTTTTTTTTTAGCATACGGAACTGCTCCCCCTTTTAGTTGAGTCCTTACTGGATGCAGTACAAGAATTCCATCATCCGCAAATGTTGATCGATTACATATTGCAGAGTAATATTCCATTGGATCGAGAAATTGTATTGGTGGAGATTCTGTCGCACGTCGTTTCACAAATTTTGACAGGAAAAGCGAGTATAGAGCGTGATAGATGCCGCAAAGGTATTTTATTTTATAAAACTTTCAAAAAACAAATTTCGAATACCGTACGTGCGTTTATTTCAGGAAAGTGCGATCAGGAGACAACGAACGAGATCATAAACGAGGTAGTTCCCAAATTGCAATCACTTTTCGATAAGTACGTGAATAAACACTATGAACAACGTTGTATCGATGCTCTCTTGTTTATGATGGGCAATTTTACTTACGATGATAATTCATTCCTACAGTATCGTTTGGTAAGCTGAACAGTTTTATCTTGTTTTGATTTTTTGATTATATGTGATAGAAAATAAT
Source organism: Melinopterus prodromus (assembly GCA_964023965.1). Classification (NCBI taxonomy): domain Eukaryota; kingdom Metazoa; phylum Arthropoda; class Insecta; order Coleoptera; family Scarabaeidae; genus Melinopterus; species Melinopterus prodromus. The sequence continues at coordinate 27,853,370 of OZ030398.1, read as the reverse complement.
ATTTTATACACAAGTTGTACAATAGAGTTCATTTACATATTCAACTAGATTTATTCACAAATATCAAGATTCTACAAAATGCATACTTAAAAAGTTTCATATAAAACAAACGCGCCGATACACCACACAATAATTATTGTTTAAATTGTGAAACTATAGCAACTATTCCATTGAATAGGTCCATACGCAGCTGCGTCCACAAAGAATTTCAATATATATATGCAAATTATGATTGCAAATTTTAGTGTTAAGAAAAACTAAACTACAAAATATAGAAATGCTTTTTGGTTTTACTGGCGTATGATTATTGTATACTGTAATATATTATAAATGTACATTAAATGCTACGTATAACGATGGGAGTTATCTTTCCCATTCTGGGAGAGTTTTAGTCTGTTGGGATTGCAACATTGTTCAACGCAGTTCAACGGTCTGTGGATAATTTATTTAGATATGACCTAAAGTACACTAAAAATCTAACACTAAAAATGTAGGAATAATAACTTAAAAATTTGTTATCAGCGTAAAATATCACAAAAATTCTTTAACTTCGAATCAAACTAAATTCAGATAAACGACCTTCAAATGCAGTATCTACAGGTCTTTAAAAATCACAGATGAACTGTAAAATAGTTTCCGATCAAAATGTGTTCAAAACAAAAACCTCGTTGATAATTTAGTCACAAAGCCCCTTTCTTCGGAGCAAAGCTGATACTACATATATAGTTATACCGTCATTGTAAAGTACAGGTTATACGACAGCTAAATAATCATAAGATAAAATAAAAATCAGTCAGTATTTTGTTAGTATTTTTCTGTTTTTCATTTTTGACATTCTTTATTGCTGCTGAATTTGACGTAAATAGTAACCAACACATAATTTTAATTTATTTCTATATTTATGTACATAGTTATTAATCATATACCTTCCTACCTCAAGGTGGCAAAGTTTATTACATTTAAATTGCACAAAGAATTATCTTTTCTATATGAAAAGGCAACAAAACTTTCTGAGTATTGATAATATCGTATGATATACAGGGCATTTCATTAAAAAAAATAATATTTTATCCCTAACACCTTAATGATACGCCCTGTATAATTGAAAATAGTTTTGTGTTGTAGAAAATTATAGGCCAAACAACATTTGTATTAAATATTTTTTCCTAATTCTAAAACTTAGACACCCAAAACAATATGCCAGGTCTACTGGTATAATATGAACTCACCGTTTCTTTTTTCAAAATTCTAATACCAATTTTTTATACAATTTGCTAAATTAATCATGAAGATCAGTAAAAGACTACAAAAGTTATGGGACATCAAAATTCGGCAACATTTTAGGTTTAGAAATTGCAATATTCTAATACACATGCGTTATTTTTTATATAGGAGATGAAAGAACTTTTCAAAATATTTAATAAAATATTCAATAAAACAAACTGCGAATCCACACTGTTAAAGATTAGCGAAATACTTTGGAGATGCGTTCAGAACACAGATTGTCTTGTAACAGCATCGGAGTCAATTTTGAGGACACTAATGACAGCTTGCATCGACATGTATGCGCATTTGGCGAAAACAACGACTTGGGAGGAAGAAGATCTGAAGTTGCTCGAAGTCACCTTGAAGAAACTGAACGCCATAATGCGCTATCACGAAATCCCCATAAATTGGGATTTTGATTTCGTAAACAAGTTGTTTTCCGACGAAGCAAAATTGGACCACATAGACCTCGTGTGTATTGCCGAAAAATGCAGCAACACTTACGTGCTGATGAATGTGAAAACATTTGTCGAAGAAAGCAGCTCTGGTACATCCCCAGCGCAAAGAAAGCATACAGCCCAGAGTTTGAAGGCTATTATCGATCAACGTTTGAACATATGCTTTGAGAATCTAGCTACAGATAGCACCATCTTACAAAATGAGGCGAGTTTGAGTTTAACGAAAATTTTTGATAACATTTGAACATTTGATTTTTAGGCATTTAAGTTGATTTGCAAGCTTTACGCTGATATGAGAGGATTCAGTGCGAATGATATTTTGAAGGATGTAATGCCAAAACTAAGTCAAGGTCAAGAGAAACTACTAATTCAGTTTCTAAGAGAAAATGTGTTTAAAAGATCAGGTAAAGTGTTTAAAATATGTTTAAGTTATGAAAAAATATTTTTTTCGGTGTCTCAACTATTTTAGAAAATATTCTAATTTATTTAATGAATCTGCCCATGTCCTGGGAAGGCAAAAACAATCTTATTATGTTTGTATTTTAGTCGGTTCAGAAATGGCAAATTAATTACCGTAATTAATGGTAATATAACGACTTATAATGTTGAAGCAATTTTTTTTTTTTACATAGCTTACTGTCATCGGTAAATTATTATTTTGAATAACCCAGTAATTTAAGAAAATATAATTCACCAATTCAAATTTTTCATTATATGGTAATTTAAATTTGAAAGTAATAATTTTAATTTCAGCGGTAATTTACTGAAAAACTAATTACGGAAATTTAACGTCCTTAGTCAGATTGCTAGTTATCTACAAAATAATGACTTATTTACCAATCATTTTTATTAACATAAGCAGAATTCATAACCTTCAGTGATCGGTATTAACGCCGGTTTAATTTAACATATTGATTTTTTAGTTACACGGTAATTTAAACCAGTGTAATTTATCATTTTGAATTTTTAATTATTTGGTAACTTAAGCCAACGTACTTTACCATTTTTAATTTTTATTTACATGGTAATTTAATATTTTAAATTGATAATTTGAATTTTACCTGTAAAATAATAATTACAGTAATTTAGCTAGTTCAATATATATAGTCCATTACAAAGCATCGTTGTTCAAATTACTAAACAAAAATCTTTATTTCTAATAAATATAAGAATAATACAATACAAATAAACTCTACTATTAAAATAAATAAATAATTCTTTAAAAAAAAATTTACAAAACAAAAAACAAAACAGCATCCTCTAATAAAAACCAATTTAACATATTAATTGTAGGATTTTTATATGTCTTGCTCATCTCGGCTATTTTCCTGCTGGGACGAGTTTCCTTTCATTTTTGCGACAAATTGACGAATAAATTCATTAGACAACACAACTTCATCGGAACATATTCCATCCATAAATGTAAGCCTAAAAGTAGATATAGGTAAGCATAATCTCATTTGAAATATTATTGTTCTGTTTACATCTTTTTTCTTTCCTCATCTCTAAGATTGTTGTAGAAACACTTCGTATAATGAATAAATTTCATATTTTTTGGAGTGTCAACGCTATACTTAAAGGAATATCTCGTCACCAAATAACACAGAGATTTTGGTGCTATATTATACAGCTGCAATGAGAGTTTCTAAAACAAATATGTTTTTAGATTCAACACTTCCCAAATTCACAGAAAACTTACCTTTAAATCTGTAAAAGTACCACAGCAAACACAGAAAATAAATTCTGCAGCTATAACTTTCGAATACTTAAATAATTCCTTCATCAGCCCAATATAACAGTCTCCATACTTTTCGAAAAATAAATTACAGTAGGCAAAAACGTGTGGTAGAATACTTAGTGAAAAACCACGCACACAAACAGTATCGATAAATATTTGCAGTATCGATATAGTAGTCTTGGGGTTACCTGCAAAATATACATAAAATGTTAGGTCAGACCATTATAAAATGGTCCCGAAAAATTAAGTTTGTCTTGACAATATTAGAAAATGTTTTCAGTGACTCTCTCAAGGGATGTTAAATTACTGTAATTATTTTTTTACAGGTAAAATTCAAATTATCAATTTAAAATATTAAATTACCAAGTAAATAAAAATTAAAAATGGTAAAGTGCATTGGCTTAAGTTACCAAATAATTAAAAATTCAGAATGGTAAATTACACTGGTTTAAATTACCGTGTAACTAAAAAATCAATATGTTAAATTAAACCGGCGTTAATACCGATCACTGAAGGTTATGAATTCTGCTTATGTTAATAAAAATGATTGGTAAATAAAAGTCATTATTTTGTAGATAACTAGCAATCTGACTAAGGATGTTAAATTTCCGTAATTAATTTTTTCAGTAAATTACCACTGAAATTTAATTATTACTTTCAAATTTAAATTACCATATAATGAAAAATTTGAATTGGTGAATTATATTTTCTTAAATTACTGGGTTATTCAAAATAATAATTTACCGATGACAGTAAGCTATGTAAAAAAAAAATTGCTTCAACATTATAAGTCGTTATATTACCATTAATTACGGTAATTAATTTGCCATTTCTGAACCGACTAAAATACAAACATAATAAGATTGTTTTTGCCTTCCCAGGACATGGGCAGATTCATTAAATAAATTAGAATATTTTCTAAAATAGTAAAAAAATATTTTTTCATAGCTTAAACATATTTTAATTTACCTGATCTTGTAAACACATTTTCTCTTAGAAACTGAATTAGTAGTTGCGCTTGACCTTGACTTAGTTTTGGCATTACATCCTTCAAAATATCATTCGCACTGAATCCTCTCATAGCAGCGTAAAGCTTGCAAATCAACTTAAATGCCTAAAAATCAAATGTTCAAATGTTATCAAAAATTTTCGTTAAACTCAAACTCGCCTCATTTTGTAAGACGGTGCTATCTGTAGCTAGATTCTCAAAGCATATGTTCAAACGTTCATCGATAATAGCCTTCAAACTCTGGGCTGTGTGCTTTCTTTGCGCTGGGGATGTACCAGAGCTGCTTTCTTCGACAAATGTTTTCACATTCATCAGCACGTAAGTGTTGCTGCATTTTTCGGCAATACACACGAGGTCTATGTGGTTCAATTTTGCTTCGTCGGAAAACAACTTGTTTACGAAATCAAAATCCCATAAATTGGGATTTTGATTTCGTTAAGCGCAACTACTAATTCAGTTTCTAAGAGAAAATGTGTTTAAAAGATCAGGTAAAGTGTTTAAAATATGTTTAAGTTATGAAAAAATATTTTTTTACTATTTTAGAAAATATTCTAATTTATTTAATGAATCTGCCCATGTCCTGGGAAGGCAAAAACAATCTTATTATGTTTGTATTTTAGTCGGTTCAGAAATGGCAAATTAATTACCGTAATTAATGGTAATATAACGACTTATAATGTTGAAGCAATTTTTTTTTTACATAGCTTACTGTCATCGGTAAATTATTATTTTGAATAACCCAGTAATTTAAGAAAATATAATTCACCAATTCAAATTTTTCATTATATGGTAATTTAAATTTGAAAGTAATAATTAAATTTCAGTGGTAATTTACTGAAAAAATTAATTACGGAAATTTAACATCCTTAGTCAGATTGCTAGTTATCTACAAAATAATGACTTTTATTTACCAATCATTTTTATTAACATAAGCAGAATTCATAACCTTCAGTGATCGGTATTAACGCCGGTTTAATTTAACATATTGATTTTTTAGTTACACGGTAATTTAAACCAGTGTAATTTACCATTCTGAATTTTTAATTATTTGGTAACTTAAGCCAATGCACTTTACCATTTTTAATTTTTATTTACTTGGTAATTTAATATTTTAAATTGATAATTTGAATTTTACCTGTAAAAAAATAATTACAGTAATTTAACATCCCTTGAGAGAGTCACTGAAAACATTTTCTAATATTGTCAAGACAAACTTAATTTTTCGGGACCATTTTATAATGGTCTGACCTAACATTTTATGTATATTTTGCAGGTAACCCCAAGACTACTATATCGATACTGCAAATATTTATCGATACTGTTTGTGTGCGTGGTTTTTCACTAAGTATTCTACCACACGTTTTTGCCTACTGTAATTTATTTTTCGAAAAGTATGGAGACTGTTATATTGGGCTGATGAAGGAATTATTTAAGTATTCGAAAGTTATAGCTGCAGAATTTATTTTCTGTGTTTGCTGTGGTACTTTTACAGATTTAAAGGTAAGTTTTCTGTGAATTTGGGAAGTGTTGAATCTAAAAACATATTTGTTTTAGAAACTCTCATTGCAGCTGTATAATATAGCACCAAAATCTCTGTGTTATTTGGTGACGAGATATTCCTTTAAGTATAGCGTTGACACTCCAAAAAATATGAAATTTATTCATTATACGAAGTGTTTCTACAACAATCTTAGAGATGAGGAAAGAAAAAAGATGTAAACAGAATAATAATATTTCAAATGAGATTATGCTTACCTATATCTACTTTTAGGCTTACATTTATGGATGGAATATGTTCCGATGAAGTTGTGTTGTCTAATGAATTTATTCGTCAATTTGTCGCAAAAATGAAAGGAAACTCGTCCCAGCAGGAAAATAGCCGAGATGAGCAAGACATATAAAAATCCTACAATTAATATGTTAAATTGGTTTTTATTAGAGGATGCTGTTTTGTTTTTTGTTTTGTAAATTTTTTTTAAAGAATTATTTATTTATTTTAATAGTAGAGTTTATTTGTATTGTATTATTCTTATATTTATTAGAAATAAAGATTTTTGTTTAGTAATTTGAACAACGATGCTTTGTAATGGACTATATATATTGAACTAGCTAATTTATAAATAATCATATTTAAGTCAGAGAATACGCGTTGAAAGTCCATAGCACCTCGATTGCGGAATTAGCTTATAAGACACATTTAGCAGGATGTTTCGTACAAGGCTCATAATAACTGCGGGGCAAGCAATCCAGCCTGTCAGCTGAATTGTGACACCTTGTACAATAGATATGCATTTCTGTACATATAGTATTTTACTGTTAGTCTTAAGATGTTCCTAGTCAAATAAACATGTAAAATCACTAGGAGTGTTTTATTGGAAGAACCTGGCACTGTACTAAGACAAAGTACATTACAGCTTTATTAGATGACTACACCTACATATGGGAGTGCGTAAAGTATTGAAACATGATCAAATCTCTGGACAGGTTTGTTATTTTAAGAAATCTTCAGATTGTTGATTATCAAATGGAAAATTATAGACCTATTAGTTTGTTGAATAGTTTCTCAAAATTGTTTGTATTGGCTATGGCCAAACGACTCTTGGAGTTTTTCGCTGAAAATTAACTGTTCACTGCTACTAGATAGGGTAACGGGATTTTAATGAAATTGAATTGCTATGGTGTGAGGGGTAACGCGGTTGGATGGATTGAGTCTTATTTATCGGGTAGAAAGCAGCAGGTCACAATTCATAAAAACGGTATGATGGGCATTTTTTTAGCAACCGAAAATAGTGTGGGAATTCCGCAGGGGAGTGTTTTGGGTCCCTATCTTTTCCTCATCTTCATAAATGATTTAAACAACTTAATTAGCACACAGAACATGGCCATGACCTGTTTTGCGGATGACATCTTTTAGTAGCAATAGAAAGGAAACAATAGCTAACATTACCCTAGGAGGTAAAGACCTAGAGGTGGTAAAAAAATAAGTTTCTTGGCGTAGTAATAGACGATTGTGGGATGGTCATGTTGAATACTTAAGCAAAAAACTGAACAGAGTCTGTTATGCTATGAGAGTCACGAAAGGCTATCTGGAACCAGACTCAATTAGAACTTTGTACTTTACCAACTTTGAATCACTACTGAGATATGGTGTAATTTTCTATGGGAGGAGCTCAGGGGCTAGTGCTATTTTCACCTTTCAAAAGAGGATTTTACGGATAATGTTGGAACTGAATTATAGAGAAAGTTGTAGAGGAAGATTTAAGGAGCAGAAATTATTAACTTTGTACAGGATTTACATGATGGAGTGTATTTTGTATCTTCATAAGAACATACAGTTGTTCGTTCCTTTAAATGAAAATTCTGATTGCAACACAAGAACTTGTGATTATCAATATCCAATTCACAGACTGTCAGTCATAGAAAAAAATCCAAATTATATGTGTATTAAAATCTTTAACAATCTTCCTGAATATGTAAAGCGGATTCAAGATTATCAGAGTTTCAAAGATGAAACTAAGAAGCTATTCGTAGAACTCATAGAACCGTATAATCTAAGTGAATACTTTGTGTGATTTTTGTTTCCTTTTTTTGTTTGTGACGCATTTTCAGTTTCTTGTATGAAATGTTCTTGTAACACTGTATACACATTTTTGAAATAAATTTATTGTTATTGTTATCAAAATCCTCGCAACAGGTGGTGGTTTATTGTCACAGTTTTGCCGTGATTTCCACGGTGATTTCTTTGCCGCTTCTAGGGGTAACGCCTATCATCCAACCGCTGCTTGACAATACCACAGCGCCGCAGTAAGGAAATCTTGCGCCTGGGGCCAAATATCTAACTTGCGCCCCTTTGAGCCAATAGGTGATTCTTTCTTTCAGGAAATATCGGCATGGCGTCAAGGACGTCTTTACATAATGCTTCAGGGGGTAGGGAGGTGCAAGATATTTTTTAGTTTTAAAGAGTGCCATAGTGGTAATGACTATGCTATTATAGTATATTATAATACAAGTTTTATAAGACAAAATCTCTGAATTATCGGTTTTAAACATTATCTCTCAATAGCACGAGTGAATGCTAACTAATGTTGTCGGCCTTCTACTATTCTTGATGAACACGACCCAACAATTCTTATAGCAAATTAATAAACGATGCGGGTACATAATTCACTCAGTTATCTCGAGATTTTTAGCGAAAATACAGGCAAATTTATAATTCTACAATCGTATTAATATGGTATCCAATAATAAGTCTTAATAACAAATTTATAAACAACAAAAGGCTACAATATTATTTTAAAATTTACCGCGGTACCTAGAAACAATAATGACCAAATATAGAAACAATTTGATTTGGCCAGGCGCATGACTTCACCATACTATACAGCAGTGTCAAATGTGCTGACAATTACTTTAGAATCAAAATATCTGTCAAATCCTGGCTTACTAGTTTTAATCAGTTTTAATGCAGTACGTGCGATATCGATGAAATACATTTTGGTCATGCAGCTAAACTATTATTTTACCAAAAAATGTTATAGACATAAATTATTCCAAATTTCGTCTACATTAATTTATTGTTTACCTATTGTGACGAAATTACAGAAATGCCTCATTTGCAAAATCGTTGAAAAATATGAAAAAACTAAATATGAAGTTTTGTCCAGAACTTTTAGTAGTTTGTCCAGAATCGTTGCCACAAAAAACAAGTACACACAGACATTTTCGCTAAAACATCAAAACTTTTTTTCGACATGATTACAATACTTTGTCATAGTACGTATGATAAAGTAAAAAGTGTTCACATTTTAATTTCGGTGATAAAGATCAACGACGAAATACAAAATTGTTATTATTACTATTTATTACTATTAATAGTAATTACTATTATGGTGGCAATAGCTGACCTAACCGCAGAAAAAAATTTCGACGGTGGCGTCATAGAGAGGAACGAAAACCGGTTTCTTGTAGGGAATTGAAAGCCGATTCCGACAAGGTATCATTCATGGGGGTGCTCGAAGAAAGTTTTTTTGTCGAAAATTGTTCAAAGGGGTTAAGGGGTTAACGTTAACCATTGGTCGCAGCGTGTGTGGTAACGCCTTGGTTCAGTTGACAATTCTTCTTTGTCATCGTCAAACGTATATAAGGAGAGCAACATCTACTAAGTTATACGAATCATTGCTTGTTTATGGTGATAGCAGTATTATTCCGTTAGAAAATTTGGATGATGTCATGAATTTGTTGAGTTCTACCAACTGGGAAAGTAACGTTGACGAAATAAGGCCCATAAGGAATAATTTGTGCACCTTAATGGGCGTTAGAGTTCCAGTCCCGAAGAAAAAATAATAAAAAAGAATGTTATTTATTTACCCTATTCACCTTTTTACAATGTAATATTTAATTCTATTAATTTTGTATATGCCTTTTTAATAAATATACGCTTATACTCTTTTTGTTGTTTTTATTTTCTTTCAATTTATGCAGATTAGTACAGGGGAACAGCGTGATTTCTTAAATTCATGAGAACAGATGCATGCTGTTTCTTTGCAAAAATTCATCTAAATTTCTTAGCTTCCAACATTTGCTTCTTACTACCCACTTGGATAGATAACGGTAAAAACAATACGTTCTCATTACGTAATAAAATGCAGAGTTTTACCGATAATTTTTTTTTTCAAAGTCCGACGTCATACGCAACGAAACGTTGCCAACAATAATGTTGTTTTTCGTTGTTTGCATAGCCTACTTTATTCCGAATTTAACATCAGCTCTGACGTTAAAAACTGTACATGCATGTACAGCAAACAATACAGCGTTTTCCCAACGTTATGTAAGTTATAGAGTTGACTGAGATCGCTTTAAAAATGTTTATTGCACATGCCAACTCTTGCTGAAAACGCAGTGACGGAGACAATTTTGATTTTCAGATAACGAAACAAACATGGTTTCTATACAAATCGAATAAACCATGCAATGCCACATGCACAAGATTTGATGCTTACGACTTTGGGCAAACGATGAAAGTTAAGGTAACGAAATGGTAAAATGCGCCATAACATTTTAAGTTTTTTTATGAAAATAATCCCTTTTTCAGGAATCCAGTCCAAACGCGTGAATATTATTTGAGACGCGAAGAATCCAGTTCAGTATACAAATTTAATTGTGAGTAATTATTTCAATATTACATATTCCGTCCGCCGTTGACGAAATAATAGTATATTATTTGACGAGCACATAATGAAGGATATAAATCGCGAGCCGTAGGCGAGCGTGTACTCATGCAAGCGATTTATATCCGTTATGTGCGAGTCAAATACGACGTTTTATCTACGACTCATAAATTCCATTTTATGCAAAATATTTTAAATGTATTTGTCAATGATGGCGAGGCGAACTGTTAAATAATTGTCATCCGCGTAGGTTTTGGCAGACTTTGACAATAGCGTTGTATAATGAGTTCGTTCAAATAATGAGGTCATTATTTGAACGAACTGTCATATTATTATACAACGCTAGTGTCATTATAATCATTGGTGCGTATTATGATGGGAGTTATATTAGTCATAGATACGTATGCAATGAACTTATTGTGTGCGAGTCGTAGATAGAAATAATTATTGATTTTTTAAATTGCTAAAATGCTTATAATAGCATTTGAATGCCCAATATTGACGTGAACGACACAGTTGAAGGTAAGTATCGATTACATACAACAAATTGAAAACGTCGTGCAAAATTTATTTGTTTCTACCCACTTCGATAGATAACGGAGTAAACAATAAGTATTGTAATACTTATCTCATTAAACAATAAAAACTCACAGGTACAATATAAATACAAACTTTGTTCCATTGTCGTTTGAAACGATACTTTACAAACAATAATGTTGCTTTTCGTCGTTTGCATAGCTTACTTTATTCCAAATTTCACAGCAGCTGTGACGTTAAAAAATGAACAGGCTTGTACAGCAAACAATACAGGTTTTAAACAAAGAGAAGTAAGTTATTTGCTATGAAAGTTATCGAGTTGGCTGAGATTAATTCAAAAATTAATGCTGCACATGCCAACTCTTGCTGAAAAGACAGCGATTCAAACAATTTTAATTTTCAGATAACTGAACAAACATGGTTTCTATACAAATCTACTGAACCATGCAGTGCCACATGCACAAGACTTGATGCTTATGACTTTGGGCAAGCCATGAAAGTTAAGATAACAAAATGGTAACAGGTCTTATAATCTATAATTTTTTTTTTTTCATGAAAGTATTCATATTTCAGGAATCCGTTGCAATCGCGTGAATATGATTTCAAACGCGAAGGATCCAGTTCAATATACAAGTTTAATTGTGGGTAATTATTTCAATATTATACCGTCCGTTTATTTCAGCTACCCCCATGAATGATACCTTGTCGGAACCGGCTTTCAATTCCCTACCAGAATCCGGTTTCCGTTCCTCTGTACGACCAATAGTTCTTGAGTTATCGCCCGCCGTTTAAAGCTGACAAACTGATTTTCAATATCACCACAGATTTTCAATATCACCACCGATTTTGATGAAACAAAAAGCAAAATGTGCGTCTTGGTGTTAGGATTAATATTTGTTAATGAGATTTTGCTGAAATATGTATGGTTTATTAATTAAATAATTAATTCCGACGATTAAAAATAGGAGCATACGGAGCGCCATCTCTGGAGAAACCGTTGAAGTACCGTTGGTTTCGCCGCTCGCTCATAGATGGCGCCAGGAGATCCATTTCAAAATATTTTTGGAATTATTTAATTTTTTGTGCGGGACAGTAATGTGCGATACCATTCTGAAACCAGGCTGTTATTTCCTACCGCAGAAAATTCACCGTTTCCCTCTACGACCTATAGTTTCCGAATTATGAGTAAATGAAGTTTAAGAAAAATAAAAAAATTACTTTCCCATGGCCGATCGGAATGAAAATAAATTTCAAAATGATGCTTACCCAATTACAAACAAATTCCTTCAAATGAACTTTTCCATAACTGTTACACTTTTCGAGATATTAAATTAAAACGATATTTTCAAAATTTTGAAAATAAAAATTAATATCTCAAAAACTAAGCGAGATAACAAAAATCGGCTTTCAGTTTTGGAATCAGCACGACTGTCTCTATCGATTCCCGTCATAAAATAACTTAATTTGATTTTGACCAAAATCGACAAAAAAGGAAGGTTAACCCCTTTGAACTTTTTTCGCCAAAAAAACTTTTTTTGAGCTACCCCCATGAATGATACCTTGTCGGAACCGGCTTTCAATTCCCTACCAGAATCCGGTTTCCGTTCCTCTGTACGACCAATAGTTCTTGAGTTATCGCCCGCCGTTTAAAGCTGACAAACTGATTTTCAATATCACCACAGATTTTCAATATCACCACCGATTTTGATGAAACAAAAAGCAAAATGTGCGTCTTGGTGTTAGGATTAATATTTGTTAATGAGATTTTGCTGAAATATGTATGGTTTATTAATTAAATAATTAATTCCGACGATTAAAAATAGTAGCATACGGAGCGCCATCTCTGGAGAAACCGTTGAAGTACCGTTGGTTTCGCCGCTCGCTCATAGATGGCGCCAGGAGATCCATTTCAAAATATTTTTGGAATTATTTAATTTTTTTGTGCGGGACAGTAATGTGCGATACCATTCTGAAACCAGGCTGTTATTTCCTACCGCAGAAAATTCACCGTTTCCCTCTACGACCTATAGTTTCCGAATTATGAGTAAATGAAGTTTAAGAAAAATAAAAAAATTACTTTCCCATGGCCGATCGGAATGAAAATAAATTTCAAAATGATGCTTACCCAATTACAAACAAATTCCTTCAAATGAACTTTTCCATAACTGTTACACTTTTCGAGATATTAAATTAAAACGATATTTTCAAAATTTTGAAAATAAAAATTAATATCTCAAAAACTAAGCGAGATAACAAAAATCGGCTTTCAGTTTTGGAATCAGCACGACTGTCTCTATCGATTCCCGTCATAAAATAACTTAATTTGATTTTGACCAAAATCGACAAAAAAGGAAGGTTAACCCCTTTGAACTTTTTTCGCCAAAAAAACTTTTTTTGAGCTACCCCCATGAATGATACCTTGTCGGAACCGGCTTTCAATTCCCTACCAGAATCCGGTTTCCGTTCCTTCCGACCAATAGTTCTTGAGTTATCGCCCGCCGCTCAAAGCTGAAAGCTGAAAAAAAATTACGAATATTTTCTAAAACGTTCCTTACATCGCTCCGAACAATTCTTCATAATGCACATTGGCTGTAATTGTTTTAGTTTTCGAGATAAAAAATAAAAACGCAAAAATTTTGAGGTTAATTATTTTCATCCTATGGGAATGAAATAAATGACATAATGTTCCTCGCACGATTTCGAACATTTCCTTGTAATACACTTTCGCCCTAATTTTCATAGTTTCGGAGATAATTAGCAAAATTTGGGATGAAAATAAATTTCAAAATGATGTTTTTCAGTTTCTCAGTTATCGCCGTTTAAAGTTTAAAAAAACAGCGTGGATTTTTAAATAACTTTAGTAATTTTTTAATTTTCGTTTCAGTTGGACAAACCTGGAGTTTCCCTGCGCTGACCAATCATTACTTCATAGCATACGTGGCTGAAAATGGCATGCAAAGAGTTGATATCTTTGTCAATTCTTTTAGCAGAGCGCATCAATTTTTGGTGAAGCCTATGTTAGCAGTTCGCGAATTATTTGGCGGTTGTACAAAGGGTGCCGATTTACTGGCTTGTACACCGCATGTTACTTGTGCAAAGTCTATTGAAGGAAATAATAGATTATATTAAAATTGAATAATACAAAAACTAAGTAAGGAATTTTTTTTTAAAATAATAAATACTTTACCTGTTGTAGTACTTGCGTCTCTATTTTTCCTCCTTTTTTAGCACTGTTTATGTACGACAAGTTTAAATAAGAAAACACAAAATAATTTCTTCGGGTTTATTGATTTTTTTGCGAATAACATTGGAAAATAATAATGAAACTAAAAAATATACAAACGAAAAATATTTCTCCTCTCGTCATCAACTGAACCCACCAATCGTACAATTCCTCGACGGAACCACACTTTACGAGTATTAAACGCTAAAAAAATTACGTTTTTCCTTGCGAAAGACAAACTTCGGCCCCGTATCAACGATACGTACCCTAACCTACAAGTTTCGTTTAATTTTTAGTTACAGAACGCCTTATACAAAATTCATTAAATAAATAAACTCCTATATAATCGTGTTCAGTCTTTTTTTCTACAATCTCGAAAAATCCGTTGTATTTTCAAACACCTCCTTCTGCTGCTCCCTCTGTTGCTTCTTCGACAGCTTTTTATCGAACATTTCGTTCAAGACCTCCATGACGACGTCACGCTCTTGCCTGTTGTTCTCGGAAAGGAAAAATTGCGTTCTCAACGCCGCCATGGAAGTCTTTTTCGGCTTATCTTCGGACAACACGGGCGCTATATCAACGTATATACTATCACCGCTAACCGCGTCTGAACTCTTTTCATTTTTCACCCATTTGCAACGCTTGTAGTTGCTGCAACCACTTCCTATGCTTGCCTTTTCGACGTTGCAAGCATCTACGGTATACGACGCTGTTATTTCGTCTAAACAAACTCGTTCTGACATGCAATCTTCTCCGCTGTTCACGCAGCTACAAGAGTCGCTACCATTTACCTGAAAAGAAATATTTTTTAGATTTTTACGATATATTTCGACTGTTTGTTTTTTCGGCCCTTTATGCATGATTTCGATAGTTTTTGAGCATTATTTCTCCATTTTTTTGTAGATAAGCCTCCATGACGCGTCACATCTTTGACAAAAATAAGCTAAATGTTTAAAAATTTAGTTTAACATAACTTTAGCTTTCTTAAAACTAATTGGACATGATAGAATTCTTTAAGTCGTGTCAGATGTACACTTGAACCTTGAAAATTGAAGCTTTGTAGAAATCATGTGACACTGTGAATTTAGTAATAGGACACGTAGCAATTTCGACCGCTTGCTTACAAGTAATGACATAACACTTCACTTAGTCACTGATTACACTCTTCCTTTCATTCCAAGTTCCAAGATTCGAGATTAAATTTCAGCCTACCTAATTCGTTAGGTAGGCACTGCATTTGTGCAGTGCCAAAAAAACGAGATTGGTTGATATTGGTTGTTTCCTACATTGAAAAAAAAAAAAAATTTTAATGCGACGCCATAGAGATTGTTGGTTAAAATCTAAAAAAAACTATCGAAATATGACACAAAAATACTCGAACAATGTCGAGTATTCTCAAAACCGCACCGAAATATAGAAAATGCTGTATATTCTAATACAAACAAACAGCATGGTTTTTATGTTTTGTGGAATTCAAATGATGCGATTGAAATAGATTCTCAAAACCTGCGTAAATAAGAAAAAAATAAAATCTTAAGCCCATTTTTTGGAACTGATAGTACATTCAAGAAAAAGTACGTAAAGAACTAATGTTTCTTTTTTAGTAGATATCTAGAATTGTTTTGATGGGCAACAAATGCATTTGCCTCATTTTAACTGTTGTATCTCTTCAAACGAACGAAAACAAGCGACCATCGTGTGCTTAAGATCTACGTTCAAATTTTTATTGACCTAGAATATTTCTAAGGTAGCAGTACTGCCAATGCCAAGGAGAAAACAAAATAACGAAAACTGTAACATAAACTTCAGAACCCACACCACTTTTAAGTGAGTTATTAAGTGTTTCGACATTTACTGTAAACCCCGAAACCCCACGTGTCCGGTAAAATGACAGTGGTGGCAACCCTACTATCGGTAAATTAATATTAAATATTACTTTGTTGCTTTTAGATGTGCAGAGCTTTCCAAACATTTTAGTCGACCTATACTCGATTATAAAGCCACTGTGTATGGTTTTAGTAACGTAATTTTAGTAAGTTATTGGTTCCACATAATTATAGAAATAACAATACATATTTTATTGCAGTCTCTCAAATTTTATAAACTTATGACAATGATTTAAATGTCGATGAACAAAAAATATAAATCAAACAGTTTTAATTATTAAAAAAGGCAAACAATAGCATTTGTTACAGAGAAGTTAAATTTTATTTTGGATAACAGAAATACAAAACCTCTCGTAATGTCGCAATGCCGTTCGTTTTCTATTTTAAATCTGGTAAAAAAAAACAAAAACTCAACGCACTTGCAATGCTACATATTAAAAACGATTTCTAAAAATCATAAACTATGACGATATCATCACAACATTTAATGAAGCCGAAATCAGCAAAATAACATTTTAGGTTTGTAAAATAAAATATTTTCATTTCGTATTTTAATAAAATATAACACACACATACCTTGTAGTTGAGCATTGAACCCGCTAAAGCTCGTGTGGATGCCGCACCGTCGTCAGCTACACTAGCATTGACGCTCTTCTCGCTTAAGCTGCTCGTGCTGGATCTTTTCGCAGAAATCAAATCGGCATGGACCTCGAGCTTGTTACTCGGAAGACCGACGCTTCCGGCCAAAGCAACAGTGCTTGCGGACTCTCTATCGGGTTCCCTTAAAAGATGACTGCCGCTAGCTAAGCTAGCTTCGCCTATGGAAGGGTTTGCAACACGTTGACTCACAGCGTCCATGGAGACGGTATCTGAGGCGCCACGTGGTGCTGGCATCTCATTGTCGTCTAGAATTCCTGTTTTTCCGCCGCAACCGCCCGATCTGCACAAAGAGACCGGGACCACTCCGTAGACGTAAAAGAGTAAGATTGGCACTCCTATGCCAACGGCTAGCCCGGCGAGGAAAGGCGATAGAAGGACCTAAACGTAGAAGAAGAAAAAAAATGGGGTTATTGTAATCGATTATGCGATATTATTCGGTCTTTTTGTGAGATAAAAAGTCGTATATAAGTAGGTACACAATGGCGCAGTCTTTTGGATTGGGTACTTTTTTTTGATAAAGGTCTTAAGGTTTGCTCGCTGTACGTTTGCAAAAATGGCAAAACATACTTATAAAACCCTGGAACAAGAAAAATCTCTGCGCCCCTTTGTTTTCGGAAGAGGTCTGGCATTTTTGAGAATTTATCTTATTGTATACCACTTACAATTGCAATTTTTCAAGTCCCGATTGAACCAAAAACGTTTTATGTTAAAAACGAGTTTATGTATACAAAATCCTTGCGAAACTCAGTTTAGTGTTTTACGACAATAAAAAACGTTTATTTAGTCAACAGCCGGCTGTTTTTGATTTCTAACAAATTAAAATTATCCAAATAATCTTCAAATGTGTTCACATGTGCTTCACAAGTGTTTTATATACATAACGGTATCACATTTTATGGAATTATTCTAAAGCTAGTATGTTTAACTAGTGTAGATTTAAGAACATTTACACTAAATATCTATCTTGAAAATGGTCAAGTTTTCATCGCACGCTTCATCGCACTCATCTTCTTATTATTCAATATCATGTTTTCAAATACTTGGGACGTGGAATGGATCACCCAGCATACAAATAACGTTATATGTACATGCTTTTGACGTATTATCAGATGCATGACTTGAAAACGCCAACTTGTACTTAAAGGATGTATAAACATTTTATGTGGAGAATTAAAATATCTAGAAGTTTCCTAAAAAAAAAATAACCATTTTTTTTCGACCAATAAAAAAATCCAAGTCGGTCATCTATGACCGTGAATAACTCGCAGCTCAGACCCCATATCGATGGGAGCTGTCTACACGTTACTTCTAACGCCAAATCAAAGGCATAATTAAAAATCCATCTGGGTTTGAATTTTTCCGAAGTGAATTATGTATTTGTTTAATTTCACTGGGTTTTTGAGTACCATTAAAATAATAACATTGACTTACAACCTTGAAAACATTTTCACAGTTCAGGTGAAATTTGGTTAAGATGCTACAGGACGTTTTTCTAATCCCATTCAAATGATGATTAGGGACACTTTTCAAGTTTCTCAAAGAGATTTTTTTTAAATGTTTGTCAAAATTATTTGAAAGAAAATGAATAACGAATCATGGACATTTAAAATATCAAAAGTTTTAATCTCGCATGTTGTTTCTGGGCTATTACTAGTAAATTTTTTATATAAAATGCTATTTATATATAGTATTTAAAAAAAAAATTTCGCAATTTTTAATGCAATAAACGCAAATAACCTCTCTTCGAAATTTGTTTTCCTAAAAACTTACGATACTTTCATCTAAATCCAACCGTCTCTCTTCAACACCCACAAAGGCGCAGAGCTATAATCAACCAGCATATCGATCCAAATTCGCCTCTTGTGCCACCAGACATCCCCCACCACTACCAAATAATACGACGACACGCCCTATTTCATCCAACGGAAATTCCAGTAGCGCACAAACCGTCAACTCTTCCGACCATACCATGCAAAGACACAACGAGTAAACGACAACAAGAAACAGAACAACAATTCTATCAAACGCGATCTATTAAAAACCATGACCGATAGCGAAGAAGAGAGCAGCAACAGCGGAGATTGGCCCGTGACGGAAGAATGGCTTCAGGCCGTCCTGAAAAGACACCACAGCGATCTATCGGATCCTTCCAGCATCACGGTGCTGGATTTCAGCGTGAAGCCCGGATGTGACGTTGGCGAAAGTGTTTTGAGTGACATTCTCGCCGTCGCTGTTAAGTATAAGTTCCCGGAGAACGAAGAAAAAACGCACGCTCTGAGCTTCATCATCAAATTGTTACCTCAGGATCCGTTCAGCAGGTTTTTTGTCACTGAGGCTCAGTTCGATCTGAGAGAGATCAAGTTCTATACGCAGGTAAACGAAATATAACGAAAAAAAATTTAATTTACGCTTATATTAATATTATAATGGTTTTTTGAAAAAAAAAACAGTATCCACACCGTCTTCAAATTATGTTCACTAGTTAGAAGAAAGAACGGCGCTTATTTTGAGTGGTCTGCCTTCACTGTATGTCTTTTCCTCTAGCAGGAGATAGCCGAGAAAAATTTGAAATTGCGTGTGTCGGTGCCCTCGTACTAATCTGTAATACCTTTAGAAAATATCTGATTTTTCGTTCAATTATAGAAGAATACCTATGCGTAGTTTTGTAAAACTTTGGTGTGCCTAACCGAATTGGGCCATCATCAACCAATATATTTTTGTTGTCTCAAAAAAAGAGCCCTCTCCGAACCAAAAACATCATTGAAACACCAAGCTGTTTCAATATTGTTTCACATAGCGTACGTGCGCGCGTGTTTCTCCCTCCTCCTCATCGCATTCTCCATGCAATTGCGTGTTGAATTGACGTTTCGCAACCGCTGACGTTCTGAATACTGTCAAAAGTTTCAAAATATCCTGGCTACCTGCTATTAATGCAGACAGGATTTCGATCAAATAGAATTTGCTCCTGCAGCTAAACTATTAATTTTACCAAAAAATGTTATAGACATAAATTATACAAAATTTCCTCTACTTTAATTTATTATTTTGACGAAATTAACGAAATGACGGCTCATTTGCAGAATCGTTGAAAAATGCTAAGAGTAAATAGCCAGTTCCTTTGGACCCTTTTGAACCAAAAGCTTTTCAGCTCTAAGTTTGATCATGAAACTTCTAAATATGAACTTTCGTCCGGATACCATTAGTAGTTTCTCCGGAATCGTCGCCACAAAAATCGGTTACGCACACACACACACACAGACATTTTTTTGTACCTTGGTCAAAAATGATCAGGGGACCCATAAAGACCTATTTCCGCTAAAATCTCAAATTCTTTTTTCGGCAGGATACAATACTTCATCATACTGTGTATGATAAAGTAAAAAAACTAAATAAAAAAAGGTGTTAACAGTTCTTGTAAAATAATTTTGTTTATGTGCAGAAAAGAAAATCAAAATCATCGAAAACTCTTAATCTTTTACAAACGTATCGCATTTTTATAGATAATGTCATTCTAGTAGAGCGTTTGATATGGACTTATTTGTTATAATATGAAATCCTTAAAAACTTACAACAGCTTCAAATACTAAAGAAAATAACAAGGATAAATTAAAGAGAAAGTAATCATCAAATAATGCAAAAAACAAAGGAATACTATTCTTAACCACAGTAACTTTGTAAGGAATTAAAAAATAAATAAGTTTGAGTCTATGTGACCCCGTCCATCAAAATGTTGTTCGCAACGTTTATTACATAAAAACTGAAGACAACAAATAGGCCAGTAGTTCAGTAGTTTTAGAGTCATGGGCCTTCAAACACAGGAGTCAATTTCAATTACTCTGTCCTTCTCGTAATAAACTAACCTTCGTCATTCCATTTTAGGTCGTGCCAGACTTGGAAGCGTTCAAACAGAAACAACTACCCGACAGCTCCAAGCTAAACTTACCGATCCCGAAATGTTACTACGCCAATTACAACGCCGGAAGCACGGAACCGGAACCCGCACCGCCCGAGTCCGTGCTAGTTTTGGAGAACATCAAACCCATGGGGTTCGTCAGCGTAGATTTCCCCAGAGGTCTGACTTATAAACAAGCGATCGCTGCCGTCGAAGCGATCGGAAAAGTTCACGCTCTATCGTTATGCTTGAAAGTAAAAGAAGGAAAGCCGTTATCGGACAGATATCCGTTTTTATTTCAGACTACGAGGGCATCGGACTCGTACCAGCAATTGGTGGAGAGAGGTCTTCCGCAATTATCAGATTTTCTCGAGAAAAGAGAAGGGATGTCAGACGTTCTAACAGCGTTGAATTCTTTACGACCCAGCACGAAAGAATTGATAGAGTCGCTATTGAAACCAGAGGAACCCATGGCTTTGATCACCCACACGGATTTTTGGTGTAACAATTTGATGTTTAAAGAATCCGTCGACGCTACGATATGTTGTATCTTAGACTGGCAGATGGTGACGTATAGTAGACCGACAAACGACATAGCGCTGCTGTTAATCTCTTCGGTCCCCACGGAATTACGAAGAGAATATTCCGGAGAACTTTTGGACACATATTGGTCGATTTTGACCAGCTCCTCGTCGCTCCTAGGTCTCGATATCGAAGCTGATTTGGGTTACGACCGGTCAAAGCTAAATTCCGATTATAAACGTTCACAATTGTTAGCTTTATTGCTATGCATAGGTTCCGTAGATGTTGCCTTAGGTGACCCAATAACTGAAGATCGCCTTCTGGAATTGCTCAAGGACCTTCATTCCGAGGGCTTGCTCAACGCTGAACTAGCACTACAACACAGTGGACAATAGACTTTTCGAACAACTAAGACGACACATTGGCCAAACATTGCTCGAACATTGGTCGAACACTGATCAACATAAACTTGAGATAAACGCTTCGAATGTTTAGTGGCTTGCCGCGTGATGTGAGGTTCCGTGCCAATTGTTTTTCGATCCTTACAGATCGACGCGAAAATTATGATAATCGATTATTTCGTTTTTCGATTGTTTTTTTCTTCTTATTGATATGATATTTTGTATTGTATAGCGAGTATAGCGTATAAGATTAAGTATGCATCATAGGCTTGGGGATAAAATGTTGTAAGGTTTCTTGTATTGTTGCGAGACGAAATAAAAGGTATACATACGTGCTGATGCGATTCTAAAGCTAGTTGTTTTATTGGGTTAAATTGGTCGAGTTATTGTTTCAATTGATATGGTCTATATATAGGGTCGATGTTCGGAATATTCTAGTAGTGAATGAAGTAGGTCAAATAGCGAGCGATAATATCCAGTATTAATTACGCAATTCATACAATCTGCGCTATCATTAATTAATTTGGTATATGAATTTTTCCCTGTTGTTCATATAGACACATTTCATATATATTAATATATGATAGGTTGAAAATGTAATTGTTGGGGTGCATATTTGAAACATCCCCTGTAAAAGATATAATGACGTAGTAAACATCATTTTGATTGACCATATTTAAGGTATGTGCTCACCGTAGATAAAACTGTTAACATTAAAACTAACCAAGTTATTCAATTGTGCCCGTCTTTACGTAATCTTTGTAATCATACACTTTATTATCGAGTACAATGGCAAAAATATGTTATAAATTTATTAAAGTAGAAATTGTTTATAATTTTTAAAAATGCTCAGGCAAGAGAATTTTAAATTATCAAAATATACACTTTTATATCAGATTCATTTTCCGACTACCAATTGTTTTTACTGAGGACATTTACGTCAACAGCTGTTTATTTTAAACGGTAATCTTTTCTTGTTATTTTAAATGAGCTATTTAATGATCTTTAATGGTAAAAGACCAATTTCTTTCAAAATAGCAAAAAATAATCATTAAAATTTGTATCTACCTGAAATACTGAAAAATGATCTACAAAACGCCCATCGCTTTCCTCCGATGGTTTGAAAATTAAAGGATTAATTAGCACGGATTAGCACGGACAAATTGTAGGCCTCACACATATATAGGTCGTCTCAGTATTTTTACCCACGATTTTTTTAGAAAGCAGAACGTTATTTTGGGTAAAAAATTTCATGTAGACTTATTTGTTTTTTGATTCATTAAAAATTTACAACACAGTGAAGTTTTACAAAACAAAGAAATAAATAACAAATAAAAACCGATAATACATGTTAAACTCTATGAAAACAAAGTGACAACAAATACTCTTTACTATAATAAAAGTAAATAAATAATAATAATAAAGTTAAATTAAATAATAGATAAAGAAACAAATATCCACGTGAAACTTTTACTAATTTTTGTTTAGAAAGTAAATGCTATCCTACATAAGTTATGATCTATTGTTTTAGATAAATTAGAGCCCTTTCAAATATGATTTTGTTAATAGGAAGTAGATTTATAATTGATTTGTACCATTTCGCACAGATCTCAGCAAATAAGTACTTAAAAAATATTATTTATTCTGAACGTGATGTAGAAAATAATACGTATGTGGCAATTTTAAATTTGTTTGTTTAGTTTACACATATAGTATTATAAATTGTGATATACTTGTTTAGTTATTACTTTACTTATTGCAATGCTGTATTTTAGATTACCAGTAGAAAATAAAAAAAAACTGGATAAAAAAAACTCACCGATGCCATGACTCCTCCAACAATTGCTGCATTCCTTTTGTGCTTGTTGTCGTTTTTAAACCTCCCATATAGCTTGCGGCCAACCCAAACAGGAATACCTTAAAACACACAAAAAGCAACATTTTAAAAAATCCGAGAACATGTTCAAGGAGTATTCACAACAATTAAAACTCTTTGTTCTCTTTCTTAAAACAAATATGTACATCTTACGTCACTTATTTTATAAAAAAAAACAATTACCTTTGTATTAAAAATAAAAATCAAATCAATAAAGTTTCATATCACAATTATTATCTTACTAAAGAAATAATCTATGACCTTTTGCGTTTATATTGCAGTGTATTTCTCAGAATTCCAATTATTTTATTTGTCAAAAATACAATAATCAAAACTAAATGACCGCCCTGACAAACAGAATAAAAAAAATGCACAAACTACAATCGATTCTGGTATGCAGAAATTTTGTATTATGTCTAAACGCCAGAGAATTTTGTTTTTTCAGCGTGGTTTACGACTCTTGTTAAAAATACAATTTTTTTGTGTTTCTTAGTGCAAAATTAGTGCGGAGAACTTGAAGAATTCTGGGCGTTTATCTTTCTATCATATAACATTTATAACGAGAATGACAAGTGAAAAAAAAAGTTTACCTATTATCATGGCAGGCACTGTAATTCCAGCTACAAGAGCTATTCCCACCGGAGCTCCCACCAGCGTTCCCAGTTGCCATAAGATTTTCTTTTTCCTCGACCAAGGCTTCTTACCCCAGAACGTACAACCCGAAGGACTGAAAAACGACGAAAAAAAAAACATTAGGCACAAATTACATACAACATAGAGTAAGTAAGATAATCGGCAATTTATATAATTTAGCTAACGATATATAGAAAAAAACTTATAAACCCTCAATACCACGAACCAGGGGCGTAGCTACGGGGAGCACTGGGAGCAAACAGCTCCAGGCGTACGAGTAGAGGGGGCGCAAAATTCGAAGAGAAATAACAAAACTTTAGCGTAAAAGATGGCCAGATCTTCTAAATAAAATTCTAACGACTTAAATGTTTTGTGGTCTTGACTTAATTATCAGAATTTCGATTTATAGATTTGTGCGTTGTGTTTATACATGTACATTTGACTTCTGTAAATGTTTGTTTTTTTTAAGCATGCGCACTTCATATTTATTTATTTATTGAGTGTACTATTGTAGTATATTGTTCACGTTAAATTACTGCTATTATTTTACTAAATTGGTATATTATTTATTCATAAACTTAAAAATTTTAATGCTAGGTAATTGCCTAAAACGCTTTCTTTCAAATAATTTTGACAAACATTTAAAAAAGTCTCTTTGAGACACTTGAAAAATGTCTGTAATCATCATTTGAATGGAATTAGAAAAACGTACTGTGGCATCTTAACCAACTTTCGCCTGAACTGTGAAAATGTTTTCAAGGTTGTAAGTCAATGTTATTATCTTAATGGTACTCAAAAACCCAGTGAAATTAAACAAATACATAATTCACTTCGGAAAAATTCAAACCCAGATGGATTTTTAAATATGCCTTTGATTTGGCGTTAGAAATAACGTGTGGACAGCTCCCATCGAAATGGGGTCTGAGCTGCGAGTTATTCACGGTCATAGATGACCGACTAGGATTTTTTTATTGGTTGGAAAACAGTGGATTTTTTAAAAAAACTTCTAGATCTTTTAATTCTCTACATAAAATGTTTATACATCCTTTAAGTACGAGTTGGCTTTTTCAGGTTATGCGTCTGATAATACGTCAAAAGCACGTATAACGTTATTTGTATGCTGGGTGATCCATTCCACGTCCCAAGTATTTGAAAACATGATATTTAATAGTAAGAAGCATAATAGAGTGCAATGAAAAGTTGACCATTTTCAAGATAGTCCTTCAGAAGGTTAAGAAAGAGATGGCTTATGAATACCCACCTTGGTTTTTACGGAAACTAAAATTAGTGTAAATGTTCTTAAATCTACGCTAGTAAAAGATACTAGCTTTAGAATAATTCCATAAAATGCGATACCGTTATTTATATAAAACACTTGGAAGCATATGTGAACACATTTGAAGAATATTTGGATAATTTTAATTTGTTAGAAATCGCAAATAGCCGGCTGTAAATAAATGTTTTTTATTGTCGTAAAACCCTAAACTGAGTTTCGCAAGGATTTTGTATATATAAACTCGTTTTTGGTTCAATCGGGAACTGAAAAAGTGCAATTGAAAGTGGCATACGATAAATTATATTCTCAAAAATGCCAGACCTCTTCCGAAAACAAAGGGGCGCGGAGAATTTTCTTGCTCCCGGGCGCTGAATATGTAGCTACACCACTGCACGGAACCTTACCTAAGATAGTGCAAATCGCTGATCTCCTTCATGCAGAGCCAACAGAATTCCGCGCCGCAAACAGCGCACATCATATGATTGCAAGAGCCGTCATCCATCTTCACAATTAGCACCTGGCATCTGGGACAAGGCTTGATATCATCCCCTAAAAATAAACAATAAGAACACTGAAATATCCTCCAATCAACAAAAAAAAAAAAAACACTTACGATGCTGAGAGTCCTGACTGTACGTGATGGACGAGGACCGTACATTCGGAGATCTCTGCGCCCTTGCGGCGTCACAAGTCTGGTTCGGGTGCCATTCCGCCTTGCAGTGGTAACAAAAGTACGAATTGCACCCGGGTCGTTCGCATTTCAGTTTCGGACAGCTCGCGCACTCGCTAGCTATAACTGCGAAGCAGCAGTCTGGAGCGGGACACCATCTCGTGTCGGGATCGACGGCCAAAACCCTCCTGACCATGAAGTCTTCGTATTTGGAGAAGAGCACCTCGTCGTTGACGATGGTTCGAATCTCTGCAATTAATAAGAATAACGACAATGTTTATTTAGTCCAAAAAAAAAAAAAAAAAAACTAATACTGCGATTTATTGGGAATTTGGTTATTGGAGGTGTTAAATAACCGTTGTCAGGTACCGAGTGAAGAAGGTCTAGAACCCGCTATTACTAACTACTATCGTAATATGTTTTGCAGTTTTGCATGAAGTTATTACGGATGATGAATATTCAAGAGAACGAAAATAAAACAAACAATGGCGCAAACAATCTGCCACGTACGTGTTATGTACACGAGAAAATTCATTAGAAGTGCATATTATGATGTGATAAGGCAAACAATAACGTGTTTAACGATTGCGAACAAATCACAATGTCAATACGCTTATTACGTATGCATGTGTTTATGAATACGAATATTAACTCGTAGAATAATTTAGCAAAACGTAACAACGAAGCGCTTTATTAAAAATGGGTATAAATTATACGCGCAATAATAAAATCTAAAATAAAACTTGCATTTATTGGAAGCTAATATATTAGACTAATACCAGAAATATTTGTCAAATATAAAAATATTTGCGATGTTAAAAAAATTACTTGTGATCAAAAAAATAAATATGCAATAAATTTATATGAATGTACACCAGAATAAATAATTGTGCATTTATATATTTAAATATTCCTTTCGTAATATACTTGTACACTTTAAATGTGCAATACAATCGTTGCCACTACAAAAATATAATGAGCAGCTTAAGAAAAACTCTTTCCTCTAAAAAATTTCAGCATTTGAAAATATTATTTATACTTGATTGGACAATATTATTTACCCTGAAACTTGATCCACGTTTTCAAATTTCACCTTACTAGTAGAAAACCTAAATTATCGGTTTAAAAGGTGTCAAAGTGTGCGTATTGACATCAATAATAAACAAAATTTAAACTCCATTAAGATAATAACTTGCTCTTCCATCTTCAATTTTCTCAACGTTCTTGTAGAATGTTTTAAGAATAGTCACGGCAAAAGAAATTATTTGGTCGAGACAAATTTTCCATTTTTTATATTAACGCCAATAAATATTTTCATGATTTTTTGTTTTCTTCTTTAAGATAAAATTTAATAACTTTAGAATTCATACGTCACGGATGTTTATTATTCAAATAGACTAACTGTTTGCATTTTAAATAAAACGATTATTGTTTACAAAATATAAAGACTTGTATACCCAGTTCTAAATGCGTAAACCGATATTTATTGTAGAAAATTGATGAAATATTCAGTGAAAGTTCTTAGAATATTAAATATTCAATTTCTTGTCATGAATATTACTTGTACGTTTTTCGGTTATGTCAATACTTCACATAGCCCAACCCATATTATAAAATACATTTTATACAGTGCACTTTTTGACACAACTTTACCACTTTACCAGCAAAAAAAAAGCGATAATTGTGCAATGAAAAAAATGGCAAAAATGACCATATTACTGCTGTCACAGCTCAATACAAACTCGAGATGTTTCCCCCGAGACGCAATCTATGGCGTACATGCACTTCATGATGGAACAACATCGTACCTAAATATTTCGTTAGTTTAAGGTAAATTTCTTAAACTGTAAGAAACTTGAAAATCGAAGCAAGAAATGACATCGTTCGTTCGATTGGAGCGAACTATCGAAAGATTAATAACAACGATTAATAACAAATCAATTTTGGTACAATTTGGGTTTCATTTTACAGTTAAATATACCGGGATTAATTTGTATCTTTATTTTCTACTTATTTTCAATAATTTTTTCGCTGTATTTTATACCAATTTACAAATTTTATATTCTGTAGTACATCATAGAATACTGGTAAAGAAATAATTTTTATGTTTATGTTTTTGTTACGGTTTCAGATAAAGCCCGAATTTTGGTGCTTACCGTTTGGATGTAGACTTTCTGCGCACTCCGGACACGTCATGCAGACTCTGGACTCCGAAATTTGTACTCTGAGATACTGCTGTAGGCAGGAAAGGCATGCTTTGTGGCCACAGCTTGCTACCTCGAAAAAGTCGATCGAGGGCAAGACTACTAAGCATAAAGGGCACTCCAGTGTGGAAGAAACGCTTTCACCATTCTGAAACGATACAAATAAATCATACATAATAATAATTATGTATACAATTAATATACAATAATTTATTGCTTCGAAGAAATGTCTCGTGCAACATAAGCCGGTAAATTTTGTTAGTTTTTAAAACTCCAAACTGCCTTTTAGGATTGCCAATATTTTACAAATATCTTGACATTTACTAAGAAACAAAGAGCAAAATATTTCATTCAAATTCATATTTCAGACACAATAGATATGAGACAATATACTTACATTTGGTGTGCTCGTAGATGATCTACTTTGCGCTTGGTGAACCTCGACTCTACATTGTCGTCCATTACCATCCTTAGACGTGCTGCCAGATGCTTTTCCATCTGTCACATCCTTATCTAAGGACGAACATATAGACATAAAAAAATATAGTTCATAGCAGTTGAAAGGCGAAAAACAGTACTGAATTGTTATCTTCAGCTTTTCACTTCGGAAAAATTCAAACCCCAGGTGGATTTTCGTATACAGCCAACTTTTAGTCGGTAGTTCTGTAGAATTCCTAATACAGGGTGAGTTATTAGCAATCTGGCGGTCAATAATATAAAATTTGCAACATGAATTATTTAAAACATTGAACGACAATTTTCTTTTATAAATCAAAACTCAAAATGTAGATGAGTTATCAAATTGAACTGTTTTCAAATCAAATGAGTGATCTAAAAGTTGTTAAAAAGCGGTCTTTACAAAAGAGATAGAATGAGTGGATTTTCGACTTTTACGATGTCTCAAGTATTTGGCTTTAATCAATTTAAATATTATTTATTTACGTAACGTTCAACATTATTTAAAAATATTTACGACACGGTATGAACGTTGACGAACCGACTTGTATCGCCTTTACAATGTTTAAAGTTTGTACGGACAATTCGTAAACAATAACAACACTGTTGTTGCTTCCCAGCGTACTTTTAGCTAACCGATTGCAAAATGGACGCGTGTGAAACGCAAATATGTAACAAGGAAGTGCATATCGACCTTGGGGTTTGCCCCATATCAGTCATATACACTGAACGCCAATAAATAGTACAACTTCTATCAGTTTACTTTATCTATCAATTTAATTGAAAGAGAGAGAACGATTTATTTATTTTTTTATATTGAAAGTATGTACATATGTATTTATAATGGTCTATGCTTCTTCTTTCATTTGTATTTTTTAATTTGAAAATCGAATAGAAAATGGCGGAGTTGCGAATTTTTATTCACGTGCAAGTACCAAAAAACGTTTTTTTTTTTTTTTTAATAATCGAGATTTTAGGGGGTGTATGGAAAATTTCAGCTGTTCAACCCTATTAGCTCAACAACTTCCGCTACGCCTCGTGAAAAGTGTATTTAAACCGTTAAAATATAGCGAAGGTAACTATGCTTGTGCACAAAGTAACAACGTTAGAAGACAAATCTTAATAATAAAAAAAATATACTCAACTCACTCAAACTTCTCTGCGAAGGCCTGCTTGGCGCGGAATTCCTAAACTGTCTTCTCTGCCCCAAAATTGGGCTGGCGTAGATCAGACGCCTTAAGGAAAACCTCGACGAAAAACCTTTTTTTCTTTGCCCGGTGACACAAGTAGGTACATCAGTTTCGATAGAGTTTCTCATGATCGATCCGGTAGGTTATATAGATCAAATATTTTAAGTCATATCCGGTCCGTCTGGCTGTAATTCAAAATCTGCAACAAAACAAGGATTTTCCGTTAGTTATTTTATATTTCTGCACCAGCTAGTAGAAATGTTATTTGTTCGAATTAAGAACATCGCAACAGAGCGAGTTTGTCAACACCTACGTGCTAAATTGCAAGTTAAATAACAAAGTAATCTCGGGCACCGGCGTAAACAAACGAACGGCAGTCAAAACAAGTGCAGTACCACCAATTAAACTCTTAAATATATAAATGTGTGTCGGAATTCCCTACAATAGAGAAGTGTCACCTTGGACGACGAACGGAAACACTAGGAGTGGGCCCTACGTCAGAACGGATACACCAAGTCTGACATAGGGAGTTAAAGGGGTTCGCTTGCTTACCATACGCAAGCGGGGTATCAGAAAGAATCGGCAGAATACTGAAGAAATCGGGTATCACGGTAAGGTACAGAGCACCAGCAAAGGTAAAGGATCTTTTGCCTAGCCCAAAGGATATCACACCACTCCTGAAGAACGAAGGGCTATACAAGATAATATGCGAGTGTGGAACATGCTATGTAGGACAGACAGGACGAAGTATCGAACGTCGAGTCAAGGAGCGCAGTAGAGACACCCGGCTACGCAAGATTCAACACTGCCACGAGTTGGGACACATAATGAATTTCGATGAAGAGAAGATGTTGGTACTGACATTAGTAGGGTCTGGAAATCGATCCTAACGCGGTCACGTGGAAAAGCACATGGGAGCGGTAGCTCCAGATGTGCGCATTGAGGTGTAAATGAGCTATATAAGGGAGATTTTGTTTGTTGGTCTTCAGTATTCAATTAGCTTTGAAGAAGCGAGCAACATAGCTCGCGAAACGTCAGCATTTACAAATCTTGACACACGGCATAACCCGGAAGCAGTTTATTTTCTAAATAATATTATATTATATAACTTTTAATACTTTTATCAATTTTCTTTAAAAATGAATGGCCAGATATCTTTAAAAACTTGACATTATCACCAGATGTCCACAGATGTCCAACATGACGCGAAAACATGATTAGGTAACTAGTACCATAACACAGTTAAATCAAATTATATTGGTTCGTTCTGCGGTTAAATCACGGCAAAAAGCGTGATTAATTTGTTTTTCGAAAGTCTAGAGATGCAAACAACATTGACGTCATCCACACCTAATTACCATACTTAAAAATAAACTGGGAATGCAGATATTTCGCTATATGAGGGACCGTTCTAGTCAGAATAACGCCATAGAAAGTATTTCCCATTTTGTAAACGAATTCACGAGTAGTTTTAGGTGTTAAATTTACATAGATAATAAAATTGAACCTATTAGGCCACGATTTAGTTAGACAGACTTACTCTGTCAACAATTTTACCAACATTTTAAGCTTAAATTAGCTAATATCATTAAAAATGCAGTTGCGAACAAGGTTGTAAATTTCATAACAAGAATTATATATTGTCCATGTGTACACAGCATTGAAAGAGAAAATTGTCCAGCCACGATAGGAAATTTCTATTGCAAATTTATAATGCGACTGACTGCACGGAATTTTAAATCAATTAACTTTCTACTAAACTGAACTGTAGGCGATCATTTTATTTCTACAATTTTCACTTTGTGGCAACGAAAGTGTATCACAATCTGAACAAAGCTATACCTATAGTTTTCTAAAAGGTAGGTGAAAACAAAGCTGGAAACACATGTTCGCCGCGTTCAACTGTTAGAGAAAATTAATTAAACAACTCTCATCAAACTGGGGAAAATTTATACATATTTACGTAAACGAAAAGAAAATGCGTTTAATTTCTTTTGTTATGGTATCTAATCATAACACACACGTAAATGCTAGAATTATTGTAAAAAATAAACATAGATTGGTCAAATTATTAAATGCTGTTGTACTGATAGTTTCCCATGTAGAAAGTCGACTTTGACATTGCATAACAACTTTAAAAAACGACTATCACCTCGATTGTGTAACATTTCAAAGACACTGAGAAAGCACGACAAAAAAACGCGTACGAACCAACAAAATTAAGTCACTTTCTCCGACAAAATGGTGAACAGTTGACTTACGTAATAACTATAATGTCTTCGTGACATTTAATAATGATATAGTAATGATATAAAAACAGGTAGTGCGGCCACACGAATGTATACGATTTCACTCTTACATATATGAATGTCATTCCCAACGAATAAAGTTTATATCGTAACAGAATTTGACCTAAGAATTTGGGTGTATTTTGATCACCTATGAATAAAAGAGTTATAACTTTCGCAAAAATTCTTGCATACGTTTCTACCATATCTCAAATTGTAGGTAATTAAAAGTCCTAGTAGCCGCCAGATCCTCAGAGTTTTGCCCCATCGACAAGAACCCCTAAATCGTGATAATGTCCGTTCGAATAGCAAGCTTATTTATTTCATTCAGTTCCTGCAGCAAAATGTCTATAACTATTGCAAAAATTCTTGCATAAATTTCTGTCATACCTCAAATTGTAGGTAATTAAAAGTTCTAGTAGCCGTCAGACCCTCAGAGTTTTGCCCCATCGACAAGAACCCCTAAATCGCGATAATGCCCGTTTGAATAACAAACGTATCGCATTCAGTTGCAGCAGCCAAATGTCTATAACTTTTGCAAAAAGTTGAATAAAATTATTTGTCTAACGCTTAAAACGAACATGGCCCATATGAGAATACAAGGCCACGTTAACACACCTGTGTAACTATCTTTCACGACATAGGATACGCGAAACGAAAGATCTGTTGGTCAGATATTTCGAAGGCCTGTCTGGCCATTTTGCAATTGAAATTATTGTTGATAATAGTAGAGGTATGTGTACGCAGCTGAGTCACCTTGGTGTTTGTGTGTGAAAGCGCCGGCAATATACAGGGTCTGCCACCACGAGCTGCCATTAGAAGTATACGGAGAACCAAATGAAATGAGAGATTGAAAATTTGCGGACTGATATTGTTGGACACGATCGTCTCAACTAAAATATTTTGTCATTTTTCAGTATAATTAATTTAGTAAGAGGCTTGCCTAACGAGATATTCAATGATCGGTGGATTGCGCTTAATGGGCCATACAAATATCCACAGCGTTCCCCGGACTTAACGCCAATGCTTTTTTTAATAATTTGAGGAGCTATTAAAGCCGTAGTGTACGAGGACCCAATAATTATTCAGTCGTTTTCAAACAACAATACTAGTCCACAAATTTTTAATCTCTCATTTCATCTGGTTCTCCATATACTTCTAAAGGCAGCTCGTCGTGGCACACCCTGTATAGTTATAAGCTCTTAGCTTCTTTATGTTGTAGTACAAATCTGTAAGACTATGGAGTAGTCCATTCTGTACAAAAAAAAAAAAAAACACACACACCTCAAACAAAGTACTATTTTTAACCGGTTATATCGTTGAAAGCACGACTTGTGTGTGATACATATAGTTTATTGGTGATGGTATATGAATGCTTGTGCGCGCAGAATGTATAATAGGGGGCGGTCCGCCAAAAATAACACGAATGTGTAATTTCTAATACCTACTGAAGGCGATTTAGCCATTATTTTTGTGTCTGGAGCCCATGAGCGGTTTGTGGGAACTCGTGGAGCCGTTCAGTAGTTCAGATGCTGGACAAACACAGACAAACAAATATATTTAACTTAAGAAAGTCGTCGTTTTGAAAATAGTGTGAAGGGGGCCGATAGATGGTCTCCTAGAGGGAATATAACCGCACACATGGCTATGCAGGACACAATCCGTCAAAACAAGTCATATAATTGTTACTGCAACTGCAATGACTCGCATCCAGATTTGACAAATTCATGAGAATTGATGATTTTGCACAAATGATGTCACTTATGTAAAAAATGGCGATTTGTGCGTTGTGTTTATACATAATATATAACTCCATGTACATTTGATTTCTGTAAATGTTTGTTTTTTTAAGCATGCGCACTTTCTTATTTATTTATTTATTGAGTGTACTATTGTAGTATATTGTTCACGTTAAATCACTGCTATTATTTTACTAAATTGGTGTATTATTTATTCATAAACTTATAAGTTTGTTAAGTGGTTTTCAGTATTTTCTTGTTAATATGAAACACATAATGTTACTTATTTTAACAGAAAGACATTGCCAATCCCAAAATTTTAATGTGAGGTAAAACTTTCAATTGCCAAAAACGCTTCCTTTCAAATAATTTTGACAAATATTTAAAAGTCAAAGTCTCTTTGAGAAACTTGAAAAATGTCCCTAATCATCATTTGAATGGGATTAGAAAAACGTACTGTGGCATCTTAACCAAATTTCACCTGAACTGTGAAGACGTTTTCAAGGTTGTAAGTCAATGTTATTATTTTAATGGTACTCAAAAACCCAGTGAAATTAAACAAATACATAATTCACTTCGGAAAAATTCAAACCCAGATGGATTTTCAAATATGCCTTTGATTTGGCGTTAGAAGTAACGTGTAAACAGCTCGCATCGATGTGGGGTCTGAGCTGCGAGTTATTCACGGTCATAGATGACCGACTTAGATTTTTGTATTGGTCGGAAAACAATGGATTTTTTAAGAAACTTCTAGATCTCTTAATTCTCTACATAAAATGTTTATACATCCTTTAAGTACGAGTTGGCGTTTTCAAGTTATGCGTCTGATAATACGTCAAAAGCACGTATAACGTCATTTGTAAGCTGGGTGATCCATTCCACGTCCCAAGTATTTGAAAACATGATCTTTAATAATAAGAAGAATAATAGCGTGCGATGAAAACTTGACCATTTTCAAGATAGTCCTTCAGAAGGTTAAGAAAGAGATGGCTTATGAATACCCAGCTTGGTTTTTACGGAAACTAAAATTAGTGTAAATGTTCTTAAATCTACGCTAGGAAAAGATACTAGCTTTAGAATAGTTCCATAAATAGTTCCTGTTTCTAAAATGTTATTCATCCATATAATCATTGAAATAGCAATTTAAAATCAACAACAACTTTATCTCTGTTATTAATATCTTGCTCAAACTTATCAATTAAAAGCATCGTATCGAAACATTTCACATCAGATAATTAACAACAAAATGATTCTCCTTACATTTAATGCATCTTCTCAAGTTAGAAGCGTTTATAGAACACTTTTCTACCGGCTTAAAACACCAATTATCGCCACAAAGAACAACACAAAACACACACGCAAGTATACTACGTAAAAAAGTCAAATGTAGGAATGTAAATTACGCGAAGAAATCGCAAAAATGAATAGAATGCGAGTTGAAACGATAGAGACGGCCGGTACAATCTACACTGACGATATAATTAATTATGTTGTTATCTCAAAACTGAACGTACAATCTCCCACTACACGTCGTACGTAGTTTAAAAATAGACATGGTAACTGCAAGGTGGCTCGACCAAATGTGTAATTTTATTCATGACTGTTTGCGTTGTTATTACCAACCGAGGTAACTGTAGTGTTCTTCTTCTTGTTGTTATTGTTGTGGCTGTAGAAATAAACGTAAACATCTTGGAAATTCAAATTTCCCGCCATGCGCAGTTTCAAATCTCGCGCCAAAAGTTCGCGCATGCGCGGCAGACGCGACCTCATACCTACTCACGTCTGTTGTACTGTCAGCATAGCACCCCCTACCTTGTGATATATCATTTGAAAGGGCATAAAATTCTCTACTCAACCATTATAAAAAAAATTAAATCGATAGATTGGTTCTTAAGATAGACTACCCAGAAGATAGAAGGTATGAAATCAATTGTTATTAGCAGAACATTGCCGATTGGATACATTGTTGAATTAAATTACAGTCATAAGAAATACAAAATTAAAATAAATTATAAAATAAGAAATTATTTTATCGTATGTTCAAAACATCCACCATTATTTGCTAGACAAAAATACATTCTGTTTTCGAACTCTTCGCGAAAGCAAATAATGGTGGCCGTTATTCTAGTCTATCTTAAGAACCAATCGATCGATTTCACTTTTTTTATCATGGTTGAATAGAGAATTTTGTGCCCTTTCAAATGATGCATCACAAGATATAGGGTGCCGTTTGAAATTTCGAAATGGGGTGATTGGGGGGAGAAGGGATGAAACCTAAAATTTTCTCTCCCCTCAATATCTAAATCGACGTGTTTCCACTCAAAGCAATAATCGCATCAGGTCAAGAGTTATTAAGGGTGGATTCTTTTGAAATGAACACACAGTATAATATAAATTATACAGGGTCAACAGGGCAACTCAGCTCCCGTCTTCTGTAGCTCAGTTACTAACTAAGCTAAGAGTTTGACATTTTGCAGGCTTACCCTGTACCCTGTACTTCAAGGTACATTTCCAGAAATTATTTTTGATTGTAGAGGCTGTCCCAAAAATGTTTTTACACATTTGTTTACACATTTGGGAGCGTTTTATAGTTGCCTACATATCACCAAAATTTTATTGAAATCGGTTGCGTGACTGCAGCGCTAAAAAATAAAAACAAAACAAAAATTGATTTTGCATCGTTGGCTTTAAAAATCAATAAAAACCACAAATTGCACCTTGTTAATAAAATTTTGCGACGTGCTTATTAAGTTAGATCTAGTAGTCTCGTTAACCAAGTGTCATTGATCCAAATTATACAGGCTGGCCAAAATCTACTGTCAAACTTGTCTAATTTCAATGAGTGTTATTGTTCTTATTTTAAATTGGAGCCCATGTCAGCAGATACTGTTATTTTTTCT
Source organism: Melinopterus prodromus (assembly GCA_964023965.1). NCBI lineage: Eukaryota > Metazoa > Arthropoda > Insecta > Coleoptera > Scarabaeidae > Melinopterus > Melinopterus prodromus. The sequence continues at coordinate 27,816,379 of OZ030398.1, read as the reverse complement.
GTGTTCACACTTATTTTTTATGAAACAAGTTATCTGGTTATCCGATTTCGCACCAGTTTCAAGAAGATAAGATAATATATGAGCCACTGTAACATAAATAGTATCATTACTAATAAATAACAAACACAAGTATGTGGGTACTTCCAGGAATTGTTGTTGTGTCAATTTCAAATCCTCTGCAATTATCTGGCAATATAAAATACCAAAAGGCCTTTTTAAATGTTGAAAGTGTCCGTATTATTAAAATTATCAATACGACAGGTGTCAACTTTCTCTATTATAGGTTAGAAGAAAACAAACGTCAAACTTCGAATTGGGGCAGTGCGACAAACCGTAAATAAACAAACATTTGTCGAAATTAGATACAACAGATGTCACCACTTATAATAACCAAGATAATAATCAACGTAACCACCCCAAATCACCTCAAAAACCAATATTAATACCCCAATTCCCACCTAAATATAACTATAAAAACCGCAAAAAACACAAACAACACAAGCTTACCTATAACTTGGGCCTGTGTTAACCGTTTTTCCAAGAAAAAAATCCTATTGTATGTGTGAATCTGTGGTCTAAATGTCACGAAATATTCTTGGTTAAAACACCCAGTAAATCACCCAGGGGCACTATCACTGTATCCACTTGATATTCGGCAAAAACACTACGCGCGATTAGCGAAAAACGCATTCAATATGCTTCAAATTACACCACAAATTACGCAAAAGTGCAGATGTTGTTCGCGATTGACATAGCGGCCGCCATCTTGCTTGCACAGATGTAGTCTGTGATTTTGACAATTCCCGTTCGATTTTAGTTCCAGCGTTGGGCACGATGGCGCGACAGTCGCGGCGCGCGACCGAACCGACATCTATGCGCGGTTCGATGAAGCTTCAGCCAAACCGGTATCGGAAACTGTAATCGAGGAACCGTTCTGAAATGCAATCGGTCACAGTTTCTACTGTAAATCGCGGAAGGACTCGCCTAAATAGTCTTCAATCGTAATAATTAACAGGATCACAAACTTTAGCCAATTAATTCGCGAGTTGAAATCGGCACCAGTTGGACCAATTTTTCCGAAAGTTAATGAACGCACCCGGTCAAGTGACAGCTAATTTAGGTTGGCACCGCGATTATCACCAAATCTAGTTGTATTTTGTTGTATACATGTTGTATATTGCCTCTGATTGCCTCCATCCGTCAGAATCTGTCTGTGGTCTGTGCCCTGTGGTCAGAATGAAATATAAACATAACGATAGGTACGTTGTACGTTATTCGCACTTTAATTAAGGTGGAAAGCGTTTGGTAACGATCCACTTGTGGGATAAGGGCCTACCAATGCGTACAGTGTTTGTTTTTATATGTAATTGTTTGTAGCTGATAGGCCTAGTTCTACTGGTATTGTGCATCTCGTAGGCACAATAGCTGACCTGAAATTGCTCATAGCAAGCGGAGCTGGGAGCTCGTATGTTCCCGTCTTGTCTGTCAAAGGATGATGAGTAAGGCCATTCCCTAACACGCTGCGAGGACTCCCTATATAGGACCTGAGCCAGCGATACCACCGACCCTAAAAACAATACTCAACGAAGTAAGAGGAACATCCCACACTCTCTTCAGGAGCAGATGGGATGAAACCACCAAGTGCGTCTTTGCAAAGGAAACCCTAAGAGCCCCTTGCCCAAAGACCACAATGTACTACCTTCAACTCACCAGAAGCAACCTCAGACTGCTAACTGGTATCTATACAGGGCACTGCAGGCTAAAAAAGCATCTTAGCCGCATTGGAATCTTAGAGGACCAAATGTGCAGAGGATGCGAAAGCGAGGAAGAGACGGCAGAACACTTTCTGTGCGAGTGTCCGGCACTTTCGACATTACGTCAACGTTTCCTGGGTGAAAGATGGCTGGATTTATCCGCCATCAGAGGGGTTCCGCCGAGCGACATCCTCGCCTTCACGAAGGCCGCAGGATGGCTCGAGGCAGACACAGCTTAGGCCACATGAACCCCTCGGAGGTTAGCAAAAGGGGCTTAATGAGGCCTAGGTGCTGTGGGAATTGTCGCACCCTCCAAGAAATACATATTCCAAGGCCGTTCCCTGATGGACCGGTACGATACCGGTACAACATTGTCTCGGTAAGCGCTCGACATGCCGAGCGACTGTCGCCGCCTTGTATTTCAACGGTCGGTCGCACACGGGTCTGCACGATGCGGCAGCAACACAACATGTATTCGATATGCCGCAAATCTGCACATTTTGAAGCGGTAAAGCAGCATTTACTGGTCAGCTATTTATCCTGTGGTGGTTTTGAGGTATGTTACTGACGGTAAAGTGACAAATCAACTAAAAGGTGCAGAGCCGTGCGAGAGTGATGTACGGCACAGCATCGTTGCAACATATGTCGCACCCTTGTTGTGTTGCTACCGTACCGGCCCGTCAGGGAGGGGCCTAATTATGTCTCGAGAAGTTTGTCAGATTAACGAATTAGCCGGCATCGAAGCGAAACAAGCAAGGGAGGCCTTAGGGAGACCTGCCAAAGGCAAAGTGGACTCCGATTGATCGGTGTGTTTACTTTACCGAATATTATGCCAATCGTCCCTTGTTTCTTATATAGCAATCAACGAGATTAGAACAGATACAGAGAACTTCGAGCCCAACAATCTACGCTGAAACTTCTTTTAAGTAAACGTATGTGACAATGGGTGCATTCTGCCACTTTGACCGCTTAAGCGCTTGAGCTCAGCGGACGGCAGCAATTGGGCAGCAACATCATGAACGCGATGGCTGTATCCATTCAAGCGCTTAAGCGGCTTAAACTGGCTGACCGCACGGAATAATAGTGATTATGTTGACAATGAAGATGCAAATGAGATAAATGGCGATTTTGCAGGTAGCGGGAATGAGGAAGTACTTCCAATTCGATACGGAAGTTGTTGTCTTCAACACAGAAGATGGTACCTGGGAAAGGTATATACTGAAGGAAAAGGACCAAAGATGGCATCGTAGTCTCGGTAAGTCTCTCTCTCTCTCTCAATTATGCAGGAATATATGTACTCTAATCATAATGTGGTCTATCTAACCCCATCGGGCCAGAAATACGTGGGAGATCAGTATTTTTAAAAGGTGGCTACCGGCACTACCTATAATTTTTTTCTCAGATGACTATCACGTGTTCAGTTTGGGACAAATTGAAAGCCCTTACAAGAATGTTCATCTACGCAGTTATCAAATCTAGTTGACGCATTTGTTCTTAGAGAAAGACCTTTCTATTTCAAAAATTAAAGCTGTTAAAATTAATTAGTTTTCCGTTCGCATTTATCTTTAATTAACACAATGAACACAAACCAAATATTCTTCTAGTTTTCAGATCGGATAATTTAGTGAATTGGATAAGTTCACTCTGCGGTTTATACGACAGCTTGGTATTTTATCCTGGGACTACGCTGAAGTTTGTTTGGGCGTGCTTGAGAAGGTGACGAAAATGTTCCCGAACAGTCTGCGGCTGTCCTTCTTTAACAAGAATCTTAAGCCGGATGCGATAGACCAGGGCAAATCGAAGGAGTATACCCGAATGCCGAGGAGCACATTGCCATTGCCGTCAAGAGGGATGATACGTTAGCTGTTTGAGAGGAGTTGCAGGTCAAGTCTAGGCAGAGGAAGGAGAACCTCAAACAAGCCGAACAGTTGCAAGCCTATTTTGATCCGTATGATTACTTACAAGAGTAAGTATTTATTTATTTTGGTAATCTTTCATCATTTTTTTCTAATAATAACTATTTCTATTCTCTCTATTCATAGGATCCAATCGCTCTATTCCCATACACTTTCGATGAAGCGGACTGGATCACCATTAAATGGATTGTCGCAATCAAAATGAAAGATTTCTGCTTACAAAAGGTACCAACACCCCGGCAACTTCTGTGATATCAAACTTGTTGCTCTGTATTTACCCTAACCTTTTAGGTATTTATTTAGGCTTTATTTGCAACAGACTTTTCCATTCCCATGGACCTTTATTAGCTCTTACAGGATTCATAATTTTTTGGGATTGTTCCTGACATTGCTCTCGAGGTAAGTACACCTAAGTACACCTCTTTCTTAATTTATAATAAATAATACTATCTTTTTAAGGTCTTTTTGGGTGCGCCTTTGATGCTTTCTTGTCGTAGCATCACAGTAACTATCTGCTTGATGCTGAAGGTGGAGTGTGAGAAGACCTGGATTAGACTTGCAGCATGGCTTGTAGTCGGTAAGCTAACCTTAAACTAAACTAGTTATTTAGAAAATAAACTACTTCCGGGTTATGCCGTGTGTCAAGATTTGTAAATGCTGACTATTCGCGAACCATGTTGTCAGAGCTAATTGAATACTGAAGACCTACCAAGAAAATCTCCTTATATACCTAAATTTACACTTCACTGCGCACATCTGGAGCTATCTGGTGCTTTCCACTATCCGCTATCCGCGTTAGAATCGATTTCCAGACGCTACTAATGTCGGTACCGTCCTCGCGATTGATGTTGTCAAGATGTTTGTAAATTTCGATGGCTTCTCTAATAAGCCTTCGATGATAATTACCCACCCTTGCCAACATCATCACGTCATCGAAATTAATTGTGTGTCCCGACTCGTGGCAGTGCTGAGCAACAGCGGACTGTTGAATCTTCCGTAGCCGGGTGTCTCTACTGTACTCCTTGACTCGACATTCGATACTTCGTCCTGTCTGTCCTACATAGCATGGTCCACACTCACATGTTATCTTGTATACCCCTTCGTTCTTCAGGAGTGGTGTGATATCTTTTGGATTGGGCGAAAGATCGTTTATTTTTGCTGGTGCTCTGTACCTTACCGTGATACCCGATTTCTTCAGTAGTCTACCAATTCTTTCTGATACCCCACTTTCGTATGGGAAGCAAGCGAACCCCTTTGACTCGTGCCGGTCCTCTGAGACTTGCGGTTTTCTTTGTGTGACACCCCGTATGTCAGACTTGATGTATCCATTCTGCCGTAGAGCCCACTTTAAGTGTTTCCGTTTGTCGTCCAAGGTGCTGGAGTCGCAAATCTTCTGGGCTCTATTGAACAGAGTGTTAATAACACTTCTCTTCTGTTGGGGATGGTCAAGGAGCACAGTGGACACCCGGCTACGCAAGATTCAACAGTCCGCTGTTGCTCAACACTGCCACAAGTTGGGACACACAATTAATTTCGATGACGTGAAGATGTTGGCAAGCGTGGGTAATTATCTTCGAAGGCTTATTAGAGAAGCTATCGAAATTTGCAAACATCCGGACAACATCAATCGCGAGGACGTTACTGACATTAGTAGGATCTGGAAATCGATTCTAACGCGGTCAGGTGGAAAAGCACATGGGAGTGGTAGCTCCAGATGTGCGCTGTGAGGTGTAAATTTAAGGAAATAAGGGAGATTTTCTTGGTAGGTCTTCAATATTCAATTAGGTTTGAAGAAGCGAGCAACATGGTTCGCGAAACGTCAGCATTTACAAATCTTGACACACGGCATAACCCGGAAGCAGTTTATTTTCTAAATGATTCTGGCCGTGAAAGCCTACGTACTTATTTGAACTAGCTATGTAAAGATCGTAATTTAATTTTTGTTTCCGTTTAGGACTTTTGATACACTTCTTGTATGGAATCCGACATAGCTTGGAGAGACGGGCAGAAGACGTCAACATGGTGGTCAACTGTGGAGCTCGTCGGGAGAGTCAGAAGTCGAATCTAGGTTAATCATAAACTGTAGGAAACATGCTTTGACCCATTTGTTAGGGGTAACCCGACCATTGATAAACCCGTAAACTCAAAGTTAAGAGTTAACCCGTAGTAAACCGATGCAGGGTTGTTTTTATCAGGACAATCTTCATTTTGAAGGGCTGTATTTTTGTTAACGTGATGCACGCCCTGAATGATTTTTGTTCCAAATGTAATGGTAAAACCAGTCACTGCGTCTTATCCTATTCGATGACTTTGCTTGACATTTTTACTAGTGATGAGCAGAATTGTATTATTTCAAGAATCGATTTTTTGTATTCGAGTGATTCTAGAATTATTGGCATGATTTGGTTCTGGTGTTGTTCTCCATGAATAATCGATTTTTTCGATTAAGAATCGGGAGTCAAAAGGAAAGTATATTTTGGGTTGGGGTTGAGCAACGAAGTTGGTGGCCGGGGTATAAATATGTGTATATGTAAAACAGACTATTAAAAAGCGATTATTAAAAATCGATTTTTAATAATCATATGTTAATAATCGATATTTAATAATCGGTTTTTAATAGTCTGTTTTACATACATATCTATACACATTCGTCGCTCAACCCAACCCAAAATATGCTTTTACATAATTGACTCTTCCTATTCATAATCGATTATTAAAAATATTAATCAAAATATCTCGATTATTTCAAAAATCGATTATGTAATCCGAATGCGCCCATCACTAATTTCTACGCTTATGATATGAGATGGTGAGAATGTTTTTGTACGCCGTGCGCAGATGCGCTGTGTCAGTTTGACCGCGAATTTTAAACAACACTTTTGCGACCTAATTTACACATGCGCATAGAGCACGATTTTATTGTAGAAAGAAATAGAATAGACTATCCGTCTTCCCGGTTCGAATGGTGAAGAACCTCTCTGTCTACCTGCATTATGGTAATGACGGAGAAGAAGGAATTCTATTCTAGTTCTTTCTACGATAACGACGTTCTCTATGTGTGACCACCACGCGGATGCGTAAATTAGGCCGCACCAGTGTTGTTTAAAATTGGCCGTCAAATAGAGTCCAGCGTGTCTGTGCATAACATAAAAACATTTTCATAGGCGTAAAAATGTAAGCAAAGTCGATTGAATTAACTCGGTTAGCTTAGGTAACCAAATTAACATTGATATTTAACTTGGTTGCCTAAGTTCTAGCAGTTACTCCCTGGGGTATAGGCAACCAAATTAACATTAATGTGCTAATTTGGTTGCCTAACTTCTTGCAGTTAGTCTCTGGGGTATAGGCAACCAAATAAACATTGATGTGTTAATTTGGTTGCCTAACTTCTAGGTATCCTAATGAAAATGAATTGCTGTATTATAGAGTATGATGTTGCTCCAGATTCTCTCCTAATACGATTTTAATAAAATGATGTTTCCAATACTTGCCTTTTTTTTAATTATTCACCCCGTCAAACACTACTAAAAAAATTGACAAGGTAAGTTCCAGCTTTCATCAAAACTGACTAGCCCCTGTAGTATAGACAACCAAATTGACACCTCAAATTACTCCAAAGACCGCCCCTTGAGTATAGGCAACCAAATTGACACCTCGAATTATTCAAAAGACCGCCCCTTGAGTATAGGCAACCAAATTGACACCTCGAATTATTCAATTTTTCACGAAAGACCTCCAGTTTATTTTTCTGTGCTCCTGGTACCCGCCGGAATCGGCTATATACCTCATCGTGTTCATGCGATCCTGGTACAGAATCGGCTTTTAGGCCTGTTTTGACCAATTTCTCACGAAAGACCTCCTCGTAAATTTATTTTCCTGGGCTCCTGTTACCCGTTGAAATCCGCTATATACCTCCTCGTGTTCATGTGATCCTGGTACAGAATCAGGATTTAGGCTATTTTGACCATTTTGACGCCAAAAAGCCGATTTTGTATCAGGATCGCATGAACACGAGGAGGTATATAGCGGATTCCGGCGGGTACCAGGAGCACAGAAAAATAAACTTACGAGGAGGTCTTTCGTGAAAAATTGGTCAAAACAGGCCAAAAAGCCGATTCTGTACCAGGATCGCATGATCACGATGAGGTATATAGCGGATTTCAACGGGTAACAGGAGCCCAGGAAAATAAATTTACGAGGAGGTCTATTGAATAATTCGAGGTGTCAATTTGGTTGCCTATACTCAAGGGGCGGTCTTTTAAAATAATTTGAGGTGTCAATTTGGTTGCCTATACTACAGGGGCTAACGGGAAAACTTAGGTCTTTTTTGAAGTGTCAATTTGGTTGCCTATACTCAAGGGGCTAATAAATTATTTTCTTTTGATTTAATACTTACCTTTTTATACTTATCATTTTAATTAAAGTAGAATGGGATTAATTAAAAAAAAATTATACTAAAGCACTTTATTACTATAACAAAACAGTATATAACTAACAGACATGTTACTCGCAAGATTTGATAGTGACTCGCTGCTTAATATTATAAACATTGTTGCTCAGTTCTTATCGTTAAAGAACTGGCCTTGCAAAATAAGTGCTTAAATTGAGTAGTCACCATCACTTCTCTCGAGACCTATACAGGATGTTCCTGAAATAATGGCAAACCTTAAACGAGGATTTCTGCCGAGAAAATCATTTTGTGTCTGGTAGAAACGAACAAACAAAAATAAAATCTTATGATGTTAAATTATACGTTAACATCACTACATACGTCCTTGTACATATACTCCTTTAAGGTTGGCTATTATTTCAGAAACGCACTGTATATATTTTGTGGAGTTAAAAAACAACACAAAGTATTTAGGTTGTGTACATAAGCTACACATAATACATACATACAAGCTACACAATAAAAGGTAATAAATAATCGTTAATATTTGTTAATAATACAAAGTTTGGGACATCGGGGGTAGGTACCTGGGCAGCAGTGGCGGTTGATAAATCTTGATAAACCTGCACGAAAAAGAAAAACTTTAGTTTAAATTTAATTATGACAGCCTCTGCCCTACAATAAACGGAATAATTTCTTACGGACGTTTAAGAATAGTATATTGTGTACCAAGCCGAGAAAGCGGTTCTTTTCCTGGGCCGAGAGAAGAGTTGCACAGATGAGCGTAGCGAGCCTGGGCCACTACTTGAGGTCCGCAAAACCACTTTCTGGGCGTGGTGCACACATAGTTTTTATCCTACACAACAATATCCTAATAAAATCACCTGTTTCTAAAGACTAATTGTTAAAAATACAGAGTAATCTGATCTCAACTGTCAACTATTAATGATTGTTTTATATAAGTATGTCATACGTTGTATGTTAAGAAAGTTAATCTTCGAATAAAGCTGGTTTACAACTACAATTTTTGTTTTCCCACTGCAAACCTCAACAAGTTATGGGCCCAGAGTGCTAGAAGGAATACACGAAGTAATAGGACGAGTGATTAATTGGTTACTTTCAACAATGGCGTATAAACCTGGTCTTCTGTCGTGTGTCGACGAACTGATTGGGACAGACAACTGGGAAGTCTGGGAGGAGTCAATGTGTATGCTGTTTCGTGCGACTCGTGTGTTCGACGTTGTAGATGGCACACGTAAGGTACCAATGGCGGTAGATGATCCAACTCCAGCGCAATTAGAAACTATTGAAACGTATGATGCGGATTGTGCAAAAGCTAGCTGTATATGACTCGTGCACTTAGTCAAGCGATCAAGCGTCATGTTTTGGGATGCAAAACTCCAAAGGAAATGTGGGAACGTCTCAGACGGATGTTTGGAATGAGAACTGGTCAACGCCTGGACCAGTTACTCGAGCAGTTCTTTGGATATTCATACAGCGTTGAAGTAAATATGACAACTCATATCGGAGAAAGACGATTACAGGAAATTTCGTAGACTATTCTGACAAAGCGAAAACTGCAGATATACAGATAAAAACTTTACTTTGTGATGCTGGAATTGAATTTGTCAATCAAGAGAGTAGTGCGGATTCATGTTTGTTTGTCCACTGCCGTGATGGGAAGAAGCTGTTTCTCGCTGTGTATGTTGACGACAGAATGGTTGTAGGAGATGATAGAGGAGAAATTAATGGACTGATTTCCGAATTGAAGACTGAATTTAAGTTTACAGAAAATCAGTTACATTGATTCCTCGGAATGCAGATACAGCATGTCATAACGGGGATCTTTACAAATCAACCAGCACATACCCATGATATTATTAAGAGATTTGGATTGGAACATGCTAAACCGACAACAATACCAACGAGTGCAATTGAGAAGATTGAAGACAGTGAGCAACTAGATTCGAATGTTCCATATCGACAAGGTGTTGGTTTGTTACAGTACTTGGCAATAACGACTCGCCCAGATATAGCATTTGCAGTGAGTGTTGTAGCACGAGCAGTAATTTGCTACAAATGCAGGATCAACCGCCACAATTTCCTTATTTCCCACGGCTGTTACCCCAGCAATGTACAAAGCAAGCCTTTTCTTTAGGTTGGGGAACTTGTGCATCCTTGCATGTGGCACCGTACATGAAGGCACTGAACACTTTCTCACACGCATTACAAAAAACACGTTGCAAAATACTTGTATTATGCCGTTTGATAACTGTCATAAGATGACAACAGATGACATGATTAAGTAGACCGTAGTACCTAGTTACCACGGACTACTTAATACATGTCAAGTTATGACAAATTCATAACTTCCCGCCGGAGTGCTGGGGTAACAGCCGTGGGAAATAAGGAAATTGAGGCGGTTGATCCTGTAGCAAAATATAGATTTGTATGTGTAAGTCAATAAAGAATTGGTCCAAAATAAAAAGTTCCGAACATATTACTACTACGCCTTGCAAACAGACCTATAAATAATAAATAATCTGAATGAATAAAAGAATACGGAAGGTTGAATTCAAATTTCCCGCTAGATTTTTAGTTCTGGGGTCCGAGGCTTCACGTCGCTGAGATCGCTAGATGGCTAGACATTTTACCCGTAAGTTGGCGTTCTATTAAGAAGGTATTCTATGAAAAATACAGAGGAATCTGATGTCAACTGTCAACTATTAATGATTGTTTTATATAAGTCTGTCATATACAGTAAAAGAAAAACCTTTCCAAAACAACAGGATCATCACGACTACAGCACCCGTAAAAGGGACCACCTGGTGGCAGATTTTGCTAGACTGTCTACAACCGCACACAACTACAACACAGTCCAAATATACAATGCCCTCCCAAGTGACTAGAAGAAGGAACCCGAAGCAGTCTTTGCAGCGACGTTACACAGACATCTCACGAATCTTTGTCCCTGCAGCGTAGAAGAGTTTACCGACAGTCTACCGAAATGAGGGTTGAAGAAAAGAAAATCCTAAGATTATACTAATAGCTTCTTTTTGTGTACACATACTTTTGACTGAATTCTGTACAGAGTACTCAATAAATATATTATCATACGTTGTATGTTATGAATAAAGCCGATCTACAACTACTATTCGTGATTTCCCACTGCAAACCTCAACACTAATCTCTGACATATAAAACCTGTTGAAGTTTTAGTCGCAAACGTCAAACCGAAGCGAAAACTGTGTTTTGATTGGACAGAGTTAATGGATTTTCGTGGCTAGCGCCAAAAAGTGTTCCTTACAGGCCGGGCTGGGACTGGCTGGCAAATAGCATCTTTCGTGTCTCCATAGAGACGTGAAAATGACTCTTTCGCATCGTGTAGGATAAAAAAAACATTATTTTACAGTATCCAAAGTATAAGTGTTACATGTAACTACTCAATGTAAAAGACACTACTTTTGAGGCTGAGCAGAGATGTTAATAAACTTACCAATGACGCACTAGAGCTGTTACGATATTCTGATACATTCTGTCTCGGCTTCAGATGACAAAAAACAAGTAACCTGAACTCCAGGAAATCCAAATCTGGTTTGTTACAAATCATGGTTTGTTACAAATCCAGCAGTGAAAAGTTGTGAAGAGTTGCTATGTAACAGAGCAAGTTGCAGCACCTCAATTAAGCTGGTTCTAGAATGGACCGAGTTACCTATATCAAACAGAAAAAGATACAGAAAACATGAAAATATTTACATACTGTATCCCCGCTACTTGGGGGGTACTATTAGGGTTGCTAGCCCTCCCAATATATGCAGGTGGCTACCGATTTTGTCTAATAAATTAATAATACATGTACACACAGCTTCTTATTGCAGTATTATAAACAAACAGAAACTGTTTTATGTGACTGTGCATGTAATTACTATTCTATTTAGCCTTGTTAAGCAATCTTACTTGTTATTTCCAGTAACTTGATACAATACCTGCGTTCGGTTGTTGGCCGTGATCAATTCTGTTCAATATGATACGTAATCATTTAGCTACGATTGCTCGTTTGACGACTGACTCAAACTGATACCACCAATAGGAAGCGAGTATTTCAAATTTGCGAAAAAAAAGATCGAAATCCAATACCATTAAAGATCGCGGCCTGCAATCGACCACAATTGTTGTAAAAAACGCTGGATTCACACATGATTAAAAAGTTATAGGGTTAAATTTTAAAAATGTACAAAATAAATCTCACATTTGGAAAATAATATAGCTAAAAATGTGGAAAAATCAGATATTAAGAAAACCAGGCAGCCTGTTTGTGTGCAAGATTATAAATATTGAAATATTAAGGGTGCCGAAACGGGTGCGTTCCGCACCAAGAAAGTTCAGCAACGAACTTCGTAAATCGTACAGATCTTTTAATTTTGCTTTTAAATTCGAGATATTTTGCAGTCAAAGAGTATTAATTGAATGTAGCTACAGCATACGAACAGGACAACAATAACTAAAAAGAGAATACATACCTCTCCGTTCAAATTTAAAAACAAAATTAAAAGATCGGTACGAAGTACGTTTTTACAATTTACGTGTAAAATTCGCGGGTGTGTTCCGCACGCGTTTCTCCGTTTCGGGACCCTTAACGAAAAGAGTTGCAACTCACCTGTCACAATTGCATCCTGCACCATTCCGTGTGGGTTGGTAAAAGCCATTTCCTATCCAGGTAAAAATGGGGCACTCCTTGTAAATCGTCATGTTGCTCCTGGCCTGCACGCTCCTGTCATGTTTCGCCACACTCAAGTGATTCCTGTTTTAATATCGAGCGGCTGCATCTTGAAGTGCTTCTGTAATTCTGTTCATAACCTCTCTCTGAAAGTCATTCCTTCTCGTACTCTATTATTTGTGATGCTGACGAGAAAAAACTATTTTATATATTCTGTTTTATGTATGCAGATATAGATATAAGTGTGTACATACAGGTTGCAGTGGCGGTACACTTAACACAGCATCTAGGAACCATACATCTTGCTTTGGGGCAACAGCAAAGCATTACACAACCAGGAACGTTGAGTCGATAATCTGCACGCCTGAAAAAGCACAGAATAGATAAATACAGTTACAATACAGTTATTGTAGTTCATATATGCTCGCAATACCTTTTGTCACCTGATGGTTTGCGTAAATGTAATCACTTTTTAAGCCAAATAATAGAAGTTGTTATTCTCGCTATGGCACTATGGCTGTCTATAAAAATTATAGGCGCTTGCAATTACAGATTTTATGATGTATTTGCTACTGAATGTGTTCACCGCTTGTTGATTTGCCATTACTTTTGCGAAGCATATTTGAATATCGACGCACAAAAGTTTACAAGTTATGACAAATCGGTAAGAACACTCTCTATATAGCCTCAGCGCCATCTACGAGCGGGCGCGCGAAGTTACGACTAGTCGGTAAGAGTACTCTCTACATAATCGTACTGACATCTATGAATAAGCGGCGAAACCAGTCTGTACTTCGGCCGTTTTCCCACAGATGGCGAAATGGACCGCAAATAATTTAAAATGTCACAATTAATTTAATAGATTAGAATCGTTTTACACGACCGAGAATTCTAACGAAAATAATAGCGTAATAGTTTTAATAATAATAATAATAGCAATAATAGTTTTGGTGAGAATTATTTCACACATTTGACAAAAGCAATCAATTTTGCTACAAATCTAGTCTTGTGCGTGAGTACCAGCGTGACTTTCCCTCTGTACTACTTTAGTAAAATGTTTATAACTTTTACAAACAATTTTGCATTAGTTTCTATTATACATTAAATCGTACGTAAGAAATAGGGGCAGTCATAAATAAATGCAAAAAGCTTTCGTCTTGAGCGAACAACGCTTAAATAACAATATTGTACTTGTATATTATGCATTCAAGTGGGAAACAAATTCATAGCGTGTACTACTTTAGTAAAATGTTTATAACTTTTACAAACAATTTTGCATTAGTTTCTATTATACATTAAATCGTACGTAAGGAATAGGGGCCGTCATAAATAAATGCAAAAAGCTTTAGTCTTGAGCGAACAACGCTTAAATAACAATATTGTATTTGTATATTATGCATTCAAGTGGAGAAAAAATTCATAGCGTGTACTACTTTAGTAAAATGTTTATAACTTTTACAAACAATTTTGCATTAGTTTCTATTATACATTAAATCGTACGTAAGGAATAGGGGCAGTCGTAAATAAATGCAAAAAGCTTTCGTCTTGAGTGAACAACGCTTAAATAACAATATTGCATTTGTATATCATACATTCAAGTGGAGAAAAAATTCATAGCGTGTACTACTTTAGTAAAATATTTATAACTTTTACAAACAATTTTGCATTAGTTTCTATTATACATTAAATCGTACGTAAGGAATAGGGGCAGTCGTAAATAAATGTAAAAAGCTTTCGTCTTGAGTGAACAACGCTTAAATAACAATATTGCATTTGTATATCATACATTCAAGTGGAGAAAAAATTCATAGCGTGTACTACTTTAGTAAAATGTTTATAACTTTTACAAACAATTTTGCATTAGTTTCTATTATATATTAAATCGTACGTAAGAAATAGGGGCCGTCATAAATAAATGCAAAAAGCTTTCGTCTTGAGTGAACAACGCTTAAATAATAATATTATATTTGTATATTATGCATTCAAGTGGAGAAAAAATTCATAGCGTGTACTACTTTAGTAAAATGTTTATAACTTTTACAAACAATTTTGCATTAGTTTCTATTATACATTAAATCGTACGTAAGAAATAGGGGCAGTCATAAATAAATGCAAAAAGCTTTCGTCTTGAGTGAACAACGCTTAAATAATAATATTGTATTTGTATATTATGGATTCAAGGGGAGAAAAAATTCATAGGGTGTACTACTTTAATAAAATGTTTATAACTTTTACAAACAATTTTGCATTAGTTTCTATTATACATTAAATCGTACGTAAGAAATAGGGGCAGTCATAAATAAATGCAAAAAGCTTTCGTCTTGAGCGAACAACGCTTAAATAACAATATTGTACTTGTATATTATGCATTCAAGTGGGAAACAAATTCATAGCGTGTACTACTTTAGTAAAATGTTTATAACTTTTACAAACAATTTTGCATTAGTTTCTATTATACATTAAATCGTACGTAAGAAATAGGGGCAGTCATAAATAAATGCAAAAAGCTTTCGTCTTGAGTGAACAACGCTTAAATAATAATATTATATTTGTATATTATGCATTCAAGTGGAGAAAAAATTCATAGCGTGTACTACTTTAGTAAAATGTTTATAACCTTGACAAACAATTTTGCATTAGTTTCTATTATACATTAAATCGTACGTAAGAAATAGGGGCCGTCATAAATAAATGCAAAAAGCTTTCGTCTTGAGTGAACAACGCTTAAATAACAATATTGTATTTGTATATCATGCATTCAAGTGGAGAAAAATTTCATAGCGTGTACTACTTTAGTAAAATGTTTATAACCTTGACAAACAATTTTGCATTGGTTTCTATTATACATTAAATCGTACGTAAGAAATAGGGGCAGTCATAAATAAATGCAAAAAGCTTTCGTCTTGAGTGAACAACGCTTAAATAATAATATTATATTTGTATATTATGGATTCAAGGGGAGAAAAAATTCATAGGGTGTACTACTTTAGTAAAATGTTTATAACTTTTACAAACAATTTTGCATTAGTTTCTATTATACATTAAATCGTACGTAAGAAATAGGGGCAGTCATAAATAAATGCAAAAAGCTTTCGTCTTGAGCGAACAACGCTTAAATAACAATATTGTACTTGTATATTATGCATTCAAGTGGGAAACAAATTCATAGCGTGTACTACTTTAGTAAAATGTTTATAACTTTTACAAACAATTTTGCATTAGTTTCTATTATACATTAAATCGTACGTAAGAAATAGGGGCAGTCATAAATAAATGCAAAAAGCTTTCGTCTTGAGTGAACAACGCTTAAATAATAATATTATATTTGTATATTATGCATTCAAGTGGAGAAAAAATTCATAGCGTGTACTACTTTAGTAAAATGTTTATAACCTTGACAAACAATTTTGCATTGGTTTCTATTATACATTAAATCGTACGTAAGAAATAGGGGCAGTCATCAATAAATACAAAAAGCTTTCGTCTTGAGTGAACAACGCTTAAATAATAATATTATATTTGTATATTATGCATTCAAGTGGAGAAAAAATTCATAGCGTGTACTACTTTAGTAAAATGTTTATAACTTTTACAAACAATTTTGCATTAGTTTCTATTATACATTAAATCGTACGTAAGAAATAGGGGCAGTCATAAATAAATGCAAAAAGCTTTCGTCTTGAGTGAACAACGCTTAAATAATAATATTATATTTGTATATTATGGATTCAAGGGGAGAAAAAATTCATAGCGTGTACTACTTTAGTAAAATGTTTATAACTTTTACAAACAATTTTGCATTAGTTTCTATTATACATTAAATGGTACGTAAGAAATAGGGGCAGTCATAAATAAATGCAAAAAGCTTTCGTCTTGAGTGAACAACGCTTAAATAATAATATTATATTTGTATATTATGGATTCAAGGGGAGAAAAAATTCATAGCGTGTACTACTTTAGTAAAATGTTTATAACTTTTACAAACAATTTTGCATTAGTTTCTATTATACATTAAATCGTACGTAAGAAATAGGGGCAGTCATAAATAAATGCAAAAAGCTTTCGTCTTGAGTGAACAACGCTTAAATAATAATATTGTATTTGTATATTATGGATTCAAGGGGAGAAAAAATTCATAGGGTGTACTACTTTAATAAAATGTTTATAACTTTTACAAACAATTTTGCATTAGTTTCTATTATACATTAAATCGTACATAAGAAATAGGGGCAGTCATAAATAAATGCAAAAAGCTTTCGTCTTGAGTGAACAACGTTTAAATAATAATATTATATTTGTATATTATGCATTCAAGTGGAGAAAAAATTCATAGCGTGTACTACTTTAGTAAAATGTTTATAACTTTTACAAACAATTTTGCATTACTTTCTATTATACATTAAATCGTACGTAAGAAATAGGGGCAGTCATAAATAAATGCAAAAAGCTTTCGTCTTGAGTGAACAACGCTTAAATAATAATATTATATTTGTATATTATGCATTCAAGTGGAGAAAAAATTCATAGCGTGTACTACTTTAGTAAAATGTTTATAACTTTTACAAACAATTTTGCATTACTTTCTATTATACATTAAATCGTACGTAAGAAATAGGGGCAGTCATAAATAGATGCAAAAAGCTTTCGTCTTGAGTGAACAACGCTTAAATAATAATATTATATTTGTATATTATGGATTCAAGGGGAGAAAAAATTCATAGGGTGTACTACTTTAGTAAAATGTTTATAACTTTTACAAACAATTTTGCATTAGTTTCTATTATACATTAAATCGTACGTAAGAAATAGGGGCAGTCATAAATAAATGCAAAAAGCTTTCGTCTCGAGTGAACAACGCTTAAATAACAATATTGTATTTGTATATCATGCATTCAAGTGGAGAAACATTCATAGCGTGTACTACTTTAGTAAAATGTTTATAACTTTTACAAACAATTTTGCATTAGTTTCTATTATACATTAAATCGTACGTAAGAAATAGGGGCCGTCATAAATAAAAGTAAAAAACTTTCGTCTTGAGTGAATAAGGCTTAAATAACAATATTGTATTTGTATATCATGCATTCAAGTGGAGAAAAAATTGATAGCGTGTACTACTTTAGTAAAATGTTTATAACTTTTACAAACAATTTTGCATTAGCTTCTATTATACATTAAATCGTACGTAAGAAATAGGGGCAGTCATAAATAATCATAAATAATGCAAAAAACTTTTGTCTCGAGTGAATAAGGCTTAAATAGCAGTTGGATATGTCTGGGCAGCGAAAGTTACATTCCATCACCTTCTTTTACAAAATTTTGCACGCCAAGAAGCCGGGCTACCGAAAGGTTGTCTTCAGTAACTTGATACAATAGTTGTGTTCGATTGCTGGCCGTGATGAGTTCTGTTCAATATGATTCGCAATCGTTTGGCTAAAGTGCCGTTCGATTGTTCGTTTGACGTCTGACTCGTTTGATTCCACCAATAGGAAGCAAATATTTCAAATTTGAGATCAAAAAGATCAAAATCTGATTCAATTGAATAGATCGCGGCCAGCAATCGAACACAGCTATTGTTGTAAAAAACGCCGGAGTCACACATGATTGAAAATTTGCCGGTTATAGCGTTAAATTTTAAATAAGTATAAAATAAATCGCACATTTGGAAAATAATATAGCTAAAAATGTGGAAAAATTAGATATTAAGAAAAGCGTCTGTCTAGCCTGTAACTGACCTGTCATAATTTCCCCATCCTGTACCATTCCGTACGGGTTTGTACGTTCTCTAAAAGCCCGGTTTCCTATCCGTGGAAAAAAATGGGGCACTCCTCATAAATCGTCATGACCCGACAAGTCCTTGATTAATCTCCTATTAACACAATGCGTTTCTTAATCTTAAGTTATGTCTGTCTGTCCTAGCTTTTTTTCGGCCTGAACGTTCCTCTCGTGTTTAGCCAGACTCAAGTGATTCCTGTTAAATAATTAAGAGAGGCTGCATCTTGCAGTGCTTCTGGAAATCTGTTCACAGCCTCTCTTTGAAAGTCTTACCGTCTCGTGTTCTATTATTTGTGATGCTGTTGGAAAAAACAATTATATGAATATTATATTCTATTTTATGTATGCAGATATAGATATAAGTGTGTACATACAGATTGCACTGGCACATACACTAAGCACAGCATCCAGGCATCCACCACACATCTCGATTTGGGGCAACAGCAAAGCATTACGCAACCAGAAACGTTGACTCGATAATCTGCACCCCTGAGAAACGATAGAATAGATTAAATATAGTTACGACACAATACTATTGTAGTTTATATATATGCTAGCATTATCACCTGACGGTTTGCGTTCTCCAGAAATTGATGATTGAGGGATCCTATTTGACCGCATTCGCAGTAAGGGTGTTGGGCTATTCGTATTCTGTGGAGATGTTCTGGAGTTAGACAGTGTCCGGTACGCATTCTTATCATTGTGGTTATGCTTCTTCCATCAAGATATTTGTTTGTATCTTGCAAAGTATGGTTCTCTCGGGAAGCTCTTTTGGATTGAGGAATAGAATCTTCCCTTTGCTGATGTTGTCTCAAGCCAACTTTCTTTCCAATTTCTCCAAATATTTGCTAAGATTGGTGATACATACTCCCGGCTATTCACGTTGATCTCCATCATTACTGCGCTGTCTCGTCCACTGTTTGCTAGATGATCTGCCTTTGTATTCCCTGCGTTACCAACATGTCCCGGTATCCAGTATAAGACAATGTCACAGCCCTCCTCGTACCGTTCCAATATCAGTTTTCTTGTTAGTAATGCTAAGCACTCTCTTTTTACACTTATTGAGGTGTTATAAATTTTTGCTATTGCGCTTTGACTGTCAATGAAGATAATTGCCCGTTGAATGCTTTGCAATTGGCACATTTTTACCGCTTTGTGTATTGCTATGACCTCAGCTGTACAAATCTGGATTCCATCCGGAAGACGGGCTGCGTGCTCGATTTCCAAGTCTGGAGGCATCGGTAAATATCCATTTGTGTGAAGGCCATTTTGCTCGAATATGGTCCACCCATAACCTGTTATCAAACATATATTATCTCTCACAAAATCTACCAGTTCTTATTTTACTCATTTGATATTTTGAAGCATGGTGCTAACTCCCTTTTCTCAATTTTCGGAATATACGGTTTCAAACTTCTGTATGCCCTTACTACAACTTGTAGGTTACAATTTTGACAATTCCCGACCGAAGCGACATCTATGCGCGGTTCGATGAAGCTTCAGCCAAACCGGTATCGGAAACTGTAATCGAGGAACCGTTCTGAAATGCAATTGGTCCCAGTTTCTACTGTAAATCGCGGAAGGACTCGCCTAAATAGTCTTCAATCGTAATAATTAACCGGATCGCGAACTTTAGCCAATTAATTCGCGAGTTGAAATCGACACCAGTTGGACGAATTTTTCCGAAAGTTAATGAACGCACCCGGTCAAGTGACAGCTGATTTAGGTTGGCACCGCGATTCATCCGCGATCATCACCAAGTCTAGTTGTATTCATTGTATTATGATTGTATTGAGTTGTCCGTCAGAATGAAATATAAACATAGGTACGTTATTCGCACTTTAATTTTTGTGGAAAGTGTTTGGTAACGATCCACTTGTGGGATAAGGGCCTACCAATGCGTACAGTGTTTGTTTTTAATTGTAATTGTTTGTAGCTGATAGGCCTAGTTCTACTGGTATTGTGCATCTCGTAGGCACGATAGCTGACCTGAAATTGCTCATAGCAAGCGGAGCTGGGAGCTCGTATGTTCCCGTCTTGTCTGCCAAAGGATGATGAGTAAGGCCATTCCCTAACACGCTGCGAGGACTCCCTATATAGGAACTGAGCCAGCGATACCACCGACCCTAAAAACAATACTCAACGAAGTAAGAGGAAACATCCCACACTCTCTTCAGGTGCAGATGGGATGAAACCACCAAGTGCGTCTTTGCAAAGGAAACCCTAAGAGCCCCTTGCCCAAAGATCACAATGTACTACCTTCAACTCACCAGAAGCAACCTCAGACTGCTAACTGGTATCTATACAGGGCACTGCAGGCTAAAAAAGCATCTTAGCCGCATTGGAATCTTAGAGGACCAAATGTGCAGAGGATGCGAAAGCGAGGAAGAGACGGCAGAACACTTTCTGTGCGAGTGTCCGGCACTTTCGACATTACGTCAACGTTTCCTGGGTGAAAGATGGCTGGATTTATCTGCCATCAGAGGGGTTCCGCCGAGCGACATCCTCGCCTTCACGAAGGCCGCAGGATGGCTCGAGGCAGACACAGCTTAGGCCACATGAACCCCTCGGAGGTTAGCAAAAGGGGCGTAATGAGGCCTAGGTGCTGTGGGAATTGTCGCACCCTCCAAGAAATCCATATTCCAAGGCCGTTCCCTGATGGACCGGTACGGTACCAGTACAACATTGTCTCGGTAAGCGCTCGACATGCCGAGCTACTGTCGCCGCCTTGTATTTCAACGGTCGGTCGCACACGGGTCTGCACGATGCGGCAGCAACACAACATGTATTCGATATGCCGCAAATCTGCACATTTTGAAGCGGTAAAGCAGCATTTACTGGTCAGCTATGTATCCTGTGGTGGTTTTGAGGTATGTTACTGACGGTAAAGTGACAAAACAACTAAAAGGTGCAGAGCCGTGCGAGAGTGATGTACGGCACAGCATCGTTGCAACATATATCGCACCCTTGTTGTGTCGCTACCGTACCGGCCCGTCAGGGAGGGGCCTAATTATGTCTCGAGAAGTTTGTCAATTAACGAATTAGCCGGCATCGAAGCGAAACAAGCAAGGGAGGCCTTAGGGAGACCTGCCAAAGGCAAAGTGGACTCCGATTGATAGGTGTGTTTACTTTACCGAATATTATGCCAATCGTCCCTTGTTTCTTATATAGCAATCAACGAGATTAGAACAGATACAGAGAACTTCAAGCCCAACAATCTACGCTGAAACTTCTTTTAAGTAAACGTATGTGACAATGGGTGCATTCTGCCACTTTAACCGCTTAAGCGCTTGAGCTCAGCGGACGGCAGCAATTGGGCAGCAACATCATGAACGCGATGGCTGAGTTCAAGCGCTTAAGCGGCTTAAACTGGCTGACCGCACGGAATAATAGTGATTATGTTGACAATGAAGATGCAAATGAGATAAATGGCGATTTTGCAGGTAGCGGGAATGAGGAAGTACTTCCAATTCGATACGGAAGTTGTTGTCTTCAACACAGAAGATGGTACCTGGGAAGGTATATACTGAAGGAAAAGGACCAAAGATGGCATCGTAGTCTCGGTAAGTCTCTCTCTCTCTCTCAATTATGCAGGAATATATGTACTCTAATCATAATGTGGTCTATCTAACCCCATCGGGCCAGAAATACGTGGGAGATCAGTATTTTTAAAAGGTGGCTACCGGCACTACCTATAATTTTTTTCTCAGATGACTATCACGTGTTCAGTTTGGGACAAATTGAAAGCCCTTACAAGAATGTTCATCTACGCAGTTATCAAATCTAGTTGACGCATTTGTTCTTAGAGAAAGACCTTTCTATTTCAAAAATTAAAGCTGTTAAAATTAATTAGTTTTCCGTTCGCATTTATCTTTAATTAACACAATGAACACAAACCAAATATTCTTCTAGTTTTCAGATCGGATAATTTAGTGAATTGGATAAGTTCACTCTGCGGTTTATACGACAGCTTGGTATTTTATCCTGGGACTACGCTGAAGTTTGTTTGGGCGTGCTTGAGAAGGTGACGAAAATGTTCCCGAACAGTCTGCGGCTGTCCTTCTTTAACAAGAATCTTAAGCCGGATGCGATAGACCAGGGCAAATCGAAGGAGTATACCCGAATGCCGAGGAGCACATTGCCATTGCCGTCAAGAGGGATGATACGTTAGCTGTTTGAGAGGAGTTGCAGGTCAAGTCTAGGCAGAGGAAGGAGAACCTCAAACAAGCCGAACAGTTGCAAGCCTATTTTGATCCGTATGATTACTTACAAGAGTAAGTATTTATTTATTTTGGTAATCTTTCATCATTTTTTTCTAATAATAACTATTTCTATTCTCTCTATTCATAGGATCCAATCGCTCTATTCCCATACACTTTCGATGAAGCGGACTGGATCACCATTAAATGGATTGTCGCAATCAAAATGAAAGATTTCTGCTTACAAAAGGTACCAACACCCCGGCAACTTCTGTGATATCAAACTTGTTGCTCTGTATTTACCCTAAGTTCCTAATTTTTAATTTAAAACGCTGTTTTAAAGTTTTCGTTTTCTTTCAACCTTTTAGGTATTTATTTAGGCTTTATTTGCAACAGACTTTTCCATTCCCATGGACCTTTATTAGCTCTTACAGGATTCATAATTTTTTGGGATTGTTCCTGACATTGCTCTCGAGGTAAGTACACCTAAGTACACCTCTTTCTTAATTTATAATAAATAATACTATTTTTTTAAGGTCTTTTTGGGTGCGCCTTTGATGCTTTCTTGTCGTAGCATCACAGTAACTATCTGCTTGATGCTGAAGGTGGAGTGTGAGAAGACCTGGATTAGACTTGCAGCATGGCTTGTAGTCGGTAAGCTAACCTTAAACTAAACTAGTTATTTAGAAAATAAACTACTTCCGGGTTATGCCGTGTGTCAAGATTTGTAAATGCTGACTATTCGCGAACCATGTTGTCAGAGCTAATTGAATACTGAAGACCTACCAAGAAAATCTCCTTATATACCTAAATTTACACTTCACTGCGCACATCTGGAGCTATCTGGTGCTTTCCACTATCCGCTATCCGCGTTAGAATCGATTTCCAGACGCTACTAATGTCGGTACCGTCCTCGCGATTGATGTTGTCAAGATGTTTGTAAATTTCGATGGCTTCTCTAATAAGCCTTCGATGATAATTACCCACCCTTGCCAACATCATCACGTCATCGAAATTAATTGTGTGTCCCGACTCGTGGCAGTGCTGAGCAACAGCGGACTGTTGAATCTTCCGTAGCCGGGTGTCTCTACTGTACTCCTTGACTCGACATTCGATACTTCGTCCTGTCTGTCCTACATAGCATGGTCCACACTCACATGTTATCTTGTATACCCCTTCGTTCTTCAGGAGTGGTGTGATATCTTTTGGATTGGGCGAAAGATCGTTTATTTTTGCTGGTGCTCTGTACCTTACCGTGATACCCGATTTCTTCAGTAGTCTACCAATTCTTTCTGATACCCCACTTTCGTATGGGAAGCAAGCGAACCCCTTTGACTCGTGCCGGTCCTCTGAGACTTGCGGTTTTCTTTGTGTGACACCCCGTATGTCAGACTTGATGTATCCATTCTGCCGTAGAGCCCACTTTAAGTGTTTCCGTTTGTCGTCCAAGGTGCTGGAGTCGCAAATCTTCTGGGCTCTATTGAACAGAGTGTTAATAACACTTCTCTTCTGTTGGGGATGGTCAAGGAGCACAGTGGACACCCGGCTACGCAAGATTCAACAGTCCGCTGTTGCTCAACACTGCCACAAGTTGGGACACACAATTAATTTCGATGACGTGAAGATGTTGGCAAGCGTGGGTAATTATCTTCGAAGGCTTATTAGAGAAGCTATCGAAATTTGCAAACATCCGGACAACATCAATCGCGAGGACGTTACTGACATTAGTAGGATCTGGAAATCGATTCTAACGCGGTCAGGTGGAAAAGCACATGGGAGTGGTAGCTCCAGATGTGCGCTGTGAGGTGTAAATTTAAGGAAATAAGGGAGATTTTCTTGGTAGGTCTTCAATATTCAATTAGGTTTGAAGAAGCGAGCAACATGGTTCGCGAAACGTCAGCATTTACAAATCTTGACACACGGCATAACCCGGAAGCAGTTTATTTTCTAAATGATTCTGGCCGTGAAAGCCTACGTACTTATTTGAACTAGCTATGTAAAGATCGTAATTTAATTTTTGTTTCCGTTTAGGACTTTTGATACACTTCTTGTATGGAATCCGACATAGCTTGGAGAGACGGGCAGAAGACGTCAACATGGTGGTCAACTGTGGAGCTCGTCGGGAGAGTCAGAAGTCGAATCTAGGTTAATCATAAACTGTAGGAAACATGCTTTGACCCATTTGTTAGGGGTAACCCGACCATTGATAAACCCGTAAACTCAAAGTTAAGAGTTAACCCGTAGTAAACCGATGCAGGGTTGTTTTTATCAGGACAATCTTCATTTTGAAGGGCTGTATTTTTGTTAACGTGATGCACGCCCTGAATGATTTTTGTTCCAAATGTAATGGTAAAACCAGTCACTGCGTCTTATCCTATTCGATGACTTTGCTTGACATTTTTACTAGTGATGAGCAGAATTGTATTATTTCAAGAATCGATTTTTTGTATTCGAGTGATTCTAGAATTATTGGCATGATTTGGTTCTGGTGTTGTTCTCCATGAATAATCGATTTTTTCGATTAAGAATCGGGAGTCAAAAGGAAAGTATATTTTGGGTTGGGGTTGAGCAACGAAGTTGGTGGCCGGGGTATAAATATGTGTATATGTAAAACAGACTATTAAAAAGCGATTATTAAAAATCGATTTTTAATAATCATATGTTAATAATCGATATTTAATAATCGGTTTTTAATAGTCTGTTTTACATACATATCTATACACATTTACACCCCCGCCACCCACCAACTTCGTCGCTCAACCCAACCCAAAATATGCTTTTACATAATTGACTCTTCCTATTCATAATCGATTATTAAAAATATTAATCAAAATATCTCGATTATTTCAAAAATCGATTATGTAATCCGAATGCGCCCATCACTAATTTCTACGCTTATGATATGAGATGGTGAGAATGTTTTTGTACGCCGTGCGCAGATGCGCTGTGTCAGTTTGACCGCGAATTTTAAACAACACTTTTGCGACCTAATTTACACATGCGCATAGAGCACGATTTTATTGTAGAAAGAAATAGAATAGACTATCCGTCTTCCCGGTTCGAATGGTGAAGAACCTCTCTGTCTACCTGCATTATGGTAATGACGGAGAAGAAGGAATTCTATTCTAGTTCTTTCTACGATAACGACGTTCTCTATGTGTGACCACCACGCGGATGCGTAAATTAGGCCGCACCAGTGTTGTTTAAAATTGGCCGTCAAATAGAGTCCAGCGTGTCTGTGCATAACATAAAAACATTTTCATAGGCGTAAAAATGTAAGCAAAGTCGATTGAATTAACTCGGTTAGCTTAGGTAACCAAATTAACATTGATATTTAACTTGGTTGCCTAAGTTCTAGCAGTTACTCCCTGGGGTATAGGCAACCAAATTAACATTGATGTGCTAATTTGGTTGCCTAACTTCTTGCAGTTAGTCCCTGGGGTATAGGCAACCAAATAAACATTGATGTGTTAATTTGGTTGCCCAACTTCTAGGTATCCTAATGAAAATGAATTGCTGTATTATAGAGTATGATGTTGCTCCAGATTCTCTCCTAATACGATTTTAATAAAATGATGTTTCCAATACTTGCCTTTTTTTTAATTATTCACCCCGTCAAACACTACTAAAAAATTGACAAGGTAAGTTCCAGCTTTCATCAAAACTGACTAGCCCCTGTAGTATAGACAACCAAATTGACACCTCAAATTACTCCAAAGACCGCCCCTTGAGTATAGGCAACCAAATTGACACCTCGAATTATTCAAAAGACCGCCCCTTGAGTATAGGCAACCAAATTGACACCTCGAATTATTCAATTTTTCACGAAAGACCTCCTCGTAAGTTTATTTTTCTGTGCTCCTGGTACCCGCCGGAATCGGCTATATACCTCATCGTGTTCATGCGATCCTGGTACAGAATCGGCTTTTAGGCCTGTTTTGACCAATTTCTCACGAAAGACCTCCTCGTAAATTTATTTTCCTGGGCTCCTGTTACCCGTTGAAATCCGCTATATACCTCCTCGTGTTCATGTGATCCTGGTACAGAATCAGGATTTAGGCTATTTTGACCATTTTGACGCCAAAAAGCCGATTCTGTATCAGGATCGCATGAACACGAGGAGGTATATAGCGGATTCCGGCGGGTACCAGGAGCACAGAAAAATAAACTTACGAGGAGGTCTTTCGTGAAAAATTGGTCAAAACAGGCCAAAAAGCCGATTCTGTACCAGGATCGCATGATCACGATGAGGTATATAGCGGATTTCAACGGGTAACAGGAGCCCAGGAAAATAAATTTACGAGGAGGTCTATTGAATAATTCGAGGTGTCAATTTGGTTGCCTATACTCAAGGGGCGGTCTTTTAAAATAATTTGAGGTGTCAATTTGGTTGCCTATACTACAGGGGCTAACGGGAAAACTTAGGTCTTTTTTGAAGTGTCAATTTGGTTGCCTATACTCAAGGGGCTAATAAATTATTTTCTTTTGATTTAATACTTACCTTTTTATACTTATCATTTTAATTAAAGTAGAATGGGATTAATTAAAAAAAAATTATACTAAAGCACTTTATTACTATAACAAAACAGTATATAACTAACAGACATGTTACTCGCAAGATTTGATAGTGACTCGCTGCTTAATATTATAAACATTGTTGCTCAGTTCTTATCGTTAAAGAACTGGCCTTGCAAAATAAGTGCTTAAATTGAGTAGTCACCATCACTTCTCTCGAGACCTATACAGGATGTTCCTGAAATAATGGCAAACCTTAAACGAGGATTTCTGCCGAGAAAATCATTTTGTGTCTGGTAGAAACGAACAAACAAAAATAAAATCTTATGATGTTAAATTATACGTTAACATCACTACATACGTCCTTGTACATATACTCCTTTAAGGTTGGCTATTATTTCAGAAACGCACTGTATATAATTTGTGGAGTTAAAAAACAACACAAAGTATTTAGGTTGTGTACATAAGCTACACATAATACATACATACAAGCTACACAATAAAAGGTAATAAATAATCGTTAATATTTGTTAATAATACAAAGTTTGGGACATCGGGGGTAGGTACCTGGGCAGCAGTGGCGGTTGATAAATCTTGATAAACCTGCACGAAAAAGAAAAACTTTAGTTTAAATTTAATTATGACAGCCTCTGCCCTACAATAAACGGAATAATTTCTTACGGACGTTTAAGAATAGTATATTGTGTACCAAGCCGAGAAAGCGGTTCTTTTCCTGGGCCGAGAGAAGAGTTGCACAGATGAGCGTAGCGAGCCTGGGCCACTACTTGAGGTCCGCAAAACCACTTTCTGGGCGTGGTGCACACATAGTTTTTATCCTACACAACAATATCCTAATAAAATCACCTGTTTCTAAAGACTAATTGTTAAAAATACAGAGTAATCTGATCTCAACTGTCAACTATTAATGATTGTTTTATATAAGTATGTCATACGTTGTATGTTAAGAAAGTTAATCTTCGAATAAAGCTGGTTTACAACTACAATTTTTGTTTTCCCACTGCAAACCTCAACAAGTTATGGGCCCAGAGTGCTAGAAGGAATACACGAAGTAATAGGACGAGTGATTAATTGGTTACTTTCAACAATGGCGTATAAACCTGGTCTTCTGTCGTGTGTCGACGAACTGATTGGGACAGACAACTGGGAAGTCTGGGAGGAGTCAATGTGTATGCTGTTTCGTGCGACTCGTGTGTTCGACGTTGTAGATGGCACACGTAAGGTACCAATGGCGGTAGATGATCCAACTCCAGCGCAATTAGAAACTATTGAAACGTATGATGCGGATTGTGCAAAAGCTAGCTGTATATGACTCGTGCACTTAGTCAAGCGATCAAGCGTCATGTTTTGGGATGCAAAACTCCAAAGGAAATGTGGGAACGTCTCAGACGGATGTTTGGAATGAGAACTGGTCAACGCCTGGACCAGTTACTCGAGCAGTTCTTTGGATATTCATACAGCGTTGAAGTAAATATGACAACTCATATCGGAGAAAGACGATTACAGGAAATTTCGTAGACTATTCTGACAAAGCGAAAACTGCAGATATACAGATAAAAACTTTACTTTGTGATGCTGGAATTGAATTTGTCAATCAAGAGAGTAGTGCGGATTCATGTTTGTTTGTCCACTGCCGTGATGGGAAGAAGCTGTTTCTCGCTGTGTATGTTGACGACAGAATGGTTGTAGGAGATGATAGAGGAGAAATTAATGGACTGATTTCCGAATTGAAGACTGAATTTAAGTTTACAGAAAATCAGTTACATTGATTCCTCGGAATGCAGATACAGCATGTCATAACGGGGATCTTTACAAATCAACCAGCACATACCCATGATATTATTAAGAGATTTGGATTGGAACATGCTAAACCGACAACAATACCAACGAGTGCAATTGAGAAGATTGAAGACAGTGAGCAACTAGATTCGAATGTTCCATATCGACAAGCTGTTGGTTTGTTACAGTACTTGGCAATAACGACTCGCCCAGATATAGCATTTGCAGTGAGTGTTGTAGCACGAGCAGTAATTTGCTACAAATGCAGGATCAACCGCCACAATTTCCTTATTTCCCACGGCTGTTACCCCAGAAATGTACAAAGCAAGCCTTTTCTTTAGGTTGGGGAACTTGTGCATCCTTGCATGTGGCACCGTACATGAAGGCACTGAACACTTTCTCACACGCATTACAAAAAACACGTTGCAAAATACTTGTATTATGCCGTTTGATAACTGTCATAAGATGACAACAGATGACATGATTAAGTAGACCGTAGTACCTAGTTACCACGGACTACTTAATACATGTCAAGTTATGACAAATTCATAACTTCCCGCCGGAGTGCTGGGGTAACAGCCGTGGGAAATAAGGAAATTGAGGCGGTTGATCCTGTAGCAAAATATAGATTTGTATGTGTAAGTCAATAAAGAATTGGTCCAAAATAAAAAGTTCCGAACATATTACTACTACGCCTTGCAAACAGACCTATAAATAATAAATAATCTGAATGAATAAAAGAATACGGAAGGTTGAATTCAAATTTCCCGCTAGATTTTTAGTTCTGGGGTCCGAGGCTTCACGTCGCTGAGATCGCTAGATGGCTAGACATTTTACCCGTAAGTTGGCGTTCTATTAAGAAGGTATTCTATGAAAAATACAGAGGAATCTGATGTCAACTGTCAACTATTAATGATTGTTTTATATAAGTCTGTCATATACAGTAAAAGAAAAACCTTTCCAAAACAACAGGATCATCACGACTACAGCACCCGTAAAAGGGACCACCTGGTGGCAGATTTTGCTAGACTGTCTACAACCGCACACAACTACAACACAGTCCAAATATACAATGCCCTCCCAAGTGACTAGAAGAAGGAACCCGAAGCAGTCTTTGCAGCGACGTTACACAGACATCTCACGAATCTTTGTCCCTGCAGCGTAGAAGAGTTTACCGACAGTCTACCGAAATGAGGGTTGAAGAAAAGAAAATCCTAAGATTATACTAATAGCTTCTTTTTGTGTACACATACTTTTGACTGAATTCTGTACAGAGTACTCAATAAATATATTATCATACGTTGTATGTTATGAATAAAGCCGATCTACAACTACTATTCGTGATTTCCCACTGCAAACCTCAACACTAATCTCTGACATATAAAACCTGTTGAAGTTTTAGTCGCAAACGTCAAACCGAAGCGAAAACTGTGTTTTGATTGGACAGAGTTAATGGATTTTCGTGGCTAGCGCCAAAAAGTGTTCCTTACAGGCCGGGCTGGGACTGGCTGGCAAATAGCATCTTTCGTGTCTCCATAGAGACGTGAAAATGACTCTTTCGCATCGTGTAGGATAAAAAAAACATTATTTTACAGTATCCAAAGTATAAGTGTTACATGTAACTACTCAATGTAAAAGACACTACTTTTGAGGCTGAGCAGAGATGTTAATAAACTTACCAATGACGCACTAGAGCTGTTACGATATTCTGATACATTCTGTCTCGGCTTCAGATGACAAAAAACAAGTAACCTGAACTCCAGGAAATCCAAATCTGGTTTGTTACAAATCATGGTTTGTTACAAATCCAGCAGTGAAAAGTTGTGAAGAGTTGCTATGTAACAGAGCAAGTTGCAGCACCTCAATTAAGCTGGTTCTAGAATGGACCGAGTTACCTATATCAAACAGAAAAAGATACAGAAAACATGAAAATATTTACATACTGTATCCCCGCTACTTGGGGGGTACTATTAGGGTTGCTAGCCCTCCCAATATATGCAGGTGGCTACCGATTTTGAAGCTTTTCTCCCGCTTTTGTCTAATAAATTAATAATACATGTACACACAGCTTCTTATTGCAGTATTATAAACAAACAGAAACTGTTTTATGTGACTGTGCATGTAATTACTATTCTATTTAGCCTTGTTAAGCAATCTTACTTGTTATTTCCAGTAACTTGATACAATACCTGCGTTCGGTTGTTGGCCGTGATCAATTCTGTTCAATATGATACGTAATCATTTGGCTACGATTGCTCGTTTGACGACTGACTCAAACTGATACCACCAATAGGAAGCGAGTATTTCAAATTTGCGAAAAAAAAGATCGAAATCCAATACCATTAAAGATCGCGGCCTGCAATCGACCACAATTGTTGTAAAAAACGCTGGATTCACACATGATTAAAAAGTTATAGGGTTAAATTTTAAAAATGTACAAAATAAATCTCACATTTGGAAAATAATATAGCTAAAAATGTGGAAAAATCAGATATTAAGAAAACCAGGCAGCCTGTTTGTGTGCAAGATTATAAATATTGAAATATTAAGGGTGCCGAAACGGGTGCGTTCCGCACCAAGAAAGTTCAGCAACGAACTTCGTAAATCGTACAGATCTTTTAATTTTGCTTTTAAATTCGAGATATTTTGCAGTCAAAGAGTATTAATTGAATGTAGCTACAGCATACGAACAGGACAACAATAACTAAAAAGAGAATACATACCTCTCCGTTCAAATTTAAAAACAAAATTAAAAGATCGGTACGAAGTACGTTTTTACAATTTACGTGTAAAATTCGCGGGTGTGTTCCGCACGCGTTTCTCCGTTTCGGGACCCTTAACGAAAAGAGTTGCAACTCACCTGTCACAATTGCATCCTGCACCATTCCGTGTGGGTTGGTAAAAGCCATTTCCTATCCAGGTAAAAATGGGGCACTCCTTGTAAATCGTCATGTTGCTCCTGGCCTGCACGCTCCTGTCATGTTTCCCCACACTCAAGTGATTCCTGTTTTAATATCGAGCGGCTGCATCTTGAAGTGCTTCTGTAATTCTGTTCATAACCTCTCTCTGAAAGTCATTCCTTCTCGTACTCTATTATTTGTGATGCTGACGAGAAAAAACTATTTTATATATTCTGTTTTATGTATGCAGATATAGATATAAGTGTGTACATACAGGTTGCAGTGGCGGTACACTTAACACAGCATCTAGGAACCATACATCTTGCTTTGGGGCAACAGCAAAGCATTACACAACCAGGAACGTTGAGTCGATAATCTGCACGCCTGAAAAAGCACAGAATAGATAAATACAGTTACAATACAGTTATTGTAGTTCATATATGCTCGCAATACCTTTTGTCACCTGATGGTTTGCGTAAATGTAATCACTTTTTAAGCCAATAATAGAAGTTGTTATTCTCGCTATGGCACTATGGCTGTCTATAAAAATTATAGGCGCTTGCAATTACAGATTTTATGATGTATTTGCTACTGCATGTGTTCACCGCTTGTTGATTTGCCATTACTTTTGCGAAGCATATTAGTATATCGACGCACAAAAGTTTACAAGTTATGACAAATCGGTAAGAACACTCTCTATATAGCCTCAGCGCCATCTACGAGCGGGCGCGCGAAGTTACGACTAGTCGGTAAGAGTACTCTCTACATAATCGTACTGACATCTATGAATAAGCGGCGAAACCAGTCTGTACTTCGGCCGTTTTCCCACAGATGGCGAAATGGACCGCAAATAATTTTAAATGTCACAATTAATTTAATAGATTAGAATCGTTTTACACGACCGAAAATTCTAACGAAAATAATAGCGTAATAGTTTTAATAATAATAATAATAGCAATAATAGTTTTGGTGAGAATTATTTCACACATTTGACAAAAGCAATCAATTTTGCTACAAATCTAGTCTTGTGCGTGAGTACCAGCGTGACTTTCCCTCTGTACTACTTTAGTAAAATGTTTATAACTTTTACAAACAATTTTGCATTAGTTTCTATTATACATTAAATCGTACGTAAGAAATAGGGGCAGTCATAAATAAATGCAAAAAGCTTTCGTCTTGAGCGAACAACGCTTAAATAACAATATTGTACTTGTATATTATGCATTCAAGTGGGAAACAAATTCATAGCGTGTACTACTTTAGTAAAATGTTTATAACTTTTACAAACAATTTTGCATTAGTTTCTATTATACATTAAATCGTACGTAAGGAATAGGGGCCGTCATAAATAAATGCAAAAAGCTTTAGTCTTGAGCGAACAACGCTTAAATAACAATATTGTATTTGTATATTATGCATTCAAGTGGAGAAAAAATTCATAGCGTGTACTACTTTAGTAAAATGTTTATAACTTTTACAAACAATTTTGCATTAGTTTCTATTATACATTAAATCGTACGTAAGGAATAGGGGCAGTCGTAAATAAATGCAAAAAGCTTTCGTCTTGAGTGAACAACGCTTAAATAACAATATTGCATTTGTATATCATACATTCAAGTGGAGAAAAAATTCATAGCGTGTACTACTTTAGTAAAATATTTATAACTTTTACAAACAATTTTGCATTAGTTTCTATTATACATTAAATCGTACGTAAGAAATAGGGGCAGTCGTAAATAAATGCAAAAAGCTTTCGTCTTGAGTGAACAACGCTTAAATAACAATATTGTATTTGTATATTATGCATTCAAGTGGAGAAAAAATTCATAGCGTGTACTACTTTAGTAAAATGTTTATAACTTTTATATACAATTTTGCGTTAGTTTCTATTATACATTAAATCGTACGTAAGAAATAGGGGCCGTCATAAATAAATGCAAAAAACTTTCGTCTTGAGTGAATAAGGCTTAAATAACAATATTGTATTTGTATATTATGCATTCAAGTAGAGAAAAAATTCATAACGTGTACTACTTTAGTAAAATGTTTATAACTTTTACAAACAATTTTGCATTAGTTTCTATTATACATTAAATCGTACGTAAGAAATAGGGGCCGTCATAAATAAATGCAAAAAGCTTTCGTCTTGAGTGAACAACGCTTAAATAACAATATTGTATTTGTATATCATGCATTCAAGTGGAGAAAAATTTCATAGCGTGTACTACATTAGTAAAATGTTTGTAACTCTTACAAACAATTTTGCATTAGTTTCTATTATACATTAAATCGTACGTAAGAAATAGGGGCAGTCATAAATAAATGCAAAAAGCTTTCGTCTTGAGTGAACAACGGTTAAATAACAATATTGTATTTGTATATTATGCATTCAAGTGGAAAAGAAATTCATAGCGTGTACTACTTTAGTAAAATGTTTATAACTTTTACAAACAATTTTGCATTAGTTTCTATTATACATTAAATCGTACGTAAGAAATAGGGGCCGTCATAAATAAATGCAAAAAGCTTTCGTCTTGAGTGAACAACGCTTAAATAACAATATTGTATTTGTATATCATGCATTCAAGTGGAGAAAAATTTCATAGCGTGTACTACATTAGTAAAATGTTTGTAACTCTTACAAACAATTTTGCATTAGTTTCTATTATACATTAAATCGTACGTAAGAAATAGGG
The DNA here is from genome assembly GCA_964023965.1 of Melinopterus prodromus. Taxonomy (NCBI): domain Eukaryota; kingdom Metazoa; phylum Arthropoda; class Insecta; order Coleoptera; family Scarabaeidae; genus Melinopterus; species Melinopterus prodromus. Next base: position 27,781,720 of record OZ030398.1, on the reverse strand, counting down.
GCCGTCATAAATAAATGCAAAAAACTTTCGTCTCGAGTGAACAACGCTTAAATAACAATATTGTATTTGTATTCATGCATTCAAGTGGAAAAGAAATTCATAGCGTGTACTACTTTAGTAAAATGTTTTGAACTTTTACAAACAATTTTGCATTAGTTTCTATTATACATTAAATCGTACGTAAGAAATAGGGGCCGTCATAAATAAATGCAAAAAGCTTTCGTCTTGAGTGAACAACGCTTAAATAACAATATTGTATTTGTATATCATGCATTCAAGTGGAGAAAAATTTCATAGCGTGTACTACATTAGTAAAATGTTTGTAACTCTTACAAACAATTTTGCATTAGTTTCTATTATACATTAAATCGTACGTAAGAAATAGGGGCAGTCATAAATAAATGCAAAAAGCTTTCGTCTTGAGTGAACAACGCTTAAATAATAATATTATATTTGTATATTATGCATTCAAGGGGAGAAAAAATTCATAGCGTGTACTACTTTAGTAAAATGTTTATAACTTTTACAAACAATTTTGCATTAGTTTCTATTATACATTAAATCGTACGTAAGAAATAGGGGCAGTCATAAATAAATGCAAAAAGCTTTCGTCTTGAGTGAACAACGCTTAAATAACAATATTGTATTTGTATATCATGCATTCAAGTGGAGAAAAATTTCATAGCGTGTACTACATTAGTAAAATGTTTGTAACTCTTACAAACAATTTTGCATTAGTTTCTATTATACATTAAATCGTACGTAAGAAATAGGGGCAGTCATAAATAAATGCAAAAAGCTTTCGTCTTGAGTGAACAACGCTTAAATAACAATATTGAATTTGTATATTATGCATTCAAGTGGAAAAGAAATTCATAGCGTGTACTACTTTAGTAAAATGTTTATAACTTTTACAAACAATTTTGCATTAGTTTCTATTATACATTAAATCGTACGTAAGAAATAGGGGCAGTCATAAATAAATGCAAAAAGCTTTCGTCTTGAGTGAACAACGCTTAAATAACAATATTGAATTTGTATATTATGCATTCAAGTGGAAAAGAAATTCATAGCGTGTACTACTTTAGTAAAATGTTTACAACTTTTACAAACAATTTTGCATTAGTTTCTATTATACATTAAATCGTACGTAAGAAATAGGGGCAGTCATAAATAAATGCAAAAAGCTTTCGTCTTGAGTGAACAACGCTTAAATAACAATATTGTATTTGTATATCATGCATTCAAGTGGAGAAAAATTTCATAGCGTGTACTACATTAGTAAAATGTTTGTAACTCTTACAAACAATTTTGCATTAGTTTCTATTATACATTAAATCGTACGTAAGAAATAGGGGCAGTCATAAATAAATGCAAAAAGCTTTCGTCTTGAGTGAACAACGCTTAAATAACAATATTGTATTTGTATATCATGCATTCAAGTGGAGAAAAATTTCATAGCGTGTACTACATTAGTAAAATGTTTGTAACTCTTACAAACAATTTTGCATTAGTTTCTATTATACATTAAATCGTACGTAAGAAATAGGGGCAGTCATAAATAAATGCAAAAAGCTTTCGTCTTGAGTGAACAACGCTTAAATAACAATATTGAATTTGTATATTATGCATTCAAGTGGAAAAGAAATTCATAGCGTGTACTACTTTAGTAAAATGTTTATAACTTTTACAAGGAAAAAGGTTATTTATCGGGCAATAACCTATATAATAACCTATTTACCGATAAATAACCTTTTTCCTTGAATATCTTACCGTCGATAAACCTTTTCAATCTATAACTTTTACAAACAATTTTGCATTAGTTTCTATTATACATTAAATCGTACGTAAGAAATAGGGGCAGTCATAAATAAATGCAAAAAGCTTTCGTCTTGAGTGAACAACGCTTAAATAACAATATTGAATTTGTATATTATGCATTCAAGTGGAAAAGAAATTCATAGCGTGTACTACTTTAGTAAAATGTTTATAACTTTTACAAACAATTTTGCATTAGTTTCTATTATACATTAAATCGTACGTAAGAAATAGGGGCAGTCATAAATAAATGCAAAAAGCTTTCGTCTTGAGTGAACAACGCTTAAATAACAATATTGTATTTGTATATCATGCATTCAAGTGGAGAAAAATTTCATAGCGTGTACTACATTAGTAAAATGTTTGTAACTCTTACAAACAATTTTGCATTAGTTTCTATTATACATTAAATCGTACGTAAGAAATAGGGGCAGTCATAAATAAATGCAAAAAGCTTTCGTCTTGAGTGAACAACGCTTAAATAACAATATTGTATTTGTATATCATGCATTCAAGTGGAGAAAAATTTCATAGCGTGTACTACATTAGTAAAATGTTTGTAACTCTTACAAACAATTTTGCATTAGTTTCTATTATACATTAAATCGTACGTAAGAAATAGGGGCAGTCATAAATAAATGCAAAAAGCTTTCGTCTTGAGTGAACAACGCTTAAATAACAATATTGAATTTGTATATTATGCATTCAAGTGGAAAAGAAATTCATAGCGTGTACTACTTTAGTAAAATGTTTATAACTTTTACAAACAATTTTGCATTAGTTTCTATTATACATTAAATCGTACGTAAGAAATAGGGGCAGTCATAAATAAATGCAAAAAGCTTTCGTCTTGAGTGAACAACGCTTAAATAATAATATTATATTTGTATATTATGCATTCAAGGGGAGAAAAAATTCATAGCGTGTACTACTTTAGTAAAATGTTTATAACTTTTACAAACAATTTTGCATTAGTTTCTATTATACATTAAATCGTACGTAAGAAATAGGGGCAGTCATAAATAAATGCAAAAAGCTTTCGTCTTGAGTGAACAACGCTTAAATAACAATATTGAATTTGTATATTATGCATTCAAGTGGAAAAGAAATTCATAGCGTGTACTACTTTAGTAAAATGTTTATAACTTTTACAAACAATTTTGCATTAGTTTCTATTATACATTAAATCGTACGTAAGAAATAGGGGCAGTCATAAATAAATGCAAAAAGCTTTCGTCTTGAGTGAACAACGCTTAAATAACAATATTGAATTTGTATATTATGCATTCAAGTGGAAAAGAAATTCATAGCGTGTACTACTTTAGTAAAATGTTTATAACTTTTACAAACAATTTTGCATTAGTTTCTATTATACATTAAATCGTACGTAAGAAATAGGGGCAGTCATAAATAAATGCAAAAAGCTTTCGTCTTGAGTGAACAACGCTTAAATAACAATATTGTATTTGTATATCATGCATTCAAGTGGAGAAAAATTTCATAGCGTGTACTACATTAGTAAAATGTTTGTAACTCTTACAAACAATTTTGCATTAGTTTCTATTATACATTAAATCGTACGTAAGAAATAGGGGCAGTCATAAATAAATGCAAAAAGCTTTCGTCTTGAGTGAACAACGCTTAAATAACAATATTGTATTTGTATATCATGCATTCAAGTGGAGAAAAATTTCATAGCGTGTACTACATTAGTAAAATGTTTGTAACTCTTACAAACAATTTTGCATTAGTTTCTATTATACATTAAATCGTACGTAAGAAATAGGGGCAGTCATAAATAAATGCAAAAAGCTTTCGTCTTGAGTGAACAACGCTTAAATAACAATATTGTATTTGTATATCATGCATTCAAGTGGAGAAAAATTTCATAGCGTGTACTACATTAGTAAAATGTTTGTAACTCTTACAAACAATTTTGCATTAGTTTCTATTATACATTAAATCGTACGTAAGAAATAGGGGCAGTCATAAATAAATGCAAAAAGCTTTCGTCTTGAGTGAACAACGCTTAAATAACAATATTGAATTTGTATATTATGCATTCAAGTGGAAAAGAAATTCATAGCGTGTACTACTTTAGTAAAATGTTTATAACTTTTACAAACAATTTTGCATTAGTTTCTATTATACATTAAATCGTACGTAAGAAATAGGGGCAGTCATAAATAAATGCAAAAAGCTTTCGTCTTGAGTGAACAACGCTTAAATAATAATATTATATTTGTATATTATGCATTCAAGGGGAGAAAAAATTCATAGCGTGTACTACTTTAGTAAAATGTTTATAACTTTTACAAACAATTTTGCATTAGTTTCTATTATACATTAAATCGTACGTAAGAAATAAGGGCAGTCATAAATAAATGCAAAAAGCTTTCGTCTTGAGTGAACAACGCTTAAATAACAATATTGTATTTGTATATCATGCATTCAAGTGGAGAAAAATTTCATAGCGTGTACTACATTAGTAAAATGTTTGTAACTCTTACAAACAATTTTGCATTAGTTTCTATTATACATTAAATCGTACGTAAGAAATAGGGGCAGTCATAAATAAATGCAAAAAGCTTTCGTCTTGAGTGAACAACGCTTAAATAACAATATTGAATTTGTATATTATGCATTCAAGTGGAAAAGAAATTCATAGCGTGTACTACTTTAGTAAAATGTTTATAACTTTTACAAACAATTTTGCATTAGTTTCTATTATACATTAAATCGTACGTAAGAAATAGGGGCAGTCATAAATAAATGCAAAAAGCTTTCGTCTTGAGTGAACAACGCTTAAATAACAATATTGTATTTGTATATCATGCATTCAAGTGGAGAAAAATTTCATAGCGTGTACTACATTAGTAAAATGTTTGTAACTCTTACAAACAATTTTGCATTAGTTTCTATTATACATTAAATCGTACGTAAGAAATAGGGGCAGTCATAAATAAATGCAAAAAGCTTTCGTCTTGAGTGAACAACGCTTAAATAACAATATTGTATTTGTATATCATGCATTCAAGTGGAGAAAAATTTCATAGCGTGTACTACATTAGTAAAATGTTTGTAACTCTTACAAACAATTTTGCATTAGTTTCTATTATACATTAAATCGTACGTAAGAAATAGGGGAAGTCATAAATAAATGCAAAAAGCTTTCGTCTTGAGTGAACAACGCTTAAATAACAATATTGTATTTGTATATCATGCATTCAAGTGGAGAAAAATTTCATAGCGTGTACTACATTAGTAAAATGTTTGTAACTCTTACAAGCAATTTTGCATTACTTTCTATTATACATTAAATCGTACGTAAGAAATAGGGGCAGTCATAAATAAATGCAAAAAGCTTTCGTCTTGAGTGAACAACGCTTAAATAACAATATTGAATTTGTATATTATGCATTCAAGTGGAAAAGAAATTCATAGCGTGTACTACTTTAGTAAAATGTTTATAACTTTTACAAACAATTTTGCATTAGTTTCTATTATACATTAAATCGTACGTAAGAAATAGGGGCAGTCATAAATAAATGCAAAAAGCTTTCGTCTTGAGTGAACAACGCTTAAATAATAATATTATATTTGTATATTATGCATTCAAGGGGAGAAAAAATTCATAGCGTGTACTACTTTAGTAAAATGTTTATAACTTTTACAAACAATTTTGCATTAGTTTCTATTATACATTAAATCGTACGTAAGAAATAGGGGCAGTCATAAATAAATGCAAAAAGCTTTCGTCTTGAGTGAACAACGGTTAAATAACAATATTGTATTTGTATATTATGCATTCAAGTGGAAAAGAAATTCATAGCGTGTACTACTTTAGTAAAATGTTTATAACTTTTACAAACAATTTTGCATTAGTTTCTATTATACATTAAATCGTACGTAAGAAATAGGGGCAGTCATAAATAAATGCAAAAAGCTTTCGTCTTGAGTGAACAACGCTTAAATAATAATATTATATTTGTATATTATGCATTCAAGGGGAGAAAAAATTCATAGCGTGTACTACTTTAGTAAAATGTTTATAACTTTTACAAACAATTTTGCATTAGTTTCTATTATACATTAAATCGTACGTAAGAAATAGGGGCAGTCATAAATAAATGCAAAAAGCTTTCGTCTTGAGTGAACAACGCTTAAATAACAATATTGTATTTGTATATCATGCATTCAAGTGGAGAAAAATTTCATAGCGTGTACTACATTAGTAAAATGTTTGTAACTCTTACAAACAATTTTGCATTAGTTTCTATTATACATTAAATCGTACGTAAGAAATAGGGGCAGTCATAAATAAATGCAAAAAGCTTTCGTCTTGAGTGAACAACTCTTAAATAACAATATTGTATTTGTATATTATGCATTCAAGTGGAAAAGAAACTCATAGCGTGTACTACTTTAGTAAAATGTTTGTAACTTTTACAAACAATTTTGCATTAGTTTCTATTATACATTAAATCGTACGTAAGAAATAGGGGCCGTCATAAATAAATGCAAAAAACTTTCGTCTCGAGTGAACAACGCTTAAATAACAATATTGTATTTGTATTCATGCATTCAAGTGGAAAAGAAATTCATAGCGTGTACTACTTTAGTAAAATGTTTTGAACTTTTACAAACAATTTTGCATTAGTTTCTATTATACATTCAATCGTACGTAAGAAATAGGGGCCGTTATAAATAAATGCAAAAAGCTTTCGTCTTAAGTGAACAACGCTTAAATAACAATATTGTATTTGTATATTATGCATTCAAGTGGAAAAGAAATTCATAGCCTGTACTACTTTAGTAAAATGTTTATAACTTTTACAAACAATTTTGCATTAGTTTCTATTATACATTAAATTGTACGTAAGAAATAGGGGCCTACATAAATAAATACAAAAAACTTTCGTCTCGAGTGAACAACGCTTAAATAACAATATTGTATTTGTATATCGTGCATTCAAGTGGAGAAAAAATTCATAGCGTGTACTACTTTAGTAAAATGTTTATAACTTTTACAAACAATTTTGCATTAGTTTCTATTATACATGAAATCGTACGTAAGAAATAGGGGCGGTCATAAATAAATGCAAAAAGTTTTTGTCTTGAGTGAACAGCGCTTAAATAACAATACAGTGCAACCTCGATTATCCGGGCAATTAAATGCAAGGGGAGTGTCCGGATAATCGATTTGTCCGGATAATCAATTTGTCCGGATAATCGATTTGTCCGGATTACCGAATATTGCTTCAAAATTGCGCAAATAACATTATCTGAAGTTTTGATCAATTTTAAGTCATGCATAGAACCAGTGATGACAACTTTTGGTGTAATTATCACTAGAATTTATACTAAGTTGCGCAAATGTCCATTTCTATCGCCGTGGTTGAATGCACTTCAGTAACTACTAGTTAAGTTTCGACTTTTTGCTGCACATTCAAAGTAATATGTTTCCTTTTAGGCATTTTTGCCGTGTACACCAAACAAACACACAGGGACATATGTTTATGTACTACCGCTGCCGTACGTAGTCGGGCTCTCAACAAGCCGCTTGGACCTACTTGACGGCGCTGCGACATGGCCGTCTCGCCGACGCTGCGCTTTGTCCGGATAACCGAGCGGTGTCTGGACTACCGGGTGTCCGGATAATCGAGGTTGCACTGTATAATGCTTTTATTATATAACTTACGTATGGTAAAACTTCTTGCTGCCCTTTGTCAACATCGTGCTCTGATATCGTGTATACGATACCAATCCACATCTAGTTTAAACACCGTTACTATTTATTGACAAATCTCTGATCCGATGGCTCCGAGCATCTGATTCTCGCAATAGCAACTACGTCATACGTCACAACTCAGCAATGAATTCGGATGATATTATTTCTAATGTATATACGTTGAACTCCATGTAGTGCACGTCACAACTCTTCATGTTATTATAGACCATCGTCGGTGTAACCTCATCTCATTCAGCTTCAGGCTATGCCCCTTATTTATTACTGCAAAAATTTAGATAAAACATTACTAAATCGCAAATCAATACTACATGTACACACAGCTTCTTATTGCCGTTTTATAAACAAACAGACAGACAGTCAGTCTGAGTTTGTCTTGTCTGACTGTGCATGTAGTCTTGTTAAACAAGATTGGAGCAAGATTGCAAGACTGAAAATAACAAGTAAGATTACTTGTACTTCCAGTAACTTGATACAATACTTACGTTCGTATGCTGGCCGTGATCAGTTTTGTTCAATATGATTCGTAATCATTTGGCTACGATTGCTCGTTTGACGTCTGACTCAAACTGATACCACCGATAGGAAGCGAGTCTTTCAAATTTGCGAACAAAAAGATCAAAATCCAATACCATTAAAGATCGCGGCCAGCAATCGAACACTATTGTTGTAAAAAACGCTGGATTCACACATGATTAACAAGTTATAGGGTAGTATTTTAAAAATGTACAAAATAAATCTCACATTTGGAAAATAAAATAGGTAAAAATGTGGATAAACTAGATATTAAGAAAACCAGGCAGCCTGTTTGTGTGCAAGATTATAAATTTTGAAATATTAACGAAAAAAGTTGTCTCACCTGTCACAATTGCATCCTGCACCATTCCGTGTAGGTTGGTAAAAGCCATTTCCTATCCAGGTAAAAAATGGGGCACTCCTGGTAAATCGTCATGTTGCTCCGATGACTCAAGAGAATGTCCTTAATTAATCTCCTATTAACGCATTGCGTTTCATAGGTTATGTCTATCTGTCCGTGCTTTTTTCTTGGCCTGCACGCAGGAGCGTGCATGACAGGAGTCATGTTTAGCCACACTCAAGTGATTCCTGTTTTATTATCGAGCGGCTGCATCTTGAAGTGCTTCTGTAATTCTGTTCGTAACCTCTCTTTGAAAGTTATTCCTTCTCGTACTCTATTATTTGTGATGCTGACGAGAAAAAACAAGTTTATATAATCTATTTTATGTATGCAGATATAGATATAAGTGTGTACATACAGGTTACAGTGGCACGAACACTTAACACAGCATCCAGGAACCATACATCTTGCTTTGGGGCAACAGCAAGGCATTACACAACCAGGAACGTTGACTCGATAATCTGCACGCCTGAAAAAGCACAGAATAGATAAATACAGTTACAATACAGTTATTGTAGTTCATATATGCTCGCAATACCTTTTGTCACCTGATGGTTTGCGTAAATGTAATCACTTTTTAAGCCAATAATAGAAGTTGTTATTCTCGCTATGGCACTATGGCTGTCTATAAAAATTATAGGCGCTTGCAATTACACATTTTTTGATGTATTTGCTACTGCATGTGTTCACCGCTTGTTGATTTGCGATTACTTTTGCGAAGCATATTTGTATATCGTTGCACAAAAGTTTACAAGTTATGACAAATCGGTAAGAACACTCTCTATATAGCCTCAGCGCCATCTATGAGCGGGTGCGCGAAGTTACGGCAAGTCGGTAAGAACGGTCTCTATATAGCCTCAGCGCCATCTACGAGCGGGCGCGCGAAGTTACGACTAGTCGGTAAGAATACTCTCTACATACTCGTAGTGACATCTATGAATAAGCGGCGAAACCAGTCTGATGTGTTTCAGTACTTCAGCCGTTTTCCCACAGATGGCGCAATGGACCGCATATAATTTTAAATGTCACAATTAATTTAATAGGTTAGAGTCGTTTTACACGATCGAAAATTCTAACGAAAATAATAGCGAAAATTATCACTATAGTTTTGGTGAGAATTATTTCACACATTTGACAAAAGCAATCAATTTTGCTATAATTCTAGTCTTGTGCGTGCGTACCAGCGTGACTTTCTCTCTGTACTACTTTAGTAAAATGGTTATAACTTTTACAAACAATTTTGCATTAGTTTCTATTATACATTAAATCGTACGTAAGAAATAGGGGCAGTCATAAATAAATGCAAAAAGCTTTCGTCTTGAGTGAACAACGCTTAAATAATAATATTATATTTGTATATTATGCATTCAAGGGGAGAAAAAATTCATAGCGTGTACTACTTTAGTAAAATGTTTATAACTTTTACAAACAATTTTGTATTAGTTTCTATTATACATTAAATCGTACGTAAGAAATAGGGGCAGTCATAAATAAATGCAAAAAGCTTTCGTCTTGAGTGAACAACGCTTAAATAATAATATTATATTTGTATATTATGGATTCAAGGGGAGAAAAAATTCATAGGGTGTACTACTTTAGTAAAATGTTTATAACTTTTACAAACAATTTTGCATTAGTTTCTATTATACATTAAATCGTACGTAAGAAATAGGGGCAGTCATAAATAAATGCAAAAAACTTTCGTCTCGAGTGAACAACGCTTAAATAACAATATTGTATTTGTATATTATGCATTCAAGTGGAGAAAAAATTCATAGCATGTACTACTTTAGTAAAATGTTTATAACTTTTACAAACAATTTTGCATTAGTTTCTATTATACATTAAATCGTACGTAAGAAATAGGGGCAGTCATAAATAAATGCAAAAAGGTTTCGTCTTGAGTGAACAACGCTTAAATAATAATATTATATTTGTATATTATGCATTCAAGTGGAGAAAAAATTCATAGCGTGTACTACTTTAGTAAAATGTTTATAACCTTGACAAACAATTTTGCATTGGTTTCTATTATACATTAAATCGTACGTAAGAAATAGGGGCAGTCATCAATAAATGCAAAAAGCTTTCGTCTTGAGTGAACAACGCTTAACACTTTTAGTGCCGGGCGAAAAAAAAAAAAAAAACGACCGAATTTCAAGGCGCGAGCCGATACATCGGCTCCGGCACTTTTCGCAAGTGTAGCAGGAGCCGATATAGCTCCCGGCACTAAAAGGGTTAAATAATAATATTATATTTGTATATTATGCATTCAAGTGGAGAAAAAATTCATAGCGTGTACTACTTTAGTAAAATGTTTATAACTTTTACAAACAATTTTGCATTAGTTTCTATTATACATTAAATCGTACGTAAGAAATAGGGGCAGTCATAAATAAATGCAAAAAGCTTTCGTCTTGAGTGAACAACGCTTAAGTAATAATATTATATTTGTATATTATGGATTCAAGGGGAGAAAAAATTCATAGGGTGTACTACTTTAGTAAAATGTTTATAACTTTTACAAACAATTTTGCATTAGTTTCTATTATACATTAAATCGTACGTAAGAAATAGGGGCAGTCATAAATAATGCAAAAAGCTTTCGTCTTGAGTGAACAACGCTTAAATAATAATATTATATTTGTATATTATGGATTCAAGGGGAGAAAAAATTCATAGCGTGTACTACTTTAGTAAAATGTTTATAACTTTTACAAACAATTTTGCATTAGTTTCTATTACCAAGTACAACAGCTCGGAAAAACTCTAAGCAAGGCTACCTATGCAATAAGAAGAATTGAAAGAACAGCAGGTCATCAGGCGGCTCGTGCAGCTTACATGGCTCTTGTTCAGTCCAGAGTGAGTTATGGAATCGAATCCTGGGGAGGTAGTGCACACACAAAGTCGATACTGTTACTGCAAAAACGAGCCATCAGAAGTCTCGTAGCGGCAACCAACGGATGTCATACAAGACCGATTTTCCGACAACAGCGAATTCTCACAGTGTACGCTATATACCTAAAGAAGTGTCTCCTATCAGTCCACAGCATGAAACATACCTTCTTGAAGCACGAAGACCAGCACAAATATGATACTCGTAAAAAACACCACTTACTGGCAGATTTCTCTCGGCTATCTACAACAGCACACACAGGCAATGTTGTCAAAATCTACAACACCCTCCCGAACGACTGGAAAAACAAAACCATATCAGCCCTGGCAGCAGATCTTCATGCATACCTGCTTGATCTGTGTCCTTATAGCCTGGAGGAGTTCAGCAGCAGTCTGGTGGAATTGGAAAGAAATCCGACTTAAACACAGCATATTTGAAATGTGAAATACCTTTGATTTTGATCTGTACAGATTGTTATTAATAAATACTAAATACTAAATACTAAATACTATTATACATTAAATCGTACGTAAGAAATAGGGGCAGTCATAAATAAATGCAAAAAGCTTTCGTCTTGAGTGAACAACGCTTAAATAATAATATTATATTTGTATATTATGGATTCAAGGGGAGAAAAAATGCATAGCGTGTACTACTTTAGTAAAATGTTTATAACTTTTACAAACAATTTTGCATTAGTTTCTATTATACATTAAATCGTACGTAAGAAATAGGGGCAGTCATAAATAGATGCAAAAAGCTTTCGTCTTGAGTGAACAACGCTTAAATAATAATATTATATTTGTATATTATGGATTCAAGGGGAGAAAAAATTCATAGGGTGTACTACTTTAGTAAAATGTTTATAACTTTTACAAACAATTTTGCATTAGTTTCTATTATACATTAAATCGTACGTAAGAAATAGGGGCAGTCATAAATAAATGCAAAAAGCTTTCGTCTTGAGTGAACAACGCTTAAATAATAATATTATATTTGTATATTATGCATTCAAGTGGAGAAAAAATTCATAGCGTGTACTACTTTAGTAAAATGTTTATAACTTTTACAAACAATTTTGCATTAGCTTCTATTATACATTAAATCGTACGTAAGAAATAGGGGCAGTCATAAATAATGCAAAAAACTTTTGTCTCGAGTGAATAAGGCTTAAATAGCAGTTGGATATGTCTGGGCAGCGAAAGTTACATTCCATCACCTTCTTTTACAAAATTTTGCACGCCAAGAAGCCGGGCTACCGAAAGGTTGTCTTCAGTAACTTGATACAATAGTTGTGTTCGATTGCTGGCCGTGATGAGTTCTGTTCAATATGATTCGCAATCGTTTGGCTAAAGTGCCGTTCGATTGTTCGTTTGACGTCTGACTCGTTTGATTCCACCAATAGGAAGCAAATATTTCAAATTTGAGATCAAAAAGATCGAAATCTGATTCAATTGAATAGATCGCGGCCAGCAATCGAACACAGCTATTGTTGTAAAAAACGCTGGAGTCACACACGATTGAAAATTTGCCGTTATACGTTAAATTTTAAATGAGTATAAAATAAATCGCACATTTGGAAAATAATATAGCTAAAAATGTGGAAAAATTAGATATTAAGAAAAGCGTCTGTCTAGCCTGTAACTGACCTGTCATAATTTCCCCATCCTGTACCATTCCGTACGGGTTTGTACGTTCTCTAAAAGCCCGGTTTCCTATCCGTGGAAAAAATGGGGCACTCCTCATAAATCGTCATGACCCGACAAGTCCTTGATTAATCTCCTATTAACACAATGCGTTTCTTAATCTTAAGTTATGTCTGTCTGTCCTAGCTTGTTTTCGGCCTGAACGTTCCTCTCGTGTTTAGCCAGACTCAAGTGATTCCTGTTAAATAATTAAGAGAGGCTGCATCTTGCAGTGCTTCTGGAAATCTGTTCACAGCCTCTCTTTGAAAGTCTTACCGTCTCGTGTTCTATTATTTGTGATGCTGTTGGAAAAAACAATTATATGAATATTATATTCTATTTTTAAGCTCATCAAGATGGTGGCTAAACCAATCTCAGAACCTCTGGCAATGATAATAAATGCCTGCTTCCTGGCCGGTGTTTTCCCAAACAATCTTAAAATAGGAAAAGTCACACCTATCTACAAAAAAGGAGACTCGACAGATCCCTCAAACTATCGACCTATTACAGTGCTGCCTGTTTTTGCCAAGATAATGGAGTCGCTGATTACTGAAAGACTTACCAACTTTATAAGTGCCAACAATATTATCAGTACTCATCAATACGGCTTCCAGAAGGGAAGGGGGACTCGAGATGCTCTACGCAGCCTGGTCACCAATATTGCGGAGGCGCTGGAAGACGGACATCAGTCCATGGCGGCTATGTTTGACCTTACGAGGGCGTTCGACTGTGTTTCCCATAGTATTCTCCTGGAGAGACTCCAACACTATGGAATACGAGGCGTAGCACACACTCTAATTACATCATACTTGAGTAATCGTCATCAAGTGGTATGCTGTGGTGGAGAAAGAAGCAAAAGCCGTCCAGTACTCAGGGGGGTGGCCCAGGGATCCTTAATCGGACCCCTTCTCTTCATCCTGTATATAAATGACTTGCACAGCCACGTCGAAAATGGACTTCTAGTGTTGTATGCCGACGACACTACGTACGTGACCAAGTGTGAGAACAGAAGCAATGGCGAGGCAGCGGTTCAAGAAGTGACACAAAAACTAAGTATGTGGTTCACTGAAAATGAGCTGGCCCTAAATGTAAGTAAAACCACAGCCATACACTTCTTTACGACCAGAAGAGAAGCCATGGAGAAAGATGAAGCACGTTTCCTGGGAGTGCTTCTGGATTCCAGGATGACGTGGCTTCCACACATTGAGATGCTGGAACCAAAACTCTCATCGGCCATCTACGCGGTGCGGAAGATCAAGACTTTTGTCAACGACGCAGCAGCCAGACTGGCCTACTTTGCCATGTTCCACTCAAGAATGGCATATGGCCTGGCGGTGTGGGGTGGCTCGGCCCACCTTAGTAGAATATTTGTGCTGCAAAAGAGGGCCGTTCGGGCGCTGGCGGGAGCGGGGTCCATGGATACATGTAGGCCCCTCTTCAGGAGATTGGGGATTCTTACCCTAGCAGGTGAATATGTCCTGCAGATTCTGATGGAAAGCGTGAACACAACACATACTCGTCGGAATGATGTCCACCAGTACGAAACCAGAGGAAGACTTATGTTTCAAGTCCCTTTCCGTAGACTTCGTACCATCGACCACCTCCCGCAGATTGCTGCCACACTGATGAACGCGGTTCCACGTGAAATAGGCACACTTCCATGGCACAGAAGGAAACGGAAGCTAAAGCAACACCTAATCGAAAACCCAATCTATTCAGTGCAGGAGTTTCTTGATAGAATGACTTGATTTGTTAATTATTAAATACTGTATGATGTATTTCTTTCTTTTGTTGGACGTAAACTGTATGCATTGAGTTTCTAAATAAATTATTTCTATTTCTATTCTATTTCTATTTTATGTATGCAGATATAGATATAAGTGTGTACATACAGATTGCACTGGCACATACACTAAGCACAGCATCCAGGCATCCACCACACATCTCGATTTGGGGCAACAGCAAAGCATTACGCAACCAGAAACGTTGACTCGATAATCTGCACCCCTGAGAAACGATAGAATAGATTAAATATAGTTACGACACAATACTATTGTAGTTTATATATATGCTAGCATTATCACCTGACGGTTTGCGTTCTCCAGAAATTGATGATTGAGGGATCCTATTTGACCGCATTCGCAGTAAGGGTGTTGGGCTATTCGTATTCTGTGGAGATGTTCTGGAGTTAGACAGTGTCCGGTACGCATTCTTATCATTGTGGTTATGCTTCTTCCATCAAGATATTTGTTTGTATCTTGCAAAGTATGGTTCTCTCGGGAAGCTCTTTTGGATTGAGGAATAGAATCTTCCCTTTGCTGATGTTGTCTCAAGCCAACTTTCTTTCCAATTTCTCCAAATATTTGCTAAGATTGGTGATACATACTCCCGGCTATTCACGTTGATCTCCATCATTACTGCGCTGTCTCGTCCACTGTTTGCTAGATGATCTGCCTTTGTATTCCCTGCGTTACCAACATGTCCCGGTATCCAGTATAAGACAATGTCACAGCCCTCCTCGTACCGTTCCAATATCAGTTTTCTTGTTAGTAATGCTAAGCACTCTCTTTTTACACTTATTGAGGTGTTATAAATTTTTGCTATTGCGCTTTGACTGTCAATGAAGATGATTGCCCGTTGAATGCTTTGCAATTGGCACATTTTTACCGCTTTGTGTATTGCTATGACCTCAGCTGTACAAATCTGGATTCCATCCGGAAGACGGGCTGCGTGCTCGATTTCCAAGTCTGGAGGCATCGGTAAATATCCATTTGTGTGAAGGCCATTTTGCTCGAATATGGTCCACCCATAACCTGTTATCAAACATATATTATCTCTCACAAAATCTACCAGTTCTTATTTTACTCATTTGATATTTTGAAGCATGGTGCTAACTCCCTTTTCTCAATTTTCGGAATATACGGTTTCAAACTTCTGTATGCCCTTACTACAACTTGTAGGTTACAATTTTGACAATTCCCGACCGAAGCGACATCTATGCGCGGTTCGATGAAGCTTCAGCCAAACCGGTATCGGAAACTGTAATCGAGGAACCGTTCTGAAATGCAATTGGTCCCAGTTTCTACTGTAAATCGCGGAAGGACTCGCCTAAATAGTCTTCAATCGTAATAATTAACCGGATCGCGAACTTTAGCCAATTAATTCGCGAGTTGAAATCGACACCAGTTGGACCAATTTTTCCGAAAGTTAATGAACGCACCCGGTCAAGTGACAGCTGATTTAGGTTGGCACCGCGATTCATCCGCGATTATCACCAAGTCTAGCTGTATTCATTGTATTATGATTGTATTGAGTTGTCCGTCAGAATGAAATATAAACATAGGTACGTTATTCGCACTTTAATTTTTGTGGAAAGCGTTTGGTAACGATCCACTTGTGGGATAAGGGCCTACCAATGCGTACAGTGTTTGTTTTTAATTGTAATTGTTTGTAGCTGATAGGCCTAGTTCTACTGGTATTGTGCATCTCGTAGGCACGATAGCTGACCTGAAATTGCTCATAGCAAGCGGAGCTGGGAGCTCGTATGTTCCCGTCTTGTCTGCCAAAGGATGATGAGTAAGGCCATTCCCTAACACGCTGCGAGGACTCCCTATATAGGAACTGAGCCAGCGATACCACCGACCCTAAAAACAATACTCAACGAAGTAAGAGGAACATCCCACACTCTCTTCAGGTGCAGATGGGATGAAACCACCAAGTGCGTCTTTGCAAAGGAAACCCTAAGAGCCCCTTGCCCAAAGATCACAATGTACTACCTTCAACTCACCAGAAGCAACCTCAGACTGCTAACTGGTATCTATACAGGGCACTGCAGGCTAAAAAAGCATCTTAGCCGCATTGGAATCTTAGAGGACCAAATGTGCAGAGGATGCGAAAGCGAGGAAGAGACGGCAGAACACTTTCTGTGCGAGTGTCCGGCACTTTCGACATTACGTCAACGTTTCCTGGGTGAAAGATGGCTGGATTTATCTGCCATCAGAGGGGTTCCGCCGAGCGACATCCTCGCCTTCACGAAGGCCGCAGGATGGCTCGAGGCAGACACAGCTTAGGCCACATGAACCCCTCGGAGGTTAGCAAAAGGGGCGTAATGAGGCCTAGGTGCTGTGGGAATTGTCGCACCCTCCAAGAAATCCATATTCCAAGGCCGTTCCCTGATGGACCGGTACGGTACCAGTACAACATTGTCTCGGTAAGCGCTCGACATGCCGAGCTACTGTCGCCGCCTTGTATTTCAACGGTCGGTCGCACACGGGTCTGCACGATGCGGCAGCAACACAACATGTATTCGATATGCCGCAAATCTGCACATTTTGAAGCGGTAAAGCAGCATTTACTGGTCAGCTATGTATCCTGTGGTGGTTTTGAGGTATGTTACTGACGGTAAAGTGACAAAACAACTAAAAGGTGCAGAGCCGTGCGAGAGTGATGTACGGCACAGCATCGTTGCAACATATATCGCACCCTTGTTGTGTCGCTACCGTACCGGCCCGTCAGGGAGGGGCCTAATTATGTCTCGAGAAGTTTGTCAATTAACGAATTAGCCGGCATCGAAGCGAAACAAGCAAGGGAGGCCTTAGGGAGACCTGCCAAAGGCAAAGTGGACTCCGATTGATAGGTGTGTTTACTTTACCGAATATTATGCCAATCGTCCCTTGTTTCTTATATAGCAATCAACGAGATTAGAACAGATACAGAGAACTTCAAGCCCAACAATCTACGCTGAAACTTCTTTTAAGTAAACGTATGTGACAATGGGTGCATTCTGCCACTTTAACCGCTTAAGCGCTTGAGCTCAGCGGACGGCAGCAATTGGGCAGCAACATCATGAACGCGTTGGCTGAGTTCAAGCGCTTAAGCGGCTTAAACTGGCTGACCGCACGGAATAATAGTGATTATGTTGACAATGAAGATGCAAATGAGATAAATGGCGATTTTGCAGGTAGCGGGAATGAGGAAGTACTTCCAATTCGATACGGAAGTTGTTGTCTTCAACACAGAAGATGGTACCTGGGAAGGTATATACTGAAGGAAAAGGACCAAAGATGGCATCGTAGTCTCGGTAAGTCTCTCTCTCTCTCAATTATGCAGGAATATATGTACTCTAATCATAATGTGGTCTATCTAACCCCATCGGGCCAGAAATACGTGGGAGATCAGTATTTTTAAAAGGTGGCTACCGGCACTACCTATAATTTTTTTCTCAGATGACTATCACGTGTTCAGTTTGGGACAAATTGAAAGCCCTTACAAGAATGTTCATCTACGCAGTTATCAAATCTAGTTGACGCATTTGTTCTTAGAGAAAGACCTTTCTATTTCAAAAATTAAAGCTGTTAAAATTAATTAGTTTTCCGTTCGCATTTATCTTTAATTAACACAATGAACACAAACCAAAAATTCTTCTAGTTTTCAGATCGGATAATTTAGTGAATTGGATAAGTTCACTCTGCGGTTTATCCGGCAGCTTGGTATTTTATCCTGGGACTACGCTGAAGTTTGTTTGGGCGTGCTTGAGAAGGTGACGAAAATGTTCCCGAACAGTCTGCGGCTGTCCTTCTTTAACAAGAATCTTAAGCCGGATGCGATAGACCAGGGCAAATCGAAGGAGTATACCCGAATGCCGAGGAGCACATTGCCATTGCCGTCAAGAGGGATGATACGTTAGCTGTTTGAGAGGAGTTGCAGGTCAAGTCTAGGCAGAGGAAGGAGAACCTCAAACAAGCCGAACAGTTGCAAGCCTATTTTGATCCGTATGATTACTTACAAGAGTAAGTATTTATTTATTTTGGTAATCTTTCATCATTTTTTTCTAATAATAACTATTTCTATTCTCTCTATTCATAGGATCCAATCGCTCTATTCCCATACACTTTTGATGAAGCGGACTGGATCACCATTAAATGGATTGTCGCAATCAAAATGAAAGATTTCTGCTTACAAAAGGTACCAACACCCCGGCAACTTCTGTGATATCAAACTTGTTGCTCTGTATTTACCCTAAGTTCCTAATTTTTAATTTAAAACGCTGTTTTAAAGTTTTCGTTTTCTTTCAACCTTTTAGGTATTTATTTAGGCTTTATTTGCAACAGACTTTTCCATTCCCATGGACCTTTATTAGCTCTTACAGGATTCATAATTTTTTGGGATTGTTCCTGACATTGCTCTCGAGGTAAGTACACCTAAGTACACCTCTTTCTTAATTTATAATAAATAATACTATTTTTTTAAGGTCTCTCGCCTTTGATGCTTCTTGTCGTAGCATCACAGTAACTATCTGCTTGATGCTGAAGGTGGAGTGTGAGAAGACCTTGATTAGACTTGCAGCATGGCTTGTAGTCGGTAAGCTAACCTTAAACTAAACTAGTTATTTAGAAACTAACCTACTTCCGTGTTATGCCGTGTGTCAAGATTTGTAAATGCTGACAATTCGCGAACCATGTTGCTCGCTTCTTCAGAGCTAATTGAATACTGAAGACCTACCAAGAAAATCTCCTTATATACCTAAATTTACACTTCACTGCGCACATCTGGAGCTATCTGGTGTTTTCCACGCTACTAATGTCGGTACCGTCCTTGCGATTGATGTTGTCAAGATGTTTGTAAATTTCGATGGCTTCTCTAATAAGCCTTCGATGACAATTACCCACCCTTGCCAACGTGAAGATTCACATCATCGAAATTAATTGTGTGTCCCGACTCGTGGCAGTGCTGAGCAACAGCGGACTGTTGAATCTTCCGTAGCCGGGTGTCTCTACTGTACTCCCTGACTCGACATTCGATACTTCGTCCTGTCTGTCCTACATAGCATGGTCCACACTGACATGTTATCTTGTATACCCCTTCGTTCTTCAGGAGTGGTGTGATATCTTTTGGGTTAGGCAAAAGATCGTTTATTTTTGCTGGTGCTCTGTACCTTACTGTGATACCCGATTTCTTCAGTAGTCTACCAATTCTTTCTGATACCCCACTTACGTATGGTAAGCAAGCGAACCCCTTTGACTCCTGCCGGTCCTCTGAGACTTGCGGTTTTCTTTGTGTGACACCCCGTATGTCAGACTTGGTGTATCCATTCTGACGTAAGTGTTTCCGTTTGTCGTCCAAGGTGCTGGAGTCGCAAAGCTTCTGGGCTCTATTGAACAGAGTGTTAATAACACTTCTCTTCTGTTGGGGATGGTCAAGGAGAGCACAGTGGACACCCGGCTACGCAAGATTGAACAGTCCGCTGTTGCTCAACACTGCCACAAGTTGGGACACACAATTAATTTCGATGACGTGAAGATGTTTGCAAGCGTGGGTAATTATCTTCAAAGGCTTATTAGAGAAGCTATCGAAATTTGCAAACATCCTGACAACATCAATCGCGAGTACGTTACTGACATTAGTAGGATCTGGAAATCAATTCTAACGCGGTCAGGTGGAAAAGCACATGGGAGCGGTAGCTCCAGATGTGCGCTGTGAGGTGTAAATTTAGGGAAATAAGGGAGATTTTCTTGGTAGGTCTTCAATATTCAATTAGGTTTGAAGAAGCGAGCAACATGGTTCGCGAAACGTCAGCATTTACAAATCTTGACACACGGCATAACCCGGAAGCAGTTTATTTTCTAAATGATTCTGGCCGTGAAAGCCTACGTACTTATTTAAACTAGTTATGTAAAGATCGTAATTTAATTTTTGTTTCCCTTTAGGACTTTTGATACACTTCTTGTATGGAATCCGTAACTATCTGCTTGATGCTGAAGGTGGAATGTGAGAAGACGTGGATTAGACTTGCAGCATGGCTTGTAGTCGGTAAGCTAACCTTAAACTAAACTAGTTATGTAAAGATCGTAATTTAATTTTTGTTTCCTTTTAGGTTTTTCGATACACTTCTTGTATGGAATCCGACATAGTTTGGAGAGACGGGCAGAAGACGTCAACATGGTGGTCAACTGTGGACCTCATCGGGAGAGTCAGAAGTCGAATTTAGGTTAATCATAAACTGTAGGAAACATGTTTTGACCCATTTGTTAGGGGCAACCCGACCATTGATAAACCCGTAAACTCAAAGTTAAGAGTTAACCCGTAGTAAACCGATGCAGGGTTGTTTTTATCAGGACAATCTTCATTTTGAAGGGCTGTATTTTTGTTAACGTGATGCACGTCCTGAATGATTTTTTTTCCTAATGTAATGGTAAAACCAGTCACTGCGTCTTACCCTATTCGACTATGCTTACATTTTTACTAGTAATGGGCAGAATCATATTATTTCAAGCATCGATTTTTTGTATTCGAGTGATTCTAGAATTATTCGTATGATTTGCTTCTCGAGTTGTTCTCCATTGATAATCGATTTCTATTAATGGAT
Organism: Melinopterus prodromus; assembly: GCA_964023965.1. Taxonomy (NCBI): domain Eukaryota; kingdom Metazoa; phylum Arthropoda; class Insecta; order Coleoptera; family Scarabaeidae; genus Melinopterus; species Melinopterus prodromus. The sequence goes on along the minus strand of OZ030398.1, from coordinate 27,760,291 downwards.
TATGAATAGGGAGTCAAAAGTAAAAATATATTTTGGGTTGGGTTGAGCGACGAAGTGGGTGGCCGGGGGTATAAAACTGATGTGTATATAAAACGCACCATTAAAAACAGATTATTAAAAAACGATTATTAAAAATCGATTTTTAATAATCGGTTTTTAATAGTCTGTTCTACATACACATCAGTTTTATATCCTCCCCCGGCCACCAACTTCGTCGCACAACCCAGCCCAAAATATGCTGTTACATCATTGACTCTCCCTATTCATAATTGATTATGAATAATCGACTATTCAAAATAATAATCGAGCTATCTTGATTATTTCAAGAATCGATTATAATCGATTATGTAATCTGAATGCGCCCATCCCTAATTTTTACGCTTATGATATGAGATGGTGAGAATGTTTTGTACGCCATGCCGTGCGCAGATGCGCTGACTCAGTTTGACCACGAATTTTAAACAACACTGTTCGGCCTAATTTACACATGCGCATAGAGCACGATTTTATTGATGAAAGAAATAGAATAGACTATCCGTCTTCTTGCTTTGAATGCCGAACAACCTCTCTGTCTACCTGCATTATAGTAATGACAGAGAAGAAGGAATTCTATTCTAGTTCTTTCTACGATAACGACGTTCTCTACGTGTGAGCACTACGCGGATGCGTAAATTAGGCCGGTGTTGTTTAAAATTGGCCGTCAAATAGAGTCCAGCGTGTCTGTGCATAACATAAAAACATTTTCATAGGCGTAAAAATGTAAGCAAAGTCGATTGAATTAACTCAGTTAGCTAGATAAGATAAGATAATACAGTAATGTGTTAATTTGGTTGCCTAACTTCTACCAGTTAGTCCCTGGTGTATAGGCAACCGAATTAACATTGATGTGTTAATTTGGTTGCCTAACTTCTAGCAGTTAGTCCCTGGAGTATAGGCAACCAAATAAACATTGATGTGTTAATTTGGTTGCCTAGCTTCTAGGTATCCTAATGAAAATGAATTGCTGTATTATAGAATATGATGTTTGCTCCTAATACGATTTTAATAAAATGATTTTTCCAATACTTGCCTTTTTTTAAATATTCATCCCGTCAAAAACTACTAAAAAAATTGACAAGGTAAGTTCCAGCTTTCATCAAAACTGACAATTATGACATTTTACCTAAACCAATTTTTCACGAAAGACCTCCTCGTAAGTTTATTTTCCTGGGCTCCTGTTACCCGTCGGAATCCCCTATATACCTCATCGTGTTCATGCGATCCTGGTACAGAATCGGCTTTTAGGCCTGTTTTGACCAATTTTTCACGAAAGACCTCCTCGTAAATTTATTTTCCTGGGCTCCTGTTACCCGTTGAAATCCGCTATATACCTCCTCGTGTTCATGTGATCCTGGTACAGAATCAGGATTTAGGCTATTTTGACGCCAAAAAGCCGATTCTGTATCAGGATCGCATGAACACGAGGAGGTATATAGCGGATTCCGGCGGGTACCAGGAGCACAGAAAAATAAACTTACGAGGAGGTCTTTCGTGAAAAATTGATCAAAACAGGCCAAAAAGCCGATTCTGTACCAGGATCGCATGAACACGATGAGGTATATAGCGGATTTCAACGGGTAACAGGAGCCCAGGAAAATAGATTTACGAGGAGGTCTTTCGTGAAAAATTGGTCAAAACAGCCAAAATGCTAATTCTGTACCGCGATTATATGAAGGGGCGGAGGTATATTGAATAATTCGAGATGTCAATTTGGTTGCCTATACTCGAGGGGCGGTCTTTTGAATAATTTGAGGTGTCAATTTGGTTGCCTATACTACAGGGGCTAACGGGAAAAAAAGTGCAAAATTGCTAAACTTAGGTCTTTTTTGAAGTGTCAATTTGGTTGCCTATACTCGAGGGGCTAATAATTTTTTTTATTTAATACTTACCTTTTTATACTTATCATTTTAACAACACTGCCACGAGTCGGGACACACAATGATTTTCGATGATGTGAAGATGTTGGCAAGGGTTGGTAATTACCATCGCATTAGAGTAGCTATCGAAATTTACAAACATCATAACAATTAATTAATTGATAAAGAATTGGACTAGGGGCGTTAGTTGTGAGGGCTTTCGCAAAGAAAGATCGGGCAAACGAGTAATTAAATAAGTATAATTTACGAATAATATGAATTACAAATACAACTTTATTATTATAGTAATATAGTATAATCTGTGTATTACATCGCTGCCATGTTATGATATTATAATAGTAATGTATGAATAACAAATGGAAAACAAAACTATAAAATAAGCTTGTGTGTTGTCAAGCGCACTTGGTGGTGTGTGCCATCGGGCAGGGTAAACACGTTGCGGGGAAGAGTCGATAAAAAATAGTCCTGCTCGTCCACCACTGCTTGAAAGACAGAGAAAAATTGTCAAATACACCTTTTTTTACTTTTATTTTTGGCTTACCTAAGTTATTCCTCTTCCTCTTCTTCTTCCTCCTCTTCTTCTTCCTCTTCTTCATCGTCCTCTTCCTCTTCATCTACCTCAACCTCTTCCTCCTCATCGTCCTCGTCCTCTGGTTCTGGCTCTACTACAGGCTCCTTGATATCATCGTCGTCATCGACAACCTGTTTGAGATCTTCTTCCCCTTCGGGGGATTCTGGTTCTCCGGATTTCTTGCCAGGTCTTTCGCCAAACCATTTCGGCAATTTTGCTACACAAAAATACACACTAGATATCGCTAACGTTCACGCAATAGGCTCTCAATCCAATGGAAGTGGTCGAGTAAAGTTGCTTGACTATTTAAGAAAAATTCCTGAACCTAAATGCTAAATTTAAAAAAATTCTTTTCACATTCCAGAATAAAAGTAATGTCACTTAAAAAAAATTAAATTTTTTCTTCGATTGTCAAGTAATGTTTTCTGAACTATGTATTTCGTATGGATTGACCATGACATATAAACATATTAACATATAGATCATGCTGAGCTTAGGATGGACTTACTCTTTTGTCTGGAGTCAAACTGTCCGAACTTGTCCTTCCATTGTTTTTCCATACCATCCTTGATTTGTGCTTCAAGGCCCTAAAGAACACGACATAGGAAGAATAACAACAAATATCACACGCGACTAGCGAGTATCGCTGTTATTTTTGTTTCTTTTTAACAATAGACTGGACAAAGACTGGGGAAATACAAAACGATGCATCCGACAAGAACACAAGGTACAAAATACGATAACAATTCGTAACGTTAACTCTGTAACAATTCGTGCAACATAACTTTACGACCGGACAGTCGATATAGGAAAAACTTACATCTGGATCTACTATGAAAGTCTTTTTGTCTTTCCCTCCAATTCTTTTCGGTATTCTCCAGTAATAAATGGTCAAAACCCTACCGAAGACAGTATAGTTATGCCCAATCTACTTTAAGCGGTAATATCTAGTCTAAATTTTTTTTTATTGGACTGACTTGCCCGTGTAGTCATTTTAGCCGTTGGCATAGAACTACAAACATGCGTTGAGATTTAATAGAGATCCTATGTTGTTCCGTGGAACAGGCCCCCTCGGAAACGATTTGACTGGACTTCATTAGTTAAGTCACAAAAAATTCGCGAAAAAACCCTTCTTAATTTTTGCTTCAGACTAGATATAACCCCGTAAGTCTCCTGACGTAAAAAATAGCATACTTACACCTTCAAATAGTTTTTTCTTGTCGTCGTACGACCTCGTGTCGACACGACGTTCATATTTGGAGGCGACTTGAATTTTTGGCGGGTATTTTCCGGTAAGGGCTTCCGGGTCCAAACCCTTCTTCAAGGCTTTGTGTCTCAACTGTTGCTTTTGCCTTTCCTTCAATTCTTTCAGCTGTAATAGAAATAAAACATTCGGATCGTCACGATATATAAATTAACTATATAATTACATCGTAGTCTTGACGTTTTTGCCTTTCTTCCAGATCGTACTTTTCCGTTTCCAACTTGATGATGCAATCCCAGAGTTCGGTGGCCTTTTGACGGAGCTGTTCAATGCCCATACCGTCCAACTTGAGGGGCTTGATACGGATGGAAAGGGAAATTCTCTTCTCCTCTTCGAGTTGTTCCTTGGTCTTGTTGCGTTCCAATTGAGCCGCGCTGAGGTTGGTCTGTAACGAAATAGATAAATAAATTTGTTCGAATAATCACCGAAATTTTTTTTAACGATAATATATTTTCATTTTTAAAAATTAATTAAGATAGATTAAGTCATTTTGGTTATATTCATAAGTTTATAACAGGAAAAAAACAACAAAAAAACAAAATCTTTGTGTTTTGTATTATTTTATGTTATATTTCACACCATGGATGATATATCTATCTATCTATCTATCTATCTATCTACAGTTCACTGCCTACAATCCAGTTCAATGTTGTAGATTTCTAATTTTAACCGACTAAACAAAGAACGAAAAAAAAAATACTCACGCCTGGTTCTTTCTTGGTGATCGTAAAGTTGGGTCCCTTCGACTTGGTCTGGTCCTTGAGGGCCGCCATCATCGCTTGACGCTTCTTCTCGGCTTCCTCGAGACGCTGTCTCTTCTCCTCGATGTTGCGTTGTTTTTGCTCTTCAATCTCGCGGACGCGTCTCTCCTCCTCTTGCTTCTTGCGCTCGGCCATCTTCTTTTCTTCTTCGGCACGGGTGACCTTACGTTTCGACTGCTTCTCCTTAAGCTTCTTCAGGTCATCTTCTTCCTTTGCACGCTGTTTGCGCCATTCCGCGATGTATTCCCTCAGCTGCTCGTCCAGATCGGATCTCTTCTGGTCTTGACGCTTGATGAATTCTGGATCGCCCGCTCCCTCCCTATCGAAACGAATCCATACGACATGTTAGCGGGTCGCTCTTTTACAAATCGAACACCTTTTTTATTTTATAAACTTTTTTTATACGTTGTATCCACTAAATAAAGTCATACCCGTATCAGGATTTAGTCAAAAAACAATTTTTTTCAGAGATATGAAAGTTTTAAGTTTGGATTATTGACGATTATTTGCCAAACCAACACATTTGATCGACAAATCACTTATAGACAATGTATTTTTTTTGTTTTTTTTTTTGATTTTATGAACAGCAAAAACAATCCTTACAAGAAGATGACTGCAGTGTTATCTGTGATGTTTCAGAGAACTATGCTATATTCTTTATATATATTTCGATGCGGATGCAAATTGAATAGATTGAAACATTCATCTGTTCGAAGTTTAGTTCGAAATCATCCAAACTTTAAGCCTTCATATCTCTAAAAATAATTTTTTATAATGAATTCCCGATACGGGTATCGACTAAATTTCCGTGAAAATGCCATAAAAAAAGTTTGTTGTAATTTAAAAAAGTTCAATTTTCTTTTGGCGAAATCCGTACGATTTGTAAAAGAATGACCCTAATGCGAGTGGTCAAAGGTAAAGCATACGTAGGCCCATCTATAGTCGAAGGTTATTTTTTTTTATTATAATGAGGTGGTTTGAAAGGTTCGGTTACGTTCAGACTATAAATTGGGCCTTTCGTAGACATCGGGCATCAATATAAAGGTCTCGAGTTGGTTAGAATGGATCGAACGAAAGACATCTTTGTTTTGATACCGATGCAACATTTTTTTGGCGACATGGCGGTTATAACAAAAAAAAAAAGAGAAAAGTCGGTCTGCTTGCATTTGTAAGCAATGAAGAAAGTACAGAATGTTTTTTTCATACTAGTGTAAATACTACACTCAGTGGCACAAAAAAAAAGCAATAGTTAGCTAAATTCTTTGAGATGATTAGATGATTTTGTTCAACATACTGTAAACAACTTCATCAAGATTATTACTTTGCAATTTTGAAAAAGAAATATGTTGGACTTATTATACCAGCAGAAATCACATGATGTTCTGATAAAAGATTCAATACTACAAATAAAACTTTATAAATTTGTTATAACTTTCAATTCATAATTGAATATTTGTAAAATTAGAAAGTAATGCGTTAATTTCTTTAGGTTATGTCGTAGGTTAAATGTTCGCTATTTAAATTGACAAAAATCGATTAAAGATTACAAAAACTATTCAACATCAAATTTGTACAAAACTTTTGCTGTCTTTTTTTTCTTGTACCACAGAGCGTATTACGAAACATGTAGAAATTTCTACGAAAACAATTTGATTCGTGTGCAAGGTCGAAAAGGCATTAGGAATATAACAGAATATCACTTTGGACTTATATCGATAAATCGATATAGATTATTCGAATTCACCAAAGAATTTGTTTCGAAAAATCGTAAAATATTCGACGTAACAAATAAATAAACGTGAAAGAACCCGCGAAGGAAGCAAATGAGAATAACCAAAGGTCATGCAATATGTCAGAAGCGCTTCAAGCTGTATTGACTTAATAAAAAAAAAAAACAAAAATTATATACGGTACGTTGCTACGCCACATCTCGAGTTTACGATAGCAAAACGGTCAAAATAATCCTATCTATAGATATAGCAAGAGCGTGTGGCGTCACATCGTATCGTCTTAGAAAAGTCATCGAGAGATAGAAAGAGAGAACAAAAAATGCGCTGCTTCTGCTTATCATATTTTTTTTTTTGGTACAAAAAAGTCGGGGAACTTACTCTTGTTCAACAACTTTGGTCACGGTGGTCCTTTACATAGGTACATCACAAGGGGTTGTGCACAGGGGGTGAATTCACGTGTGTGAATGAACAGGGTGTGGAGAGAAACAAAAACAAAAAAAAATACAAATAAGTTGACGAACACACAACAAAAATTCTAGAGAGAGATAAGTGAGATAAGTAGTGAGAGACGTTCAAAATCTCCCTTAGAAATAAAAAAAAAAAAAACTACTCTAAAGGGGTTCCTAACGGTCTCCCTCGATCACTGAAGAACAAGGGTTTGATCTGGATGACAGTTATTCTTTTGTTTCGGTTGGCACGGGATACTACTTACTTGCTGTAAAATAAAAGAAGAGAAAAATACGTGTTAGATAAACGGGGTCACAAACGGTCACAAAGGTCACACTTACGTCTCGACAATTTCCTCCTCCTCTTCTTCGCTGTAACATTACAAGAGGAAACGTTCACAAAACAATCAAAGGATAGACAAACATGCCACTGGTAGCCACAAAGCGAGGAGGTTTATCGGAAGAGATAAGATATGTAGAAAGTAGGGTTCGCACAAAAGCACCTAAGTACCATCCTGTGTTCATTCTATTCGTAAATGTTTTTTCTTGTGTCAAAGTTGGTTATTTAGTATAAATTTATGCGCAATAAATAAAATAAAACGTGCAAATATTTCAGCAATACCTAAAATTACTTGTGCATAAAAAAATAAATTTATATCAATGTACATCAGACTAAATAATCGTGCATTTATATATTTAAATGTTCCTTTCATAATATATTTGTACACTGAAATAAATAAACGTGCAATACAATCGTCATGTCTATAAAAATATAATGAATATAATGGCTTACAAAATACTTGTTCATTGAAAAAAATATATATCCAATGGTTTAAATTACTCAGCATTTGAAAATATTATAAACTAATACAAACTAATTTATTTATTACTTATTAATTTATATATTTTTTTATTTACTAATTTTCAACTAACTTTTTCTCGAAAAGTGACATTAAAAAATCATCAAAATCAGATCAGCGTTAAGTTTGATGCGCTGTAGATTTAATAATATCTATTATTTGAATGCACAAGTTTTCAATTTCAGGGCACAATATGAATAAAATATTTAAAAAGTATTTATGTTAACGCAACATATCTACTTAAATAATGCACGCTGAAATTGCACCGTCTGTTATTGTTTAACACATGGATTCGTCAATTTTTAATTCGGTAAAAACAAAGTCCTTTTTGTCCTCAGTCAAGAAATTAGTATAAACTTATTTAAACGTTATTTACAAAGACACTAAATTGTTCGTGGTGGTTCAACGCTATGGAGAATACTAGATCGCCTGGTTTAAAAAGATGCTGCACGAACAGAAGAATTTAACGTTGTATTTTATATTAATTTACGAATTATTGTTTACGAGTCTGGTAAATCGTTCACGGTAAATTAGATTCTTAATAACATTGTACGCTGTTGACGATAGACCTACCGCAGCATTTTCAGAAAGATGATCGTCCAAAATATTCAAGATATACCATTTATTATTTGTTCTAAAGTTATTTCATATATAGGAAATCTGAAATCAACAATAACTATCGAAATGTGCGACATCTTTTATATATCTTTTACCTCAGGATTTTTTTTCTTCCAGTCTTTGGCATTAATTTCACAATACTTCAGAAACAGTTAATAATAGCCTAAGACAAGTTGATGTCAAAACAATTAGGATAAAAATCTCAATAACAAACTGAAATAATATAATATAATATAGTTTTCTACTAATAAAAAAAAACTAATTTGTGTTGGTACGTTGTTGTGGGACACCTGTATAGAGCCAATTTAAAGATCAATCGAAATCAGTATTTTTGTTCATTCAAAATTGACGTCTCCAAAGATTTTACACAATAACAAACTGTTCCATAATTTGATCTTGAATTACAACATTTTACGAAATAAAATGAGCTTTAGAACGATTTTTTTTGTTGTTGTTAATTGTCGTGTTTGTTTCTACTTACGAGTACATTTCTTCTTCGTCAGACATCTTGGAAGTGTTTTAGTAAATTCTGGAAATAAAGAAATCCACAATGAGACTCAAGCAAAACAATGCTAAAGACGCATAGCAAATTAGCGTGATCTTATATAGTCTTAGTCGATGACGAGTTCGCCTGGAATTTTGGATGCGAATACTTGTTACAATTGGGCCAGTCTATAGGTTAAATATAGCCAGGATCCTTGTCAATAGTTCACAGGGCTTACACAGGTTTATTTTTTTAGGTTCCATTAAAAAAAAGTCGAGCAAATCTGACGCTTTCGTTTAAAAAAAAAAAAAATAACACAGACCGACAAAAAGACGTAGACCTATTCCGAGAGAGCTCAAAAAATTATTTTAAACTAAAAATTCGCCCGGCTATGTTTAGGAAAAGTTTAAAAATATATCTGGTAATCGCTCTGGACCGTTGCCAAAATTTAGTTTACGACAACAAGCGAAGCAGAAGTCTATTATACTAGGTAGGTGCGATATTAGAACATTCGTATTGAGTCATAGTTTTCTTTTTCAACCAGTAAATATATATGCAATCTTACCGAAGTATTGGACATTAGAAACTACATACGTTCAAAAAATCCCCATTGATATCCGGATATAACAGATATAATATATATATATATATATATATATATATATATATATATATAATACGGATATATCATTTCAGAACAATTAACAAAAATCATAATAATAAGTTATTGACCTTTTTGCAACAAAATGTAATATAAGTACATACATAATTAGTCACAACAGATTAATTATTCTTAAGAATTACAAAATAACTAGCTTAAAAATGTATTAGCAAGTAAATATGTTATCTTAATAAATAACGGGTAGTATTAACAAATAAATATTTTAAAAACTGCGACCTTTAGAGCATTCTTCTTTCCAGAATAGGATTCAAAAATAGCAGTCTTGATTGAAAATCTTCGAAGAATTCATACAGTTTTTCTCTTCTAACTGAGTCAATATGGTTTCTCATTAGTTTCGTACAGTATTAGATATAGTTTCTTTCATTGCAAAAAAACATGTTTAACTACTCTAAAGTTAAATTTGTTATTCTTACTACGGTAATTTAGTAATTACCTAATTAATTTATAGCTTATAAAAGATGATCCGTCGTCATGGCGACTCGAGTAGAAGTACACTCCCAAACCGATATCCATAAATTTACTCAAATTGAAGGAAAATAATACGAAAACTGGACAAAATATAAACAAATAGGATCGCCTATGCATTGAAGAATGGTTATTCGAGCCATAAAGGTCGCGGTAGAGCGCCCATTGTTGCTTCTCCTCGGATCCCTTGAGAAGTGGAGGTTTGCAATTTTCGGGAAAGTGCTGAACCCGCTCCAAAAATTTTCGCAATGGAATTCAAGCGGCAATATCATCGTACGTCGATTTTTCGCGAAAAATTAAGAGAAATTGGCGCTAAATCCGCGAGTCCACACAGCTGCGAAACGGCATTTTGAAGGCAAAACCGCGGCCGCGGTTTTCGCGAAGAAAGACGCGAAAATCCCGCGTTGGGACACTTTCAACACTTTTCCTATTTTTGAATTCTATTCTGTAAAGATGAACGCTCTAAAGTCGCCGTTTCTAAAATATTTATTTGTTAATACTACCCTTTATTTATTAAGATAACATATTTTACTTGGTTATCCATTTTGATTTTTATGCTAGTTATTAGTTATTTTGTAATTCTTAAGAATAATTAATCTGTGGTGACTAATTATGTATGTACTTGTATTAAATTTTGTTGCAAAAAGGTCAATAACTTGCCTATTATTTATGATTTTTGTTAATTGTTCCGAAATGTCTAATCAGTATTATTAGTATGTATTATTTTTGTACGAAAAAGTAATTCTTCTTAATTCAGCATTGTATATGGGGGGCCCCCAAATTCAAAATTGCCCAGGGCCCCATGATGGCATAACGCGCCTCTGTATACGCAAGAATCTGGAGCAGAATTGGATCAAGTTGTAATATTACACCGCCTCGAGCTCCCTATAGCTACGCTGACTGTATTTGGCCACGGCAGGACTCAGCCGAGTTATTCTTAGAACGACTCTGCTACACTTCGGAAATATCACGTAAAAATAAATCTACGATCGTCAAACGCAACAACAAATATCCACTTGAACTATCTTAAATCCCGAAATTCAGTTTTAAATCGATTAGTATCCCTTTTTTAACTATAGGCTTTAACAAAGTTAGGCTGTGGCAAGCACAAATTGCGCTGCACAATTTTGTGTTAAAACAAAAAAAAACTTATAAACTAGTTAGTATTATTTATTGTTTTATAAGAACTATTATAAAACTTGTTGGGGGGATCACTTACACTTAAAACTGATAGAAAAACCAACGGTCCAGGAGCTCACCACACAAACTACGAGGAGTCCAGCAGTGACTGACTACGGATCCTACGGGAGCTTGTGCAGGGAACATTCCCATAGAACCCGCGCGCATGCGCCGGTACACCCACATACTAAACTATGCACTTTTCGGCTTTATTCCACCGTCTTTAGCACCGCGGTTTCGAAAAAAACCCGACCACTATCGCTTACAATCATAATCGTTACAATCGGCATGATCGACCCGCATATTGCCGTCATTACGCACGCACGGAATGCGGCGAAAGTGCAGGTACGGTGACGGTTTACGATATTCGGCGAGTTTTCTACGGAATTTGATATCGTCTCGTAGAAATTCTATACCGGAGATTTGTAAATATAGATCTGTGGTATGGAATGGTGGGAATCGGATATCTACAGGGTTTTAGGAGGCGTAAAGTCGTTATAAATATATAGGCTAGTTGTGCGTCGTTGCGGCGGTTTGTTGATTTTTGGGATAGTTCATTGTATCGCGTTTAGTATGTGTTCTTGTTCGGTATTCGGGATTAATTTAGATAATTTTGCGTCATTTGCGTCGTTTCTATGGCGTACGAGGTCGAGTATTGTCGCCAATTTTTGGTATTGCGTAACGGTTTGGACGAACGTTCAAATGCAAACAAATGCACGTTCAACACGACTATAAATGTTTACATTTAATGTAAGTAAGGTATCTACATAATTATTTAAAGCAGTATTGCGGCCCGCAACACCCTACAAAGTAGCAGTGCAGTAACCATTTTTATTTGGGTCTTCCTACATTATTGGGCTTACTATAAACAAAAAGTAAATAATTTAAAGGTGGAATATTCGTTAAAAAATCGTTCGAGTGTTTTGTGTGCTTCGTTTTTAAAGGCCATACAACAAGAACAGTCGGTAACAATAAAATGGCACGATACTTTGAAATCGTGCTGTTGTACTGTTGTAATTGTTTATTGTTTATAATTGTTTATAAGCTACTTTGTATAAATTCAAGGTTAAATGGTTATTACGTAAAGTCGTAATGTAGTAACAACTAAAGAAGCGAAGGATAATTAATTCAGGTGAGAATAAGTTTTTGGAAAAAAACACCTCCGCCTGGATTTGAACCAGGAACTCACCATTATCCTCACCTGGATTTAATTATCATTTTCTTCTTTAGTTGACGTTATTTTCTATGATTTTCGTTAAATTGTAAATAATTAACATTATTTTTTAATGTTCATGGTACTTTTTTTAGGTAATTCTAAATTTCAAATAAAAAATGTTATTTATTTTGTTAACTCCGAACTTGTGCACGCACAGACAAATGCAACAAATTATTGATGTGAGTCATCAAACATCAAAAATTAACATACTGACGAAATTGATCTAACATAGTATTAGCAACATGGCATAAGAACCATTAAAATGAAAAATTCAAATGAGACAACAAACTGTTTTACCAGTTAATCGCTTTTTTTGAGTCTTTTTTGTATGCGGCACGCCGAAGTTCATATTTAGAACAATGGTTTGAAATCAGTTTTAATTGATATATTCCATACAATAGACGAACGGCGTTTTTCTTATATCATACGCCCACATTTTAACCGTATTTGGATTCCCAACGTCCAACAAATGTGAATCGGAAACATCATTTCGTCGAGCAGCGGGACTGCCCGAATGAAAATCCCCACCAAACTATATAAGTAAGATAGAAAATTGGAGCAGACTGCCGGTTAGGTGTATTTTTGTAAGGTCCGGCTCTAGTCTAGGTAAATTTCCCACCGATCTATTTTCGTTCACACTTCTCAATTATACCTCCTACCTTGAGGGTCACGTATTACGTTGCCTCACGCTGTTGAATGATCTCTACTACATAAATAAATGTATTGGCAAATCCAGAAAATAACTAGACTGCATAAAAAAAAATCTATGATAGAACTAGACGTAATGTGTATACAATGACGATGCAAAATATGTTATTTTCTTGTGTAAAGACAGCAATAGAGCCGTATGTATTAAAATTTGAAGTCAATTGGTGAAATATTTTTTAAAATATCGTGCCAACCGTTCGCGAAAAAACGGTTTCGAGAAAAACACCTTTAAACCTGCAAGTACAGTTTATAACGTGACATCGAGTACTTACAATACTTTTCTGCTAACATGTTATACCAGGGCCATACTTTATTCCTTCCTCCATTTCGTAAAACATATTTTGACATATTTGCTCATTTCTACACCTTGTTTAAGCTTATTTTGCAGCCTCGAGTGCACGTCTCGACGACCTCACCAGACGCTGTTTTTCGCGCACATGTGCAAATATCTTCGTTTCCGTGCCAATAACGATTCCTATTGTTCTCATAGTTTTAAGGACGGCGGAAAAACTTTTTTATAAATTCCTGCTGCTGCATAAGCTGCAGTTTTGATAGGTTTTGAGCCAGGGTAAACATGTTTGGGTGCGAGGCGCCAGACAGAATTGAAGCTTCAGGTTGTTGTTTTGAGTTTCTCCTCCCCAAACACCGTTCTAGCAACTCTCTCGAGGACAAGTTGTTGTAAATCGGCTTGGTGGCATTAACGACAATTTTATCAAGTGTTATGTTATTGAATTCATCTAGAGTTTTCTCGGCTTCGGTTTTTCGCATTTGTATCAACACTGTGATCCCGCGGGACAGTACATATGCTGGGGATTTTCATTCGTCCAGATCTTATGATAGAATTTGGTCCACACAGCATTGTACACTCGTGGAATAAAGTATGTTCTGATCCGTATTTCAGCAGTGTGTCGATGTTACATCCATGTACGAGTTTTTTGTTACTCTAGTCGGCCGGTCGACCGCTAAGTGCAAAAAATTGTCCGGTTACGCTGCATACTCGTATATCGGAAATTTATTGTTTGAGAAACCTTATTCGAATGCTTTGAATTGGTTTATAATGATTTATATATTTCTATTTATTAGCCTAATGTGTAATAAATTAATGTAATTCTTACATTGCAATGTAATTGTGTTTTTATTAAATATAATTTATTATATAACATAAAATGAAAATTTCATTTCAAGATATTGCATCAAACACAACAAACTATACAAACTTATTGCATCTAATAGTTTTTTTCGTTAATAAATACAAACATCAATTTCTTGTGGTGAATATATTTACTAAAGGTTATTTTAGAACTTTTATGTATTAACATTTATTCACGATATAGAAATAAATTAATAAAATTAAATTGCATTAAATTTGGATTTATGGTAATTTGTTACTTGTGATTTACTGGTATTTTCGAGGTATTTAGCTTCAACGATATTTTGCAGTTTAACTTAATAACCAGAAAGGATGTATTTTGTATAGCATGAATGTATCATTACAATCTTTTTATATTATTATTTTGTATTTACTTTACAGCAATATTTTTCAAATATCTGACAACTGAAAATAATGACAATTATGTATATCATTAATTTACAAAAATTGATAATTGCTTGTAGAAGCAAGCTCTAAATTTTCGACGAATTTTGATGGAATGTAAATATGAAATAATTAGTATTAAAAAATAAATAAACCAAAATATACGACCATCTAAAAGAACATTTAGATGACATTATTGTTAAAATTAGTTCCCTCTATGTCCAAAACTACTACAGATTTGAGATTTGAAAAAAGATTTGACATTAATCATTATTGACATAATAACCTAATTTTCAGTATTCTTAAGTAATTTGTTAATTAATTATAAGTAAAATTTTAATAATTCGAATTATAAATGAACAAAAGATGAAACTAGAATGTTTTTTTTTTCTAGAAAGTAGAAAGTAATAAGTTTCATATGGTTTTATTGGTTTTCTCTGTTCCTTCAGAAGTTGGAGCCATTTAAAATAAGATATTGTTAATAACTCAAACGGCTGTAACTTTTTAATGAATTGAAAAAGTAATTTGCTTACTGAAAAAATGTTTTGCAAAAGAAACGTGGGACAGCCTGCATAATATTCTTGCTACAATTTTATATTATTTTGGTTGTCAAGCATGTATTAGATCTCATGAAAGATAATTGAAACATTAACTGCTATAAAGTAAATACAGATATATTTCTATTGTCCCTTCATACAAAATACATGCTCCGTCCTAAATATAAATTTAAATTAAATTTAGAGAATTTATTAACATTTAGTGAATATATTTGAATATTACAATTCTGAAATAGTCTATACTCAGTGATAATCCTTGGCGACAAGATGATTTGTGCATTTACTTACTTACTTACTTAAGCCCGTCATCCCACTGCTGGGCAAAGGCATTTACTTACGTAATTAATATGTGTATTAGATAAAATAAATTTAAATAATGTGTCGTGATATTACGCAATATATTAATATCAGATTTTCGTATCATATTATCAAATTTCATGTTTATTAATATTATTATAAACGTAATTTTAAAGTTAATTAAATGCACTACTGGTAAACTTAAATGTTGTGGTCATATTACATTTATTACATTGCAATGAAGGTATCACATTAAGGAAAAGATCGGATACGCTCAAAATAAACTAAATTCCGTTACATTACATCCATCGAAAAACCACCTCGTGACGGACAACTTTTTGCGAAGCAGCCGGGCCGAGGGAATATATAACAGAATATATAACCGACATACTATTTTCAAATCCTGCGATAGCGATACGAACATACTTTTTTCCATGACTGTACAAGCAAATGCTTTTCTTTCACGAGGGTGAATTCCAAGAAAATTTTCTTTTTGTCGTCTATCAGCACGTGAAGGAATTTTTTCTTGACTGTTTCTTATCCATGACTGTTCACGAGAGAATTTCACAGAATAATAAACCACACACTGCAAGATCGCTTGGCTTGAACAAATTTTAACTCGAGCGGAAAAATTGTTGAGCGCGCGATCCGACCGATCCGCGCGCCCCGTATATCTGTACGCCGTCGGCTAATTGCTTATAACTTGGCTAATTTTACAAATATTGCCTTGAAACTTCGTACACACATTCTCAAGACCATAAGTAATAAAATAACCTATAAAAAAATTTTATCAGTAAACCGGGATCCCCCTTAAAAGGAAAAACTCAAGTTTTAGCATAACACTCAATTGTCAGGATCAGTCAAACTTAAAAAAAGATTTAATACTCTATAATTTCTTCAATGGGATGATCACGATGTTTTATACCATAAATTAACCATAAATTGATGCATAAATTATGTATATTTACGTTAATAATCATGCAAAAAAAATCTGACAGTTGCATTTCCATATTATATCAACAGCAACTTTTTTTTTGTCTGAAATCATGAAGGTAGATACAAACAATACACACGTTCCATTTCAAACCAATTTAATTAAACATAACAAGACTCTCCCTACTGACAAATTCAAATTCAGCGTATATTTCAAATAATACTAATAATAATCTAAACATAAACGGCAAGGCAAATATCTGAGACATCACAACCAATATTTGTACTATAATTAAGTAACCATTAATACATATTACTACGTACTATAAAAATAAAAAATAGAAAAAGAACAGGCACGCGTAATTTGCTATAGAATGAACACAAATAAAAATAGATTCCCTAATTTCAATTAATTTCCCGAGTTAATATTAATCACTAGTTCGTTCGCAATTATTACAGATCAGACTTTTTATGCCCATTGACCAAATAATGGGGGTGTCTGTTTCCACACATACTTCAGTGTCTTGGTAAGTATTCGATGTGCTCACGATATGCCCAAATTCCAATGGTGAATTGTCTGAAACGCAAAATATGCAGCTGTAGTTACTGTGTAAGATATCAAAGAAGTGAACGTAAACTATGATGGAAACTTATTATTACGAAAGCATAAAAATCTATTATACTCTGTCAACTTTCCTAGTAATATAATGTGAACCAAAAAACAAACACGAAAATCAAAGAGGAAACTTTGAAAAATCGACAGGCTAAATTAATAGAGGTAGAAATTAATAATTTTCAGGATTTATTAACAAATTTAACTGCAAGTCAAACATGCACAATATTCAATTATATTCCATCAACTTGCCAATAAATGTAATATGAAGCCAAATCAAACACAGCAATCACAAAAATTACAGACTAAAATAATGAAAAATCTACAGACTAAAATAATAGAGTTAGAAAACAGGGCTTATTATCATACCTAATTATGAGCCAGAAACACATAAAAATTAAATGGATTCAATCAACTTCACTAGTAATATAATGTGAAGCAAAAGCAAACATGAAAATCAAAGACAAAACTTTGAAATAATCCACAGGCTAAAATACTAGAGATGAAAATTAATAATTTTCAGGAATTATTAACAAATCTAACTGCGAGTCAAAGATTCAATTATATTCTATCAACTTGCCAATTAATGTCATATGAAGCCAACTCAAACAGAGCAATGGCAAAAGTAAAACTTTGAAGAAATCTACAGTCTAACATAATAGAGTTAGAAATTTGTTATTTTCAGGTCTTATTATCATACCTAATTGTGAGCCAGACACACATAAAAATTAACTGGATTCAATCAACTTTCCTAGTAATACAGAAAAATCAAAAAAATATTCAAGTAACTTCAATATTTACTATAATTTTTAGTTGTAATCTAAACACCCATAAAATTATTAAAATGTTCTATCAACTTTTCTAATAATATTATAACAAGCAATACCATACACCCAAGTCACTAAGGTCAACCATCCAAAATATTTGTATTACTGTACTTTAATAACTGTACTATAATTTCAGGCACAAAGAAGCTCTGAAACTTTCTAGTATGCTGAGATGAGCAGTGAAAGCTACTTCTTCAACCTTGTTTCAAATGAAAGCTCACTGCTCATTTTGTTTCATATAAATAAATATATAAAATATAGCCAGTTAAAGAACTAATAGAATTGTGGTACACGAAAAAATCAAAGAAAACAGGTTTTTAAAGAGCAGTATAAAACAGAAATGCAACTGTAATCGACAGCTTACTTATGATCAATATCCACGATAGTGTTCTATTTGCGTGGGGACAACATTTAAGCAACAAAATGAGGATCAAACTGCACGAAAAGCGTAAGTAAAACAGAATAAAACATACCCAAGTTCCATTTTAGCCCGCTACTAGAGACAAACGCCTTTTTTCCCATCGGAATTAAAGCGCACCATTCTTCCGCATTCCTTAGATTTACAGGAATCATTATCCGATGTTTTCCAGTATCCAGCAACCAAGTTACGCAATCCGACACGAGAAATACTTTAAAGTCGCGCCATCTCTCGTTAACTTTGTATAACGTATTCACGTTGGCGATTATCTGGTCGAATCTTCCCGAAGTATTGTTAATCACCAATATATAGTCTATCTAAAACAATTAATCTATAAAAGAATTACCTACGAAGCTGTTTCGCAAGCTCACGTTGAGGTTATGTTCGTCGGAAAATATTCTCAACTCAGCCACGGCCTTCGTAAAGTCTGTTTCGTCTTGATCTTCGGTCACGACAACCCTAGTGGCCTTATTCCTATAATACGCTAGAGTCTCCGGTTTTATTGAGTCCATATCTCCTGTTATTATATCCGGATCTAGGTTAGGATCCTCGATATTCTTCGCAGAGTTCAATTTTAACCACGTGCGCCACCGGTCTGTGCCTCCGTCGACGGTAATTCTCACCAAAGCTAAAATATAAATTATCTTAAACCCTGAATAAACCAACTAATAACGCGAAATACCATTTTTCCATAAGTTTAAAACTTGTTTTGCTTGCATAGAAATGTTTATAGGCGTATTTAGAACTATAATGGCGTACTTGTAATTTTCTGCGGGGCCTAATAGTAGCGTGCAAGGGTCCCAGAGTATTTCCGCAGAAGAATCCATTTAATTTCGGGCGATTTTCACGAAAATTTCCAACTATCAACTCGCGCATAACCTAAAATTATTCGAAACGCCACCGAAACTGAATCGTTTTGCGCGATTACCGCGACATCTATGCGTGCGAATTGCAAATAACGAACGGTATCTTTCGCGTACTGTTGTTTTTGTTTTGTTTTCAAGCTACAGTATGGTCCAAAATAAGAAATACTTAAATTTGCTCAAGAGTATTGTCACAATTTTTTCGTTTACATTAAAAAAAGTTCCTATAGCCACGTCAAATTAAGCAAAAAAAAGAGTCTAAAGGAGTTTTAGTTTAAAAAAAAAAAAAAAATCGGTGCTACGTGGTGTCAGTACAATTTGGATGTTTAAAGGTCTTTAAAAATGTCAAAAAACGTAAAAGAAACGGCGTATTTTTGTGCTGGGTGAACCGTTCCACAACCCAAGTCATTGAAAACATGATAGAACATCATTTTTTTTATGTAATATTGACCTTGTTTTTTTTTGCGGAAATGCAACACAATTTATGTAACGATTCTGCAGGTCCTTATGCAACTGCCATAGGAAAGGAATTTAAATTTTTATGAGAATTAATTTTGCAAATTTTAGTGTGAGGACTACCAATATAGAAATGCTTTGTATAGTTGCGTCTGATTAGTGTTTGCACTCTGCAGTAATACATTATAAAATATAATTAAATGTTAAGTATAAGAGCACAAGTTATTCTCTTTTGGACTTCTCTAGACTTGCACTCTTGAGTATTGTAGTGCATGTTTGTAATAAGTTGGCAACCGTGTTTACTATAGCTCCGATTGTAAAAGTACTATAATATCATCGGCTAGAAAACTGAAACAGTCTAGTTTGAATATTTGAACAAATAGAAAGCAATACGTTAATTTCTTTAGATTATACCATACGTCAAATGTAATAAATACGAAAAAATACATGTTTTCAGTAGCGCCATCTACATATGGTATTTTTTTTTATTTTGCGGCCTTGGAGAGAAGTTTGCTACAGTTCGTCAGTTGAATTGAGTAGGGAACCTTAATATACAAGTAGTTAGCCAGGTTTTGACAGATATTTTCATTCTAATGACTTGTCGCCAAGCGTCAGAAAAGATTAGCGCAAATAATTACAAATTTTCAACGAGGTAACCTGAAAGGAATCGACTATTACCCCATCTGTTCGAATAAATCGTAAACAAGTCTTATTTTGATAGCTCGATCTATTTGTTAGTTCTTTTTATCTGTTCACGTGTATTTGTATCTATATAAAATAATAACGCAATGTTGGAATAAATTTCATAATCGCGGGCATTTTTTTGCATTACTTACAAGCGTTTTACGGTGTTACGACAAAGGTTGACGTTGGTAATTGATAAAAATCCTTGTTGGAAATTCAAGGTTACCAAAGCCGATAACACAGAATGCTTTTTTCCGTTAAGAAAAAAAGTAATGTCACAATGAGTTCCGCAAATGGTCGAAAAACGTTTGGAATTGACAAAATCGCGTTATTCATGCTTTCTAATGTATTTCTTATTGCGATTTGGGCAATAGCGTTCTTGGAGAAGATTGTTTTTGCCCGCATTTAGAAATTCGGTATTATCAAATTTTGTTTGACCTAATAATTTTTATCTATGTTCGAACACCAATCAGTCAGTTCGATGTCTGGTGTACGATTGTGAGGAATATTAACAGCAACTAGCAGTGAGTACGATAGATTAATTTGAATTATTATTTTTTTCGATACTATTGGTATGCGACATCTTTTTATGTCATGTTAATCCTGAAGGAGATTATTTAATTAATTTAATTCTTACTTTAATGTCAAATATTAGTCATTAGTCAATTCCAGTGATAATGAAAGCTTCGTTTTAATCTATTTTTTATAAATTTGAATAACTTTTTCGATTTGGTATAATAACTAATGTTTATTTAGAACATTTTCTTGATGCAAAGTTGATATTTCAAACAATAATTAATACACGAGCGTGACTTACTTTTAACTGAATTATTATTATTAATATTGATATACAATTAGTAGTTTAGCTGCATGAGATTCTATTTGATCGAGATCGATCGTGTCTGCATTAAAATAAAACAAGTAGCCAGGATTTGATTGATAATATTGATAGTAGGATTTGTCAAAAAACGAGCGTCTACTCAGTATGAAGTACGAAAATAATTTCCGAAATCCTAGCAACTAAGTTTCCTGGACACACTGTATATTAATAAGAAATAAATATTTTGCTGTATCAAGCAAATTGCTGCTTCGATATCACTAACCAAAATTGTTTATAAAATTTCTTACTGACAAAGAAATGTTTTCGTCTGTGTTTGTAACTCGATCTCGAGACATATGTTCTGTATGTTGCAATTCGATAGATAATATTATCCAATCTTTTGTGATACGTGTTGCACTCGATAGATAATTTAGTCCTGAACAAACTCGAGAGCGTTTGATATAATTTTACTGTAGGCAATTGACCACTTCCTCCTATATCTACTCTAAAGTCTAAACGTTCTAAATTTAGCAGACCTACTGTTCTCTACAAGTGCCAAAAGTGTTCTATAATTCTAAAAAGGTTTTAGCCTAAACGGCTGATTTGTTCCTCTAAATTGTAGTCGTTAGTTTTCTAAATTCAAACCGGTAAGTTATTGTTATGTATTATTAATTTATTACGTACTTGAAATTGAACTACTTATACTTGATTACGTTATCGGTCAAAACAGATGTTGTCTAATCTCTTAAAAATCGACCCTTCACATTTAATTTGAAATATTTATTGTATTATTTATCAAGAAGTGACTGCTTTGATATTCTGAGCAGTCTTCTTAGTTATTTATATTATATTAAGTATGTAACTTATATGTAAAATACTTGTTCGCGACAAAAAGTACATGCATTTTTTCAGATAATCATCTGCACAGGAATTTTGCTCGCTATACCAAAGTAAACAAGGAAATATGATATGCAGTATTGAACATATGTAACTTATCATGCACATTCCATAGCAAATGTGCGCACTAAGATTTACAACCTTTTAAATTCCTAGTTCGAAGTAATTGATATGAAATATCGCTTCTTTGAACAACGTATTTGATACGAGCTTTCATCTCTACTTCATAAAACGGAATAAATTTTTGTAAATACCCATTTTCTAAGAAAACTGTTGCATACGTATAGAGGGTGTCTCAACAGTGCGATCTCGGAAGATTGTACCTCTGTTGATGAAGATATTTTAAAACGGATTTCACTCGTATATACAGAAATCCGAGGCGCACATTTTAAAATTATTAGCGTGTGTACAGTTAATCTAGTTAAGTATGTACCTTAGTACTGCTTTCTCGCATAATGTCATCTTTTTTAATAAAATAAAACATTTTATCACATTTGCAAGTTAATATTAGAAGATGTTATTAAGGTATCTGTCAGTGGTATCTGTCAACTCTACTTGCCAATAAAGCATTTTTGTTGCATTCGCCAAAAACCCACACCATGTCAATTAGTTCCTCCTGGGAAAAGTTTGCCATATTTAGCAAAATTATGCAAATCTAACTTAACAACCCTAATAATATCACCACCATTGACAGATACGTTAATAACTTGTTTGGCACAGTTTTTCATAGCCTACAAGACATAAGTAAAATTTTATTTCAAATTATAATATTAAAATGCAAATGTGCTAAAATGTTGTATTAAAAAAAGATGAAATAGTTCCAGAAACAGTACTTTAGGTAAATACTTTGCTGTATACACGCTAATAATTTTAAAATGTACGCCTCGGCGTTCTGTATACATATATGAGTAAAATCTGTTTTAAATATCTTCATTAACAGAGGTACAAATCTTCCAAGATCGCACTGTTTAGACACCCTGTATAGTCATAGATATAGTATGCAATGAACTTATTATATATGTCAGTCGTAGATAAACAATGCTAAACGGATTTCAAATTTGTAGCTTTAGCAATTTCGTAAAACTTTTATTGGAATATAATTTACTTATCAACTTAATAAGTGTTTTAATAAGAATAGAATTCCATAACAAAAGAAAAAGGTTCGACTGCAAATCTTCGAAGGATTCGACAGTTTTTTTCTCTCCTAGCTTAGTCAACAACTTTCTCATTAGTCTCGTACAATATTAGATAATGTATCATCTTAATAAACATTCTTGCAACACATATTTAAACAATATATAAACAAATATTTTTTTAATCGTATAGGTGGTGGTCGTCTATTTCATTAATATGTCTATGAATTTTTTAACTAGATAAACAACCTGACCCTATATCGTTCCTTTGTTCTAACAAAGCGCAAATCAACATTTCTAATATTGTTTACAAAGGCAATTACATCATTCCAACAAGCATAGATAAAGCGACTCAGCAATACCGGCTGAGCTAAGTAAAACCTATAAAAATTTTAACGAACATTTTTTGTACATTACCCGCAACGAAACAAAGTTCACCGCGATTTACATACACACTATACATGCATACAATACATAGCACAAACAGAAAAATAAAAACAATACCGATAATAATGCACAATGAGCACACACACACACACACACACACACACACACAATACAATCATTCGAACGCAAACCTTCGACGTGACGAGCGAGTTTTACAATTAACTTAACGATTTATTTCTTCAATTTGCAGAAATGCCCGAGATAACAGTAAGGAATCTAAAAGAGCTGATCCAACCGTCCATCGGAGAGGAGTTCGAGATAATCGAACAACACCAGAAGATGCTCACTGCTCCAGGTGACCACTATGGAAGCATCATGTTAGCTCTCGACGTCAAGATAAGAACAACCAAAAGCAAGAAGGACGAAAGCTTAAATCTCGTGGCTAAGATGATCCCGGCCAGCGATTTACTAAGGGACATGTTCGACGTCCAAATCACCTTCAAAAAGGAGATAGCAGCCTATTTGGACGCAATACCTTCCATAGTACAATTCCAAAAAGAAAACAAAGTCCCAAAGGATCGTATCCTGGATATCTTCCCGAAATGCTACGGAGGTAGAATCAACTTAAACAATAACAACGACGTCGACGAAGATGCTGCTATCATCTTGGAGAATCTGAAGATACAAGGCTACGTGACAGGTGACAGATTCACAGGCCTCAACCTGGAGGAAGCTCAACTGATAGTTCAAGATTTAGCCAAGTTCCACTCGGTTCTCATAGCTATGCAAGCACTAAAGCCAGAGGACTTCAAAATAAAGGTGATACCCTGCAGTGTGAGGAACGGCTGCTTCGACAAGATCCCCGAAGAAGTTGGCCAAGCTTTCTACAACAGCTTGATAGACGGCGCTAAACAAATACCAGAACTTGAACCGTATCTCACAAAAGTACAAGAATTGGTCAAGTTTGGTATTGACGATATGGTTGCTAGACCCTCACCGAATAAGTTATTCGCTTCCGTGGTGCATTCGGACTACTGGTTGAGCAATACCATGCTTCTCCACGATGCGAATGGTAAACCGATTAAGAACAAGATGGTGGACCTGCAGATCATGCAGTATAACTCTTGCCTACGCGATTTGGTCTTTTTTCTATTCACGAGTGTGGTCAACGAGATTCTAGATGAGGATTACGAGGAGCTCGTCAAGTTATATTTCGATACGTTCGTGGACTTTTTGGAAGACTACGATATCGACCGTAAGCCGTATACATGGGAAGCGTTTTTGGAAGAGTTGAACGATGTCGGGCCGAAAGAGTTCTACCATGTCGGGTTCATGCTGAAACCCATTTTTACCGAAAAGGGGAAAGTTGAGAGTTTCGAAAACTTCCAATCGAGTGACTGGTGCAGGGATGATCTCTTAGGGGATGCCCATAAGCAAAAGCTGAAAGATTTGGTGTTTTCTTACGAGAAACGGGGTTGGATATAAGTTTTTTTTTTTCTTATTTCTAAATTAAAATTATTGTAATTTTTAGTTCAATGAGACTAATTGTCAAGTTTTTTCTTCTACTAAAAAATACGACAATTAGGTTAGATATAGGCAGTCTAGACAACTCCTAAACTGATCAGATTAAATAAATATACCGAATGTATCTTGATACACAAGATGAGTAAACAATGTGTTTGTATGCGACGATAATATAATATTAAAAAATAATTCGTTCGATTTGTTTTGTACATATTTGCAATTTTATGGATAAATAGTGATTATGTGTAGATCGGTAAGATTTTAAAGCACTTTTATAAAGTTCTCGATCGTTTATATCAATTATTAATAAATAATTTGTTATTTGTTATGGTTGTCTTTGTCTCGTTTCATTTATTTCTCAATGCTAATCATTAGAACATCATTAGAATCATCAGACAGTCCTATTAAATTCCGACATATTTCTGTTTAGTTGGACAGAATAAGAAAATCTACAACATTGAACTAATTATTTTACTATTTCCCTATTATTTACTATTTCACGATTATTTACAAATTTAGAGGTGTCGGAATTAGGTACATGTAAATATAGCACGTCCTTAAATCAGACAGGTGTGTCGGAATATAACTTATGAAGAAGAAGCCATACAGCTAGTTACTCCAAAGGAAGTTGCCAGAGAAATCAAGACAAACCTGAATCCAAAGAAGGCACATGGATATGATCTTATCACAGGAGAAGTTCTTAAGCACTTACATAAGAAAGGTATTGTTATGCTGACGTATCTAATAAAGGCATCATTCCGACTAAAATACGTCCGACATGTCTGGAAAGTAGCAGAAGTTATCATGGTACCAAAACTAGGCAAACCACCGAACGAGGCCAAATCATATCGGCCAATGTCGCTGTTACCAATGATGTCGAAGCTCTTTGAAAAGTTGCTTCTAAAGAGAACGAAACCTATCATAGAGAGAAAGGAACTAATACCTTTTTAATCACCAATTTGGTTTTAGAGAAAAGCATTCGACTATAGATCAAGTTCATAGAATAAGAGATGAAAGCATTAGAAGAAAAGCTCATTTGCTCAACAATCTTTCTCGATGCAAGCTTTCGATAAGGTTTGGCACGAAGGATTGATACACAAACTAAAGAGTGTGCTACCTTTACAATACGTCGAGCTGGCTGCTAACATCCTATGTATCTGATAGACTATTCAGAATAAAACAGATCGATGAATACTCGATTATAAAAGAAGTTAAAGGTGGGGTACCACAGGGTAGTGTATTGGGACCAATTCTCTATCTACTATATACAAGTGACCTTCCACAGCTGGAAAATGTAACATTCGCCGCATTCGCAGATGACACGGCTCTAATGGCAGTGGGATCAACTATTGGAGAAGCAACTAGGAATCTTTAACTAGCGACTAACAGAATATGGAACAAAAAATGGAAGAAAAGAGAATCGGGGACATACCTCATGTCAAGATTAACGACGCCATAGTTCCATATGCGAACACTGCAAAGTTTTTGGGTATGACTCTGGATACAAAACTAAGCTGGAAAGAACACGTTAAGAAGAAGAGAGTAGAGCTTGGCCCCAAATACAGAGAACTGTACTGGCTTCTGGGAAGAAACTCTCAGTTGTCAGTACAGAACAAACTACAAGCTTACAAACAAATACTAAAACTGATTTAGTTATACGGCATCCAGCTTTGTTTTTTTCCAACTACAATATACAAGGAATTCAGACTTTCCAAAATAAAGTACTAAGGAATATGGTTAACGCTCCTTGGTACATACGGAATAGTGACCTGCATCGTGATCTTGGTGTCCCACACGTCATCCAAGAGGTAAAAACATTCGCCACCAAGCATGAATCTCGCCTAAACCATCACGTCAACGTAGAGGCCATGCAGCTACTGGACAACCACAATCTAGTGAGAAGACTAAAAAGAACTTGCGAGCCAGTGAAATGTGTAAAAAGCAGAGCACAGTGAGTGAATTGCTAGTGCTTCTTGTTTAGGACAAAGAAGTGGAAAGCCTATTATCTCGCATTACAAATTTTACAACGAACGAAATGAAGTTTTGGGAAAATGCCTTGGAATTTCAATTGGTTGGTAACAGTAGCGACACACAATTACTTATCTAATTAAAACAAATTTACACGCATATTTCTGGCGTCAATTGTTCTCAAGTTATACACATTTTCGTTTGTATTTACACTATACCTAATTGTTCCTTGTTATAAAGCAAATGCAGGACTACTGTCTGCATAAAACACAATTAATTTAATATAATACACTATACGCCAGTACGCCTTGTGTTACAAATTTATACAAATTTGATATGGAGCCTCTAAAATCTGAACAACACACAATAGACAAGGCATTAGAATTGGCAGGTATGTATTCTGTTCCTTTTTCGCTTCCTTTCTTAGTTTTCTAGAATGATTTTCTTTTGTACTTTCTACTAAATTCCTCAAAATAGTTAAAGGATAAATTAAAGTAGAGGAAATTCCGAATAATTTATGTCTACGACATTTTTTGGTAAAATTAATAGTTTAGCTGCAAGCGCAAATTCTATTTGATCGAGATCGGTCGCATTTGTATTGATATAATACTATATAGTGAGCCAGGATTCGCCAAATATTTCCAGTCTAATGATTGTACCGGTAGTGTCAAATGCTGATGTTTTGACAATATCTCACTATATCGACGGTCAATAGTATCAAAAGATCTCATATTGTGATACCGTGTACGGTCCTTGCCTGATGGCGTCGGATAGGCAGCGTGTTCAGCGTGTCCAAAATGCATGTGTTCTGTTCGTTTTTGGTTTGAGGAAGTATAATCGTCTATCGAATGGGCTGGGCGACTTGAGGCGGTTGAACATGGATAACACTAGGGTGTTGCATGCAGCACTATTATATCATAAGTTGCTATCCACGAGGATCCCACAATACCTCATGCGGAAGATAATAACCTTAATTTAAGATTCAGGGGTTTGTTTGCTCCACCTGCCAATCGCACTGAGCTGTATAAACGGTCATTCTCTTACCAGGTCAGTCACATATACAATGGTCTCAGGGAAGATATGCAAAAAATTATCGTTAAACAGTTTTGGGGGAAAGGTGAAGTGCAGACACGACTGATCTCAATCAAATAGATTCTCATGCAGCTAAACTATTAATTTTATATACAGAAATATGTAGGACGTTCACCTAACTTAAATATTTTTCTTTCAGGGTATGGAAAATATACGATTCTCTTGACGCTAGCCTGCGGATTTGTGATGTTTGGTGTAAATGCCGAAGTATACTCGGTTGGATTTATTCTGCCGGCCGCCGAATGTGATTTGGATTTGGACACAGGTTCAAAATCTATGATCGCAGGCGCTTGTTTAACAGGAATGATCGTGAGCTCCAATTTCTTAGGATTTTTATCAGATAGAAAAGGCAGAAGAAAAATAATCATTTTTTGCGGCCTAGCCACTTTTATGTGCAGTACCGTCTCTGCCCTATCATATTCCTTTCTGCCGTTTATCGTCTTCAAATTCCTAGGTGGTGTTTTGTAAGTACAATAAAAACATTTTTATCATTAAATATTTTATTGGAATTGTAAATAAAACACGAAATAAGCTAGGGTTGTAGATATATCGACTTCAAGTAACAACATTGTTTAAAATTATCGGTTATACAGGCTGTCTCAACAGTGCGATCTCGGAAGATAGCGAGGAATGCAAAATTGTGTCGAAATATAGGTCGTTCCATTTAAAAAAACATAAGTTTGGGTTGGTACTACCTTACGGAACACCCAGTATACACGTCAATATATTTAAAATGTGCGCCCCGATGTTCTGTATATATCAGTGAAATCAGTTTTAAAATAGCTTCTTTTACAGAGGCACAATCTTCCGAGATCTCACTCTTGTGACACCCTGTATATACAGAGTAATTTATAATTTTTTTAGGCGAAAATTTATATGGTTAATCACAATAAAGTTCTGATTCAAAAGTTTAGGTTTAGAGGTCTAAACGTGACGTAAAATACAAATCCAATAATTTTTAGTATTGGTGGCCCAGCGTCTGGAGTCTTTGCATATCTCGGAGAGTTCCTATCATCAACATACAGGTCTAGATCCATAGTGCTGTGCGGCTTACTGGCTGGCTTAGCACTCATCTATTATTCGTTGCTATCCTGGCTTGTCCTACCCATACAACACACATTCTATTTCTTCGGCTACAACTTCAACATATGGAGATTATACTTGCTACTGAACGCAGCACCCATCGGCATATCATCTCTACTGATAACCCTATTCCCAGAAAGCCCAAAGTTCCTGCTAAGCAATGGCCAACATGATAAATCCTTACAAGTATTGCAAACTATCCACAGGGGGAATAAAGGAACCAAATATCAATACCCTGTAGTTAATCTATTGTCAGAGGAGGAACAAACACAGAAGAGTTCTTCTTTGTACGAAGTTTTATTCCAACAAACAGTTCCACTTTTTTCAAATGGCAACCTATGGAAGACTTCTTCAGTCTGTATGATACAATTCGGGAATTATGCCATCTCCAGCGGGTTGCTCATGTGGTACACCGACATTTTAAAAGAAATCTCTAAAAGCAAGGAAGATATGAGCGTTTGCAATGCTTTAGATGCAGCTTGGCGCAACAACGACACAAGTTCCTGTCACGACGATATAGATGAATCAATTTTTCGACAGAATTTATTTATCGGGATTTTGTATTTAGTTGGCTACATCTCCATCATCATTGCGTTAAAGTATATAAGAAAAACATACATAATAGGTAAGAACACAAAGAAAAAATGGTTGTCCTAAATAGTTATACTTTAAGAAAACGATCGTTTTGATTTAAGACAGTTTTCAAAATAGTATGGAAGGATGAAGTTGTGAAATATAAAATAAAATGTCTGACCATTTCATTAACAAACATTCCCACAGTCAAAAAGATTCTTATCGTTAATAAACCAAGAAACAGCTGATCAATTTTGTACGCGACCTACGAATGTAGGTCATTGTCGCTCGGAGCGAGAATGGCCGGAGCGGAGGGAGGCCGATATGTTGCTGGCGGCATTGATTTGTCACCAGTTGCAACACAACTGTGGCGGAGTGTAGTGCATTTTCTTGCTCTGAACAGGGACGGACTACGTCTTTCTTTATTAATTTTCTCAAGAATGCGTTAAGTTAGACCATACGTACTTTGACAAAATATTCCACAGTCATGTATATTTGACTTAAATAAAAAAATTTAACGACAAAGAAATTTTTCCCCGTGTGTCTTTCTGTATAATTTTTTTGTTTTTTGTTTTTTTTTTTTAGCTTTAGCTCATATTATTTCCTGTCTATCAACATTAATAGTCGCCTTTACCACTGTACCACAATTAATTGACATATTCTTCATATTTTTGCTGGTTTTGCCTGGGATTTCTGTGCCTGTGGTCAACGCAATAGTTGTGGACCTTTTTCCTACAACCATAAGGGCCACAGCTATCAGTTTTACTATGACAATGGGCCGATTGGGCAGCGTAGTTGCCAGCTCGGTAATTGGCTATTTATTGAAATGGAACTGCGTCGCAACGTTTGGAATTTTCGCTGTCAGCATGTTGTGTAAGATTTTAATTAAATAATTATCAAATATTGTCGTGTATTTTCAATCATGAATTGTTTTAGGTTGGACTGCTGTCGCTATCGCCTTATCATCAAAAGATAAACCGCATGAACGAAAACGAAAGACATAAATAAAGATATTTTTAAAAGGTATATTGGGTATTTTTAATTTATCATATGCAGGAACTGGCTATTTACTCTTAGCAGTTTTCAACGATTTTGCAATTGAGCCGTCATTTCTATAATTTTCTCAAAATAGATAAATAATAAATTAAAGTAGAGGAAATTTTGTATAATTTATGTTTATAACATTTTTGGTAAAATTAATAGTATAGCTGCAGGAGCACATTCCATTTGATCGAAATCGTGTCTGCATTAACAGCAGGTAGCCAGGATATTTTGAAACTTTTGACAGTATTCAGAACGTCAGCGGTTGCGAAACGTCAATTCAACACGCAAATGCATGGAGAATACGATGAGGAGGAGAAACACGCGCGCATGTACGCTATGTGAAGCCAGCTTGGTGTTTCCATGGCGTTTACAAAGTCAATGTGTATTTCGAGTGCGGATAGCAATGTTGTTATGCATTTTATCAAGGATTTTGCAAATGAGCCGCCATTTCTGTAATTTCGTCAAAACAGTTAAATAATAAATTAAAGTAGTGGAATTTTTGTATAATTTATGTCTATGACGTTTTTTGGTAAAATTAATAGTTTAGCTGTAGGAGCAAATTCTATTTGTTCGAGATCGTGTCTGCATTAATATTGGATTTGCCAGATATTTTATTCTAATGACAGTCGGTAGTGTCAAAGGCTGATTTTTTGACAATACCTACTGTCAATATCTATCAAATTCTGGCTAATTCGTTTTATTTTAATGCAAACACGATCGATCTCGATCAAATAGAATCTCATGTAGCTAAACTATTAATTTTATATATGGTATAAAGTCATGTGCCTGGCCACATCAGATTTTTAATTTATCATACGCGGTATGAACACAATGAAAATCGTACAAAACAGCGAGAAATAAAAGCGCCATGTTTTAAACAAAATTCAAACTCCGTACAGAGCAGATTTTCCATCAAACACATCCTGCTATTTCTGCAGTCCTGTTCAGCAAGCTATTGTGCTGTTCCTGAAACAAGGACCCCACGTTTAGCAGGATTCCACCAAATCATCGTTTACATTTAATTTTGTCCGTTATTACTCGAAAATCAACTGGAATTTCGCAATTATCACAGTTTGAGTACCTTTTTCTGGAAAGCTATACGGTTTAATCGTAGTCAAAAATCAAACATCAGTATATAACTTTATCACCATGTCGCGTCGTATTGATTTTTGTGATACCTTCATATAAATTTGAGTTTGCGCAAACGTCATACCACTAGTTATTGATCTACCACGGTTTCAGGCCATAACCTCCTCGGATTTATGTTATCCTGGCTAAAAAGTTTTCTCGAAAGATGCGGAAATGTCCTTTGCAGGACATAGCAAATCTATCCTTGCGTAGTCCTGGACATAAGTGCGATAAAGAGGTCATAGTAGGACAATGCGGTATCACGATTTTCTGTAGAACTAACATTTTCCCTATTCAGCCGGAAATTCAGAAAATATTTCCACGCGTTTCATGTTCTCCTGATCAAACAGTTTTCCCGGAAAGCTGAAAATATCCCCGCTGAAATTCGCGCATGCTACGTCACTGAAATTTCAGTAAAATTCGATGCAACTGTTAAATCAATATTATTTTTAACCGTCTATTATAGACATTAAACAATTTAATTAAACTAATTATACAAATGCAGCTATATTAACACATTTAATAAGCGTGAAAAATACCAGGTCCTTGAAAATTCAATTGTTCTATCAAATCAAATCAAATCGACAAAGTAACAGCTTTGTAATAACAGAACTATTAATTTCTATACATGTGCTGCAGAACTGCAAGGTAAGAATAAGATGTACGTAAAATCTACAAGGAAACAAAACAGAAGTATTAATAATTCCAGTATTTCAAACCGTTAGTTTTTTACCATCATGAAAGTGCTCAAAGTCAGGTTGAAAAATTTTCCAGCTGTTAGAATTATCGGTATTTTCGATCTTTCCATTATTATCGATAGGCATTTGTTTACTTTTTGCGATTGAGAGTTCCATTCTGACATATAACATGCATCGCCTATGGTACTACTCTGAAATAATATATCAATACATAATTTAAAATCGTACACTAGCATCTAATACCATGTAAGAAAAATGCTTTTCTGTTCACCTTTGATAATATATCGTGCCCAAACCAACTGTAGATGGCACATTGGTTCATGTTGCAAAGAAAATATAACACTAATGTTATATACTGCATTCTAGAAGGCGACATCTACAAAAAATGGGACGTTTTTATGTTCAAACAAAAAAAAGTGTGAATATAAGATTTCCAATTTCCTTTCTAATGACTGGAGAAAATAACGAGATAGGTACTTGTATAACATAATATTCTCGATACTAAAATTTTACTACTTCATGCTTATTTCCTACTACAATGGTATATTATTATTCTATGAGCAAGTTTGCAGTACGAGCAGTAGGCGAGTGCCTTGCTATCTAAAAGTTTAAGCCTTTTGGAGACAACTTAAGTAGCACTTGTGTTTTTCTTTCTTAAAAATAAACTCACCACAAACACTTGAAAACCTGTGACGCACATAATGATCATGCTACACAAAAATTGAATGAAGATTCCATACGAGTACATATCTTCAATTTCGGCTACGAATCTAAAATAACGAAATAATTAAAAAAACTTCTAGTTTACGACACAAAACAGCACAAAACTTTGGCATTATAAAAGATCGAAATTCGAAAGTAGGAGGCCGGAATGTCCAAGCCCCCCTTCAGAAAAATGCTTATAACTCTGAAACGAAAGGAGTACAAAACTTTTGCTTGCAAACAGACGGTTTACCTTAAGATAACATTGTGATGGTCCACCGATATTTTAATCCTACTAAAAATAATCCTCTCCTTTTCCTTTATGGACAATTTCTCATCAATGTTGTGTCCTATATTTTCCAAATTGTCCTTTAAAATTTCGAATTCCGCTGCAGCTAAACTTATGAACGAAGCTGTGATACAGTCTAAGCTTGTGTGGTTGTACCCGTTCAGGACCAATGCGCTGAGCTGGTAGAAATAAACAACGAAAAAATACTTTTTTGTGTCGAAAGGAAACCATCCGGGTAAGGGTGTTGCGTCCTCGATAAACGGAAACACCGCGTAGAAGGCAATTGTCAATCCAACCATGGTTCTATACATTCTCGCAAAGAAACCAGTCATCCCTATAGCCCGTTTTATATGGACATCTTGTTGGAGAGTTTGCTGGTTAAATATCTCACTTCGAAGATAGTTTTCCAATCTGTCGAATTTCTTCGCCCTCAAGAGGACGTTGACAATTTTAAATAAGAACGTGGTTTGCGTTAATCCGAAATACAAAGCCTCCAAAATCTCCTCGAGATTCCTAATTTCTCTTATGATTTTCCCACCCATTGACACGATCAACGTAAACGAAATAATAAGACTTATAGTGCCTTTTATCACCATAAACAAAGTCCATTTTTCCCTGCCTATGGGAAAACCGAAAAAATTCAACAACGCCCTCTCCGTTGAGTAACAATCAAAGTGGGTTGGTCTTTTCATCGTCACAACCAAAATGCGCTTTATTTATGACGCGACATTCTTAAATAAAGACTTCTGTCATTAATTAATTATTTATTTAGAGTAGACGTCGTGCTTATAATTCGTCTAAATGCTCTTTTTCCACCCAATTATAACATTAATAATCTATTCCTAATCAAATATTAAATATAATAGTGCTTCTATAATCAATTTAAACTTTACTATTAGGTATATCAAGTTATTAAGTGAATTTGAAACGGCGAAATCGGTTAAATTATTGATACATGCGTCGTATGACAGCGAAATAGGAATACGCGGATTTCAGAATCTAAAAATTAGAACCGTGTATAATTAAAAAATCATAATTTTTCATTGGTATATCGATATTTTACCATTAGGAATGTCACTAATGACAGACTAAAAAATTTCCCGGCCGTTAAGAACGCGGGACGTTTGCTACGTTCCATTATTATAAACAATGTCTTCAAATTCTTCGGACTGCATTTGTACCAGTCTGCCATGTAACCAGCTTGACCAACGTCAGAACTCTGAAATTCAAATTGTGGTACATTAAGTGTTATGCAAAAAGTTGATTTTTCCTTATAAGGTATCTGCAATTCGACTTCTTTTTACGTCGCTGTACACGGTTCAAAGTACAGTAGAGCGTCGATTTATTGTGATTTCTTATGATTTATTTACTATTGGGTACTGTTTACTATTTGTTTATTTAATAGTGGAAAATACGAGTACAAAAGCAACATTTGTCTCGAAATTCTTCTTCTTCGTTCTTTTTGTCCGTATTGATATAACTCCACAGTTTATGTGTGTGTGTATGTTTTGATTTTCTGGCCCGACAAAATTTTGTTCGTGAACTATCACCTGGGTGGTTATAAATGCCGCCGCCTATTTGGTATATTGTGATAGTTCCTCCAAGCATCTGACATGTTCGCGGTAATATAAATTTAAATATAATAAAACTTTCAAAACATTCTTAGTTTGTGAAATATTTGGGTAATTTGACTAGATTCTCTATATTAGCAGTTACGTACCACCTACTCAAGTAGTTTTGATAACCTAATTTTTAATACAACTTTATACTAATCTAAGGCTTAATAAATCCGCACATAACATGTGGATGATATGTATATGAGGCCAAAAATATATATTATCAAAACATCATATTTATTATCTTTATTTTAGGAAATATATTTCAAAATGTTTACATATTTTCAGTACTTTTTATGTGGCATCTGTAGCAGAGCTATGCCCATTTTTATTTTAATTGTATTATGTTCTAAATTCCTTATATGTATATATATTATTCATATTTATTACTATTTGAAATTTGTAAATGTTTTTTCTACTTTGCGTTCGTTATAAACTCATAACGAAACAGCTTTCGGTGTTATTATGAAAACACTTGATCACAAACTTTTAATAACTTTTGGTTTTCCAAGATTTATGATATTGACGTCGAGTGTCAAATAAGGCTGACATCTCAATCGCTATTGGTTCGCGTCAGTCGCAGTTGTCAATTTTACTCTAACTACCAACTGTTGAATATAAAATTACTTTAAATTGTAAGATAACAATAGCATTTTTCGAAATTTATGTAAAATTAATGTCGCAAGGTAGAAAAAATAGTATATAACAAAACAACTCGTGCGCCTATTTTTGTCTTCTAAAACTTGTATTGGCTTTGTACAGGTTTAATACACAATTAGTTTCATTTAATAAATTCCATTTGGTGTTCGAACGGGCTATTGACCTAGGTCTTTCTGCCCTGCTCGATCTCTTATTTTGGGTGTCTTCTTGCATTATAATATACTATAACTGTTAGTTTTGTTGAAGTTAGAATGTTTTGTACGTTAATAATATACAAATACAAATCTTATTATTTCTATCACATACGTTAAATGAGTCAACAATTTCGGCTTTCATAATTTTGCGGAGCACTTGCAACAAGTTCGCGGAGCACCAGTGTTCCGCGGAGCACCGGTTAAGAACCACTGCTCTATTGTAATTAAGACACCCAATAGCCAGATATCTTGAGAAGGAAACATCAATTTACAAGTGGACATAGTCCTTAACCTGTCTGAATTTGCGACGTTTACCTTAAGGAGCTTCTTTTTCTGAAATAATCTAGGGCACTTACGTTAGTTAAAATATCCTGTCCGAACCAACAGCATATTCCAATTTGAAACGAAATGGTAAGAAAATATAATATAAGAGAGAGAAAAGTCGCAGTGAATGCCGGTACCTAAAATCACCATTGCATACGAGAAGCGACAAATAAAAACGAAGTTTTCCTTACAAATAGGAATCGTATTAACGTTATGCAAAATACCAGAACGCAGGCCAGAATTTGACAGAACCAGTTTGGAGAGAACATATTCTCAATTTTAGACACGAAACTGTAACGAAAAAGGTTACTTTACTATCAAAAATAAAATAATTCTCATAGGGGTTTTCAATAAGCAAATTTTGATAAATGTTTTTAAACGGTATTTTATTGGCTTGAAATGTCTTTCAAAAGTCATAAACAAGAACGCTTGAAAATAGCAGTTCAAGATCAGATTTATCTCTAAAAGTTTTGCTTATTGGACATTTCTGTACTTAATACATACTCTAAAATTGCATTGTGATGTATTATGCACTCTCTAAGCCTTCTATCGACAAGAACGTCTCTTTGTTTCTCATCAACTGCGTCTACGTTCCTAGCAATATTGCTTAAATTCTCCTTCAAAATATGGAACTGTGCGGACGCCATGCTTATCAAAGCAGATGGTATGCAATCAAAACACGGATTGTTATAGGCATTCATTATAAAACAGCACTGCTCAATCAAATAAAAATAATATCTATATTTCTCTTCATCAAAAATGAAGTACGCTGGTACAGCTAAATTATGATTGTCGACCAATGGAAAAACAGCATAAACTATCACCACCACAATACAACAATACCTGAACAACCTCACAAACAAGAAGTAACTATCCATACTAGATTTTATGAAACGATCTTGCTCGATTGTTTGACTATTGAAGTGTTTTGAGCCTAAAATTCGTTCCATCTCGAACAGTTTTGGTCTCTGGTACAGAAAGATGAACATTTTGCAGATGAAAGCCAGTTGACTTAAACAGAAACTTAATGTCTCCATTAGGTGCTTGAATCTCTTTAGATTCATAACTGCTTCACAGCTCATTGCGATCAGAAATATTATCGAAATCCCAATGGTAAAAATCAAATTTATTCTTGTGGCAAAAGCCAGATACTTATTTTTCGTTGGATATAGACCGGTAATAGATAGCATCTTCTTTTCAAAATCCAGTATGGACAACGGATTTGGTCTCTATAAGGTCAAAAAAAAGAAGTTAATATGCATCTTTTTTCTGTGTGGGATTCACAGAACTCTTTAGGAAAGTAGATAGCTAATAAAGACTCACCTCGATATGCATGATGGCAAGCATTGAACATCTCCACCAATGCAATTGCCTTTAAATACCTAACCTACAATACCAACACTATTGCTTATTTACTACCCTTTGATAGGGCCGCAATCAGTGCAAATTATGCTTCGATTGCAAAAAAATTGCAACGCAATTATTTCAGATTATGCATAAATCTTTGATGTAAAATTTTTAAGAGGTTATAGAACAGGTATTATGTGCTATTTGAATTGCCACCCGAGTTCCCTTTAATTAATGTTAAGTATGGCTTATCTCCAGTTGTAGTAGTTTTCGTGATATTTACAATTTATATAAAAATGTGTAATATTATCTAATAATGCCACTATTGTTTGTTATTTTTTGTTTGTCTCGCATTTGTAAATCAGTAATACTGTATTATACTGTATTAAAATACAACTTAAAAAACGGTAATTAATAGGTCCTACATTGTGGCCACCAAGGTCTCCAGACCTCAACAAACTAGGTTTCTTTTTATGGCGATATGTGAAGGAGCTGGTATACCAATCAGCACCTACTACACCAGAAGACACGAAACTTCGAATAACCAATGTTTTTGACAACCTTAGAGTAAATAAGAGGTACATGTTAAGAAACATCTCAATATCTTTTATGCAGCGTGTAATGCTTGCAGAAGAGAAAATGGGCGTCGTTTTGAACAACTTCCAATATTAATTAAAATAATTGTTGTTCTTGTTATCCAATGTTTATTAAGTGTTTATAGTTTGTTTCTGAATTTGCTTCAAACACCTTACTAAGTAAAAAGGGATTTATTTTTTAATAAACACTAATAGTAGCTAATAGCAGTTCTTTTTCTTAAATTATATGTGAATATACTATTACTGATTTACAACTAAGAGAAAACAAAAAGAAAGAACCAGTAAATAATGGCATATTTACATAATATTACACATTTTTCTTTAAATTGTAAATATCACGAAAACTACTAAAATTGGACATAGTTGACATAAATTTAAGGGAACTTGAGGGCTAAAGACTAAGGACTTAATTCGTTTATCTTAAATTGACATTTAACATAGTTAACTCAATTATTTTATTACGTTTCCTCTTTGTAACTTGATCTGGGGACATACTGTATATAGTGAACACTGAACACAGTATATTCGCACAAAAAAAAAACTAATTTAAAGATTCGTAAGCATGCAATAACAACGTTACGTTCAGAACCATTCAAAATAGTCAATAAAATTGCCAATCGTAATTGAACAATAAGGTACTAAAATACATGTGACTAACGAAAAATTAGTTTTCTTCGTGTGTATGCGTTATATGTTTCTGTGTATACCCAATGCAATGTCACTACTATAGGTACCTATACATAGGAATAGGTATAGATTCATACGTAACCAGTGTGAGTGAAAAAGTGCTGTATATTTTGCTCACTTGTTGACAAAATCATTTATTACCAATGGTACAGTTATACCTTAGTTGATCTCCAGGAGTTAACGGTGTAAGAACAGCTCGCTTCAATTTCAGCTAAATGTTACGCATTATAATCGCAAAACAAAAGGTAAGTAATTAAAAAAGAACTCTATTTCTATTTATTTGAAAATTAGCTCTGCATAAAATAAATGACATAGCTAATAAACATTTTCTCTACAACAAATACTGCCTTTGTTTAGTATGTAGATTGTTATTTAGTGAGCCAATACATAATTTGTTTGCACAAGGATAAACGTATTAATGCGCTAAATAAATAACAAGATTTGCGCATATATATCTGACAACGATAACGCAACATCCATGTGATAGAGAGTAAAGACACCGTAGTTTTTGAAATATCATGTCAACCGTTCGCGTAAAAACGGTTTCGAGAAAACCACCTCTAAAGTTTCAAGTACAGTTTGCAACGTGACATCGAGTACTTACAGTACTTTTCTGCTAATATGTTATACCAGGGCCATACTTTATTCGTTCCTCCACTTCGTGGAATATTTTTTGACATATTTGCTCATTTCTACGCCTTGTTTAAGCTTATTTTGTTGCAGCCTCGAGTGCACGTCTCGACGACCTCACCAGACGCTGTTTTTTGCGCAAATTCGCAAATATCTTCATAGCCTTTTTTTTATAAATTCCTGCTGCTGCATAAACCGCAATTTTGATAGGTTTTGAGCCACGGTAAAGATGTTTGGGTGCGAGGTGCCAGACAGTAGAATTGAAGCTTTAGCTTGTTGTTTTGAGTTTCTCCTCCCCAAACACCGTTCTAGTAACTCTCTCGACGACAAGTTGTTGTAAATCGGCTTGGTGGCATTAACGACATTTTCCCAGTTTTCTCGGCTTCGGTTTCTCGCATTTGTAACAACACTGTGATCCCGCGGGGCAGTATCTATGCTGGGGATTTTTATTCGTCCAGATCTTATGATGGAATTTAGTCCACACAGCATTGTACATATAATCAAAATTTTATTGTCTATCAGCACGTGAAGGAGTTTTTCTCGAGTGTTTCTTATCTATGACTGTTCACGAGAGAATATCGCAGAATAATAAATCCCACACAGCAAGATCTCTTGGCTTGAAAAAATTTTAACTCGAGCGGAAAAATTGTTGAGCGCGCGATCCGACCGATCCGCGCGCTTCGTAGTTTTGACACGCCGCCGATTAATTGCTTATAACGTGGCGCAATTTTGCAAATATTGCCTTGAAACTTCGTACACAATATATCGTTTACAATATAATATATCTTTGTGTGTAAATAAATCCTTTTTTGTGCAGATATGGGTGGTAAATACAATATGAACTCCAGCCAGTTTGAGTTCCTCAAAAACGATATTGAGTACTCAAGGAAAGGAGGATGTTTCGTTACAACACCAAAAGCGATAATTTACCTGATTATTACGATAACTATATCATTATTAGTCGGGTTTCTTGTGTATTATTACGGCCCGAATTCAACAGTCACAAAGGTTTTAGTTATTAAATCGAATTATTGAATTAAAATATGTATTTTTTAAATATTTTTAGTTGTCTAATAGAGCACCGGATATAGAAAAGTTACTAAACCAGTCGATAGAAAGTGTGCCGAAACAGAATATAAGATTACCGAAAAATGTAAAACCGTTTTACTACAAACTAAAGCTTGACCCGATCAAGAACGAATCCGGTGATAATTTTACTATGGTGGGGGAAGTTGAGATTTTTTTCGAGTGTTTAGAAAAAACGAAGACTGTCGTTTTAAATGCGGAAGATCTACAAATTCTTACAGTTGAGGCATCAAGCATTGAACTCGGAGTAACTAAAAGAAAAATAAGAAGTCTTGAGAATACAGGAGATAACGAATCTCAATTAGAGACAACTATTCCAACAACAATACCAACAACAATTCCAACAATATCACCACCAACAACAAAAGAAACAACAACTATAAATGAATTAACACCGTTACAATCTGAAGCTACAACAGCTACAATAAATACCGAAACTAAAGAAAGAGATACTGAAATCAGTACAACTTCTGCAACACCCAGTATTATCTCGACTACGACAACCCCGATCGTCAATACAACTTCGAAAAACATCGAAGATTGTGGCCCTAAAGTTAAACAAACCGTAGAAATTAGAGCTAAAGATCACAAAAGTGACCCCCTGAATTCAAAATATCTAATACATTTTCAAAAGGATTTAGTAAAAAAGAAAAATTATACGTTGAAGATAACATTTTCTACTAATATTGCCGAAAGTTTTGAAGGGTTATACCGGACCAGTTATACGCAAGGAGATAACAAAACGTGCGTATCTAACTTCGTATGTTAATAAACTAAATAATAGAAAACCAGTCAATAATTTAAATGTTGGTAACTTCCCAAATTACGGATACTAATTGACATATTTCGGATCGGAATTTCCTTCCCATAGCTTCCCATAAGAGGGGCTGGAAGCCGGCCGTCCAAATTAAGAACGCATGCTTGAATGGTTTGCTAATTTTTGCTGGAGCTTGTTAGTAAATATTCACCCTTATTTCAGATGGTTGTTAGCTACAAAATTCCAACCGATTTACGCAAGAAACCTTTTCCCATGTTTTGATGAGCCATCTTTTAAGGCACCCGTGCAAATGACAATCGGTAAAAACAGTAACCAAACGATTCTATCAAATGCGGCATTATTAACAAGCAGTAAGAAAACGTAAGTATATTGTCAAATCTTCTTGCATTCGATAAATAAATTAATTAAATTATATAATTTTAAGTAACTCCAGTGAAATCACATGGGACCATTTCGAACCTACAAGACCAGTTTCCACATATCTCTTAGGATTTGTAGTCGCTGATATGAATCTATTGGCAACCGTTGAGGGCAAGCCTAAACTACAAGTATGGGCGTCGAAAATTTCAGAAATTAAGGTCGGGTACACTGTTGAAGTTATAGAAAAGATTATCGAGTATTTCGAACAGTATTTCGAAGCTAAATACCCATCGGGTAAACTGGATATTGTAGCTGTTAGAGGGTTGCCAAGTTCGTCAACACAATCGTCTGGATTAATCCTAGTAAAGTAAGGAACAAAAAAAGTAGACACCCTTTAGGTAAGTATTAGGTCTTCCAATCCCGGGATCACGAAAAAGTTAAATCTAAATTATTTTCTTATTCTTTTGTTAATTGGTGAAGTCTGGGCACTGATCTACAATACATCAATTGATCTGCTATGTTTTAAGTATGAACTTCAATCTATAACAGCACCATTTCTGATTAAATTAAGTATCAAGGATAAGATATTCGTTTATACCAACATGGTGTTATAATAGGAGGAACAGATTTTGCAAGAAGTAGATATAATTCAATATGGAGCCAAACATCATTTTCAGCTTGTTTGCGTCTTTTTATTTACCTCAACAACAAAATTCAGGCTTTATTCAAAACATAAACGTAAAAATTAGTGGCGGATTTCTTTACCTGTACTCTATGATGTACTACAGAATATAAAATTTGTAAATAGGTATAAAATACAGCGAAAAACATATTGAAAATAAGTAGACAATATAGATACAAATTAATCTTTCGATGGTTCACTCCAATCGAACGAACGATATCGTTTCTTGTGCCGATTTTCAAATTTCTTCCAGTTTAAGAAATTTACCTTAATGTAACGAAATATTCAGGTACGATGTTGTTCCATCTTGAAGTGCATGTACGCCATAGATTGCGTCTCGGGTATAGCTTTTTTTGCCTTTTTAGTAAAAAAGTTGTGTCAAAAAGTGCACTGTAAAAAATGTATTTTATAATATGGGTTGGTGAACTATATTTGACATAACCGAAAGACGTACAAGTAATATTCATTCTGTTCATGACAAGAAATTGAATATTTAATATTCTAAGAAGTTTCACTGGATATTTGATCAATTTTCAACAATAAATATCGGTTTACTTGAAGACGCATTTAGAACTGGGTATAAAAGTCATTATATTTTGTAAACAATAATCGCTTTATGTAAAATGCAAACAGTTAGTCTATTTGAATAATAAACATCCATGACGTATGAATTCTAAAGTTATCCAATTTTATCTTAAAGAAGAAAACAAAAAATCATCAAAACATTGATTGGCCTTAAT
This sequence comes from Melinopterus prodromus, assembly GCA_964023965.1. NCBI lineage: Eukaryota > Metazoa > Arthropoda > Insecta > Coleoptera > Scarabaeidae > Melinopterus > Melinopterus prodromus. The sequence continues at coordinate 27,717,171 of OZ030398.1, read as the reverse complement.
ATAAAAAATGGAAAATTTGGCTCGATCAAATAATTTCTTTTGCCGTGACTATTCTTGAAACATTCTACAAGAACGTTGAGAAAATCGAAGATGGAAGAGCAAGTTATTGTCTTAATTGAGTTTAAATTTTGTTTATTATTGATGTCAATACGCACACTTTGACACCTTTTAAACCGATAATGTTACCGATAAGGTTTCCTACTTGTAAGGTAAAATTTGAAAACACGTCGATCAAGTTTCAGGGTAAAAGATATTGTCCAATCAAGTATATTTTAGGCGTTTCTTACTGATTAGATTTGGTAACTTTTGGCATGAATCCCGGGATCAATCCCAGCATCCCGGGATTACAAAATCCCGGGGTCAGTATTTTGTCCGGGATTGGAAGCCCTAGTAGGTATTCTTGTTTAATCTACAATATATTATACGTGCGCAGGGAATCTTTGTTCTTGGACGGTTCTGACTCCAACCAAGAAGGTAGAAAGTTGTTATTCAGCGTGCTAGCTAAAAATTTAGCTACGGAATGGATTGGAAACCTAGTCTCCATTGAATGGTGGAACGACTTCTGGTTAGTTAAAGGCATGGCCATACTTATGGAAGAAGAACTGGCAACTAATGTAAGTAATTATTCTAAATGCTTCGACAATTTTACATTATTTGTTTAGATAGAGAAAAGGGAGTCAGAATTTTCGTTGAGGGTGACGATTCCAACCCTACACGCCGACGACTTCAAATCGACAAGAAATCTACATTTTGCAGTGGATAACAATCTGCAAATTAACGAAGTTTTAACAGATGTCCATCATAGGAAAGGCTCCTGTTTATTGAGGATGCTCAATAACAGTCTAGCCCCTATTACTTTCCAAAGGGGGGTGCAGCTATACATAAGAACTTGGTAAATAAAACGTATGTGCAATAAACTTATCACTAAATTTTAATTCTTGCAAAATTAGGCAAGATAAGTCTGCTGTTGTTGCCGAACTTTGGAGATCAATCGATATAGCTGTCACCGAAATAGATGGACTCCCAAAAAATGTTAGTATTGGACAGATTATGAAAACTTGGACTGACCAGACCGGATATCCGTTGATAACTGTAACTAGACACGGAGATGGTGTAATGATCAATCAGACCAAGTTCCAACTTGATCACGGCACTTCAGACAACAGCCTATGGGTTGTACCGTTAAACTATATGATCGGTGGAGAAAGCAACGCGACAATCGAAACTCTATGGTTGACAGAAAAGTCGATAGTCGTCAACAACATAAGCGAGCACTTCAACGAATCTTGGATTCTCTTCAATGTCGACCAAAGAGGTAAGTTTCTCTTCGTATTAAGAAATCTCGTACCAAGCCGAAAACGATTTCTTGTAAAAACTACTCAACTATACTGTACATAAAATATTTCCGATACCATTTAAACAATTAAATAATCTACGAAAATCGGTAGGAGAAAAATCGGCGTAGGATAGGCGGCGTGTTGAGCGTGTCCAAACTGCATGTGTTCTGTTTGTTTTTGGTTTGAAGTACGAAGTACGATCATGTATCGAACGGGCTGGGCGACTTGGGGCGGTTGAACATGGATAACACTAGGGTGTTGCATGCAGCAATATTATATCATAAGTTGCTATCCAAGAGGATCCCACAATACCTCGTGCGGAAGATACGCTGTAGAACGGATGTCCTTAACCTTAATTTAAGATTCAGGGGTTTGTTTGCTCCACCTGCCCATCGCGCCGACCTGTATAAACGGTCCTTCTCTTACCAGGTCAGTCACATATACAACGGTCTCAGGGAAGATATGAAAAAATTATCGTTAAACAGTTTTGGGGGAAAGGTGAAGTGTTGTCTGTTTGCTCAACAGGGTGGAGTTTAGGCATTGAGCGCACATCGGAGGCTGTTTTAATTTTTAGAGATCATCTCATGTGTTCATACTTTCGTTCATACAGTTCGTACTTCAGAAATAGTTAATCATTTCCGAAATTTATAGGTTACTACAGGGTTAACTATGGAATACCAAACTGGAGTCTACTAATAGAGGCACTGAAAACCGACCACACAAAGATACCGATAGCAAGCAGAGGTCAGCTGGTTGATGACGCTTTCGAGCTGGCAGAACATGGCTTATTGGATTACCAGATACCATATGAACTGTCACAATACTTGACCAAAGAGAGAAACTACATTCCTTGGTCTGCAGTGTTGGCGAGCTTCGAATTTGTTAGGGGTGTTTTAAAATCAACGTATGTCAATGGAGCGTACGAGGTATTATTTGGTGTTCTATAACTTGTCTTATGACTCTTATTTAACTCATTACCCCTAAAAATTAAATTACAGGATTACATCACACATCTAGTGGCGTCCCTTTTCGACAATTTAGGCCCTGAGGACAAACCAGGCGATTCCAGCAATGACATCCTCCTTCGTAAACTGATAGTCGAAACAGCATGCAGCGTCAACTATGTTAATTGTACCAAATGGGCAGTGCAACGAATGAACGAATTTGTGGAGAATGGACAACAGTACGATGCAAACAAATCGATGACAAAATAACAAGTTTCTGAAACACGAAATTGAATTGTTGTAGGATTTCAATCAGCAATAGAAAAACTATTCTATGCACAGGAATAAAAATGGGAAACAGAGTTGAATGGGGGATTCTCTTTGATAGGCTGCACGAAGTGGAGTCCACTACAAACGTCAAAGATTTGTACTTAGCTTTGGGGTGCTCAAAACACCAATGGCTGATAAACAGGTGAAATATATAACTACATAAAAATATTTACCAGGGCCATACTTTGTTCCTTCCTCCACTTCGTAGAATATATTCCGACCTCACCATACCGTACACTAATTCTAAAGACCTGTCTGAATTTGAGGCGTTTACCTTAACTCTTCTATAATGGCTTATATTATTTTAGGTACCTTCAGGCGACACTGAACGGCACTATTGAGTGGCAATATGTGCCGTACGTGTGGCAATCACTGAGACAGGTTCCAGGCCTATCGTTCGGATTCAAATTTTTGCGAGAAAATTGGGCCAAAATTTATTCGATCTACAAAGACAAGACGTATATACTCAAGTCGATAATTAAGGACTTCTTGAGCGCGTTATCAACAAAAACTGATCTTGAGGATGTACGTATTTAGCGCAAGTTAATATTGATTCGAAAAAAAAAAAAATGTTATTTTTTCTTATTTTTTAGTTGTCCCTCTTTTTTCAAATGCACGAGTCTGATCTTCAAGACTTTTCGCCGTTGTTTCAAGGTGTTGTCGACAGAATAAAGGCTAGAGTGGAGTGGGCAGAACGGTATTTAAGTACGATAGATCTATGGTTGTCCACACACAATTATAAATAAAGAAATATAACTGATTGACCTACGACTTTTTTTCGTCAGGTGTTTTCAAAAATGACCGTTTTTGTATCTATTTTTCGATACGCTGCGCTGGCAATGAATAAGTAATAAACAGATTCCAAAGTTCGTGTTGTCTCTTCTGTTAAACGTTCACAGCTGCTAGACAGCCTTAAATTTCATCGAGTATCCAATAACAGCATATTAACCATCATAATTCAATCTGTTGTTGATACACACGATTATTTTATTATCAAAAAACCGACGTTATCGGCGCGAAAATCGAGCAAATTCTTCAAAATTGCCACCGCAAGCTGTTGATTCGGTGTTTCTCTTTCAGCTAAAAACAGAGAGCCGAGATAGCACTATCTAACACGACAGATTTGGTAAACAGATTCGCAGTTAATGGAGGTAGTAATCATGTACTTGTACTACCCTAATGCTTCGCTATAATACAAGCAGAGATACGTTCTCTTTTTTTGCGAGCAAACTTGAAGTAATGTCAATGAATAGTCGTCGATGTATTCGGGCCATACTGTTCCTGGCGACGCTCACTTCAGCTGTTTCAACTGCACCTAATGATGATAATGTAAGTTGATTAACCATCTGGTATTTGTTTAAAGATTTAAGAGAGATAAACGAGTCTAATACGTTTGTTAAACATAGCAACTACCTGTGTATGTACTATACATATTTAGTAGCCGTGTTAGCTATATTTAGTGTATTCAAGGTTTTACTTTAAATGTTGGAAAATTAATCCGAACGCCCAAAAAGAAATAATAATAATAAAATAAATCACTGAGTAACGTAGGGAAAAGTCATTTTTGTTGGTTCCTATTTAGAGAAAAATGTTCTTTTTGTACTCGTCTTTTCCACTATTAATTAAATAAATAATAAATAAATAAGTACGTAGGCTTTCGCGGCCAGAATCATTTAGAAAATAAACTGCTTCCGGGTTATGCCGTGTGTCAAGATTTGTTAATGCTGACGTTTCGCGAACCATGTTGCTCACTTCTTCAAAGCTAATTGAATACTGAAGACCTACCAAGAAACATTCTCCCTTATATACCTGTATTTACACCTCACTGCGCACATCTGGAGCTACCGCTCCCATGTGCTTTTCCACCTGACCGCGTTAGGATCGATTTCCAGACCCTAGTACTACCATCCTCGCGATTGATGTTAGGATGTTTGTAAATTTCGATGGCTTTTCTAATAAGCCTTCGATGATAATTGCCAACCCTTGCCAACATCTTCACGTCATCGAAAATCATTGTTTGTCCCGACTCGTGGCAGTGTTGAGCAACAGCGAACTGTTGAATCTTTCGTAGCCGGGTGTCTCTATCGTGCTATTCTACCGATTCTTTCTGATACCCCACTTACGTATGGTAAGCAAACGACTCTTGTCGCTCCTCTGAGACTTGCTGGTTTCTTTGTGCGCCACCTCGTATGTCAGACTTGGTGTATCCATTCTGACGTAGAGCCCACTCCACGTGTTTCCGTTTGTTGTCCAAGGTGCTGGAGTCGCACACGTTCTCGGCTCTGTTGAACAGAGTGTTAATAACACTTCTCTTCTGTTGGGGATGGTGGTGTGATTTGGCGTTCAAGTACCGATCGGTATGTGTTTTCTTACGGTAGACCGTATGTCCAAGCGTACCCGTTGACATTCCGTATACCAGCACATCCAAAAATGGCAGCTGATTATGCTCTTCTATTTCCATCGTGAATTTGATAGAAGGATTACCATTGTTCAGGTGGCTAAGGAACTCAGTAAGTTTATCTGTACCGTGTGGTCAAACTACAAAGGTAGGTATTAATGAGGTTTGTTTCTTGGTAGGTCTTCAGTATTCAATTAGCTTTGAAGATTGAACTTCTATCCAATACTCGTATGTTCTACTATTTAGTCGTCATATTTGATAATCCGAACAATTTTATAGTCCGATTAGTTCGGATTATCGACGCTCTACTGTACCTACAATTTGAGGAATAATATTTTATATTAATTTACGAATCATTGCGCGACATTGTAACAACATTCTAAAAAGAAATACTTTTTTCAAGTTGCGAGACATTGTTTTCGGGCTCGCCACGAGGTTTCCTCATATATGTATTCCAATATCGACGAGAAAATAACGAAATGTGTTATAATCTACAATGTTTTCTAGGCCCATTGCAACGAAGACGTCACTAACGGTTTTGACACCGACTTCATATGGCCCGCTACGAATTCCTCCGGTTTCTACACATCGCAACCACAGTGCTTCGACGACAATGCAACCCTAATAACGAGGGAATGCGCTAACAATACTTGGCATCCAGAAACGATTGCCTATTGCACAGAAATCAACAAAGTAACCAACACCAAATCTCCGATAAACACAACGGATACAGTAGAAGCGTTTTTGACGTTCGATAGGAGAAGACGCGACATGTATCTGATGGTCTACCATCCGGATAATGTCAAAAAAGTTACCTGCCACACCTTCGGTAAGAAGTCAATCGGTGTAAAACTGATTTTCGACTCACGAATCTTCAACTGGGGCCATTCGAGCTACACGGTGCACAAACTAGACTTGGAAGATCTACCAAACGTTTATTGGTGTAAAATCCTTCAGAGGGATTGGAAGGCGGTTCAAACTGAAGACGTCGTAGGCTTTGGCGAAAACTACTCCAACGAATTTGCTGTTAGAGTCACGGTAAGACCTGGAACTGGTGGTTACGAAGAACTGTTGAAGAGTTCCTCTAAAGTCTTCGAGGACGTCTGCGATGACTTGGAAGTAGACTGCAGACTGATGGAAGTCTTTAAAGTCGACGTTAAGCGCCGAAAAACAGAGCTCTTGTACCATTTGACGTCAAACCGAAGAAAACAAGTCATTTCGGAGTTTTACGAGTTTACTAACCGTATAAAATATTACCACCCTAGTGTTATATCCTTGGAGTACCTCAGGAGCAGCGATTATTGTTTACCGGATAAAACTATGGAGTTATACTTCAGTTTAACGCCGCTGGGAGCGTATACGAGACCTAGTAGGTTATGTCTGCATGAGAACGGCACCCTGGTCACTAGGAGGTGCGCGGGTAGTTTTTTATACGGGGCGGAATGGGTAAAATTTAACGATAGGTGTTCGGAGAATGCCTATGTATCAGAATTCACCCAATACATCTACGATGTTTTAACAAATTTTACCTTAACGGTTGATTCGTTTCGGAATATAACGAATTCGTTTCAAACCCTACAAAACGTTTCAACCCTAGATATCTCGTTGTTATCCGATAGTTTATACGAAAGTAGTAACTTGGCTATACCTGGTATCGAATCAGATTTCATTGCAAGCGTTAATGGTTTGTTTAAAATCGATAAGGGGGTTTTGAAAAATTCTCAGGTCGTTCTAAACTCGACCGATAGGATCTTGGACTCGATTGAAATGTTTTTGGATAAGAAATCTGCTGAAACCAATGAAACCCACCCGAGTTTGCTCGTACAGGAAGAGAACTTGGTCGTCTTCATAACTAAGCCTGTTTTAAGTAATCTATCGGGTATTTTGTTATACGGTAATTATTCGGCATCGTTTTTGGATTACTCGATAATAGAGGTGTCGATTAACGAAACAATTGAAGATTTCGAGGACGAGGACGGTTTAGAATTAGCTGTACACGTGCCGGCAAACCTCTTCAACACCCTAACGAATAATCTAACCCTCGGGGAAAAATATAATTTGTCGCTGATCATCACCTTATATAATAATGACAGTATCTTCAACGAGGATAACGCGACATCCCTCAGTAATAGTCGGATAATCAGTGTTACAATCCCTGGTTTGGGTTCGTACCTAGAAATCCCTATACCCCTTATTTTCAGACCTAACCTGAAAACGTACAAGGGTAAACCGGGTTGTGGGTTTTGGTACTACGGCCAAACCAAGAAAGGCAAATGGTCCACCACTGGTGGAGATTACACTCGAACAAATAATACAATCCGTTGTAGCTACAATCATTTGACTCATTTCGCCCTTCTGATTTTGACAGCGAGGACAACAACTAGCGATACCGAAGGGGTGTACGTAGTTGTGGACGGGCATCTGGCATACACGTTACCGCTGAGTATTATAACAGTGACAGGGTGCACGATCTCGCTAATCGGGGTTTTAGGTATTTTCATAACCGCTATTAGATTTCGAAGATTCAGAGAGAAGTTAGGTACGAAAATTCTAATCCAATTATCGATAACGATCATATTGGAAATCATTTTGACGCAGTTAGCCGGTCTGGATAATTGGCTCACAAAACCCAACGTCTGCACAACAGTCGGTATACTTTTACATTACGTAGTCCTATCAAAATTCTGCTGGATGTTCGTAATAGCGGTCCTTCAATACATTCGCTTCGTCAAAGTCTTAGGCGCCATGCCCAAACAACTATTCCTCAAATCCATACTGATAGGATGGATATTCCCCATCCTCCCAGTATTATGCACATCTTTCTCAAACCCTGATAGTTACACTGCTGGCATACAAAACTTCTGCTATCCCAAAAACGATTCCTTATATTTCGGGTTACTACTACCGGTAGCCTTGATAATAACATCGAACGTTCTAGTATTCGTAATGATTATGACCAGTATTTCGCGTAGCAAAGCTGTACAATACGATAAGAGCGGGCATATGTTACGTAGACAGACTTATTTGGCGATTTTGTTGTTCTTCATGTTAGGTTGCCCCTGGATTTTTGGTATTTTAGCCGAGATGTTGCGCGACGTTTGGTTCGAGATTATTTTCGTGTACCTCTTTTGTTTAACCGCGACGTTACAAGGTTTCGTTCTGTTTGCTTTTTACGTCGTCCTCGATAAGGACACTAGATTACTCTGGACAAACTACATCAAATCTCATATCTGAGTCATGCACATATTATAAGTACACGTACCCATGTGTTATTTAAAGAAAAATTGTATATTACGTTAGTGTATAATAGGCTATGTTGTATGATTAAGCGATGATTATAATAAAATGTCTTAGTAGAATTAGTAGAATTATTGCTTGTATTTAATTACTCGGGAACTCAGTAAGTTTATCTCTAGCGTGTGGCCAAACCACAAAGGTATCATCAACATATCTGACCCAATGCTTGGGTTTGTAATGACTTGACCTGAAGGCTTTTTCTTCAAACAATTCCATGAGGAAATTGGCGATTACCGGTGAAAGAGGTGATCCCATGGGAGCACCCTCTACTTGCGCATACACAGCAATATCAGGACCTTGCATTGATAGATCCACCTTTAGTGGGCAATAATTTTATTTTGATGCAGGATAATGCCCGACCATACACCAAAATAATAGTGCGAAACTTCTTTGAAGCTGCGGATACCACCACATCACAGTCGCTTGCGAGAATCCATACAAAAATAGTGTATATACTATAATACTGATATCAGAATTCGGAACAATTAACAAAAATCATACATAATAGGTAAGGAAAAAGGTTATTTCTCGGGCAATTCCGTCATTCGAAGAAGCAACCTAAATAAATAAATAAATAACCTTTTTCCTTGAATATCTTACCGTCGATAAACCTTTTCCATCTATAATAGGTAAGGTATTGACGTTTTGCAACAACATTTAATATAAGTACTTACATAATTATATTTAAAGTAACAACAGATTATTCTTAAAAATTTCAAAACAACTAATAAATAGCTTAACTATTTAAGAATCAAAATTCGCAGCAAGTAAAATATATTATCTTAATAAATAAGGGGTATTCTTAACAAATAAATATGTTTTTAATATTTTAAATATTTCAAAAACTGCGATAGTTCATTCTTTAATAAACCATCATCAATATATACATATATTCTCTGAATATATACTTATTAAATTTGTGGTGCAGTTTTCATAGTGTTTTTGAGATGTTAGGTACTTTGAATAAAATGTTATTTCCAATTTCCAATCACCTAAGATTCTGTTTCCATATCATCAAAAAATACAGTTATTTCGAATGCCATGTGCTTTATCAGTTTTTAACAAGTAGAAACGTAACGTGTCAATATCTGGTCCTCATTAGTCTCGTACAGTATTTGATAGTTTCTTTTATTGCTAAAAACATGAGTTTTAACTGTTAAAGTTCAATTTGATATTCTTACTACGGTAATTTATTAATTACCTAATTCATTTATAGTTTATAAAAGATTGATTTTGGTTGCCAACCGGCAGGAGCGCAAATATAAAATTCACTATTCTTGAGACGGGTAATAAATTAATTAAAGATTAGTTGGGGCCTCGCTGCGAAGAGCCTAACTCTGCTGGCAAGATTAATGAGGGCTGGCATGGTGCGGTAGTAAATTACAGAAGAAATACGTTTCAAAAATACTGCTTTGGGGGGCCCTGGGCAAATACCCGTTTTACCTATGAGATAACGCGCCACAATATCAATAGTAGGCGTAATTTAAGATAATATACCAACACGACATCATTATATTATAATAGCACGACACTATCTCGCATATCAATTTAGGCTATAATTCATACGAGGCGTAAAGTGTCATCCACGTTCGTGTTAATATATTCGTGAGTGATATCTCCACCATATAGATTACAAAATAGCTGTCGCTCCGATCAGTAAACAGTATTAGCAGCTCATTCTCTTCACACGGGTAGGTATGTGTATTAATATACATATGTATAATGTCATTGTAATACGTATGTACACGGGTGGATCAAAAAGTATATAGAAAATATATCACTAACCAATGTTGCATTTGGTTTTCTTCAAAAAATTCCAACGCTTATTCCCAGCCTGTGTCCAAAGTCTTCTGAAATAAAGAATAAATATGAATAGAGGAATCAACTGAAAATATAGATGATCGTGAAAGAATTAGTTTTTCATGGAACCATAATCAGTAATTTCACCGTTACTGACAAAATATGTGCAAACTAGCAATTGCAAAGAACGATAATGACTACTATGATCACATATTTTATGGTTTTATTATTTCTAAGCGATAAAACTCGATAAAACCTACCTTTTTGAGGTTATGTTTCCACCCAACTATACCCATCTGTCAACCCACCGGCCGCAAGTTACAATATCGCTCACATAATTTTAGAATAGTTCAATTATCACGATATAACACTTGTAACACGAGTAAAACTATTTAATTTATCAGACATTTATAGCAAAAACGTTTGCAAACGCGTTCACACGATAAATTGCGCGTAAACTAACCTAAAAATAGATTTAAAATGGCCGATAGGGACACAGTGAACCGCTAGAGGGCGCTACGGTTAGGGGTATTAATTGTCAAGAAATTTGCTGATTTCCTTGAGGTTATGTTTGCACCCAACTATACCCAACTGTCAACCCACCGGACGCAGTTACGATATCACTCAAATAATATAACAATAGTTCAATTATCACGATATAACACTGGCAACATTTTTAAAAATGTTTAATTTATCAGGCATTTATATCGAAACCCTTGCAGACGCGCGCGGTAAACTAAAGGGTTAAAAATCCGCCGGTAATGCAGAATTCTACACTATTTAGATTTGAAAAAAATAAATTAATTTCTCCAAATAAAAAACTCAATTACAAGATAATTTAAATTAGCATATTATTTATTTAATAAAGATATATAGCTCAATTTACAATTTGTTCTTATTTGCTTTATTATGCAAAAACCACGATATATTAAACAGGAAGCTCGGGGGGCTTAGGATGTGGTCTTGCGCCATGTACTTCTCCACTTCGGGTACCGTCATTTCGACGACTTCAATAATTTCATCGTCAATGCCACCCCCTTCGGAAACTTTCATATCGTCGGTGATCTCGCAATAATAAGCTGTTTGTACGCTTCCGGTGGTTCCGACCCCACTTCTATACGAAGCAATACGTTCCACCTTATCGGGGCTAACTTTATAACCGCATTCCTCCAAAATTTCTTCCGCTACTATTTCGTCCAACGATAGATCTTTATCTACGATCCCAGCGCAAAGTTCTAACGTAATTCCTAACTCGGCAGGGTATTTACTGGTGTCGATTGCTTCTTTTCGATCTTTTTCAGGAATGCTTCCGAGGTAGACGGCCGGACGGAATTGTTTTACGAAAATTAAGACGTCCCTCGATGTATTATACAAAATAACAGCTACACTATCGTGAATTGCTAGCAAATCCCAGGATTTTTGCTTGCCATTCTGGGTGTAATGCATGGTCATCGGTCTCACATAGATTGAATCCTGTAAGGGCTTCAAAAATACTTGCGTTAACTTATTCATCTTTGATTTTTGATGCTTCAATGAATGGTGCTTCAATGTTTACTGAAACCGCACGTCAAAATTTATTGAACTATGCACTATGTAAACTTGTACAATCAATAATGTCAATCACACCATAAATAACACATAAATAACGAATAAAATAGTTGCTAAATAAAACGATAATCTGAATAATAAAGCCTATGGCCACTTTATTTTATAAATATCGTAATATTTCTCTTTTATATGCATAAATGTGCTATTTTTTTAATTTATCCTGTATAGCAATTTTATAGGTTATCCATCTGTCATAATCCCTTCTATAGCAAATCATTATAGAAATCTAATATACCGACACCGCCGTGTTACGCAAATCTCCCGCTGATGGCAGCACTTGGCAGATATTTTTTGAAATTTAATTTTAATCTTTGTTTGATATGGAATAAAGGACTACATTATTGTACGAATGTAAACATCAGCGTTTTATATGCAATAAGAAACCGCTTTGTTCGTTATCTCTGAGCACCGGGCCGGGCTATAACTCATATCGACTCATATTATTTGTGGTTATGTAGTGGGGGGGGTTAAGAGCACTGATAACGACTATCAAAGAGAACTAGATGTTTTCACATCCGGTGATAATAACCACTATAAACTTATAAGAATTATGGAGAAACCGAAAGTATTAATATTGGGCGGTATGTATTATATTCGTTGTATTATATGCGGCTATAATTGTTTTTTGGACATAACCTTAAAAAAACGCCGACTTGATTTTATTCGTTAATTTAAAGATAAATTACGAAATTTTTTGTGTGTTTAGGGTGCGGATTCCTTGGGCGAAACCTTACTGCTTATTTGGTAGGCAACGATTTGGTTAGTCATGTTCGAATTGTCGATAAAATGCCCCCGCAAGTGGCATGGCTCAACGGGGAGCACAAAAAGCATTTTGATAGTCCGATAGTTGAATTCAGGAGTGCCAATTTGATAAATCCAGGTAATAACAATATTTCCCTTTGTTATTTATATACAGGCTGATTTATTTCTCAATCTATATAATAATAAGCTAAGTATAATTGTAGAATCTTGCGCAAATGCCTTTGCAACTGAAGGGAGCACGTGGGATCTCGTTATAAACTGTGCTGGAGAGACAAAGTCGGGTCAATCGGATCCCGTTTACCAAGAAGGTATTCTAAATTTGAGTTTAAACTGCGCTAGGAATGCCGCAAAACTAAATGTGAGACGTTACGTTGAGATTTCTGCTGGGCAGATGTATTCTAACGATAAAACCCCACATAAAGAAGATGGCCCGTTGGACCCTTGGACGTTTGTATCAAAATGGAAGTCTCGAGTAGAAAACGAATTGCCTAATATTCCGAATTTACGGTATACGATTTTACGGCCAGCTCTTGTTTATGGTTACGGTGACAAAGCTGGTATGACAACCCGTTTGATTGCTGCCGCCATCTACAGAAGTTTAGGCGAAACTATGAAGTTGCTATGGAATTCGAATGTTTTATTGAATACAGTTTGGGTTGAAGATGTCTGTCGAGCAATCTGGTTCGTTTGTCAACAGGACGATACAGTAGGAGAGGTATTTAATATTTTCTATGTAATTACACTTGTCGACAAGTAATTTTTGCATTGCTCAAATATTTTTTGTATTGGACAAATATTTGATCAAATGCTTACAATAATTTGTCGACCAGTATTTTAATTATTTATATTTTTAATTTTCTTTTAGATGTACAACGTTGTAGATGATGCATGTTCAACGCAAGGTTCTCTAGCGGACATTTTGTCGGAATTATTTAACTTAAAAGTTGATTATTACGGAACTTTAGTTTCAACTGTTGTGGATTTAACCGCAGCTGCTGACGAAGCCAATGATAAGCATTTGGGGCCCTGGGCAGAAGCTTGTAGAAAGGATGGAATTCAGAATACGCCCCTGTCCCCGCATATGCATTCGGAATTATTGCTGAAAAAACATTTGAATTTAGACGGGACAAAATTAAAAAACCTCGGTTTTCAGTACGATGTTCCCAAGCCAACTTTGGATAAATTCAAATCGATCATCAATGATTTTATCGTCATGCAAATCTTCCCTCAATGTCTTATGGAATGATTTTTTTATATATACGTAGAAAGTAGCTTTTATATCGCTTTATTTCTATTGGTATTTTGTGATTTATGTAAGTTTTGAAAAGTTTATATACGCGCGTAAAACATTCCAGGCTGTTTAGTGCTCTTAAATATCTATATATGTATTGTGATTTTGATTTCTTTTTAGGTTATATTTAACAGTTATAAGTCAAACTGGAAATGCTCAATTTTGAAACGCACAATTGTAAAAAAATGTTAACGTACTTAACTGTAATCATTAGGAATTACGATGTTGAAATTTCTATATATTGTTATTCGAAAATTTGTTATTATTGAATTGAATAAAACAATATTCTTCCTTACGTTCCTTTTTTTTGTCTACGATATTCAGAAATACAAAAAACGAAAATGAACAGCATTTATTTGCACTTAATCCTACAAACAAGTTTAAACACTCCTAAATAACAGAGACAAACATAATTTCGAAATTAACACAAAACTTTCATATTCAACATTCTAATATTTACAATAAATCCCACACAGTGGAACTACACGTAACGAGAAATTCTTTAAATATATATAAACGTAACATAACAATCTCAACTTTATTCATTTATTTCTTATCGTCTTTCAAGAAAACGAACCCAGCATTTTGGGACTTTCTTATATTAAATCGGCGTCAATTTTAGCACCCATTCTTCTTAGAGCGATAATGGTGTTTACGGCTTTTATCCAGCGTTTTTTGATCACGTATCTCTTCAATTTTGTCTTGCTTAATTCCATTTCAGGATGAATGGCACTATCTAACATCCACGGATGATTCAGTGCACCTGAAGGAGTCAATCTTTCGCTAAAATATTTAAACAGAACAATTATAACTTAGCAAAATTGAAACTTTTGGGGTAGGTATTAAGGGTATGACGGAAAAAAATATTTGCGTTGTTGGTATGTAAATATATTTCAGGATTATATAATACTCAATAAATAGACAACAACAATAAAAATGGACAATTTCAATTGATAGACTTAATTATTATACTCTCAATAATAAATATTTATATTCAGAAAAAATAAACAAGTATATAATAAAATAATGGTGTATATATGGTGTTTAATAGTAAGGCAGTGCTTAAAAACGTGGCTTGTATATCAACTATGTTTGTACAACAAAATAATAAACAAGAAACAAAAAATAATCCAAAAAAATGCAAATAAGGACAATTTAAACATCGTTCACAGTTGTATTGAATAAAATGCTAAGAAAATTGTCCGTATAGTGGTCCCTAAATGTCACTTCTTCAAAAATAGTCAGTATAGTCAGTCGTCATATGAATATGTATAAGTGTGAACAGTAATCATGCATGGACGCTGTTATAAAATGTTCCAACAAGGTGCAAAATGTTTATCGGCGTACATAAAAATGAAAAAGAAATAATATGTCAAAAAATTAACAAGAAAAATCTCCGCCGCTTTTACGACAATTTTAGCTCAACAGAACTTAATAAAATACACTGTTTTATCTCTCTCTCGATATTACGTTATTTATTTACAAGATGATATGAATAAAAACCAAATTGTGCTTGGTTTTTGAAGAAAAAAAATCATTTTTGGAGTTCGTTGTTGGTCAGGATAGTCACGTATCTTAAATTATTGTATTTTTGACAAACTAAGTACTTGAAAATGTGTGAATAATGCTTAGACTCTAACGTTAATAGACTAACTTTTTTCTATTAACTTAAGAACTAAATTTATTGTGGTGCAACAAAATAAAAACTTTTTTCGAAAGTCCTGCCCATTTGTAACAGCGTTCGTGCATCAATCATGAATAAAAATCGAAGGGTTTATTGTAACGTCAGCAATTAAACACACCCCTGCAATTTCTTATTCTCAATTTTACAACCACACAAAACATAGAAGTAAAATACACGTCACGAAATACAAAATAAACAACAACAAAAAAAACAATAACACCAAATAAACTCGAAAGAATAAGAATAAATTACAGACGGAAACAATTATAGCGTTTTCGATTTACTGCACTCGGCTGCAGTAGCATCCTGCTGGTGCGGGTTTGAGTGTTCGGCTTTTCCACTCGTTTCGTGCCGAGTGTTTGGCTTATGCACCGCACGCGCTCGGAGCACTCTTCTTGACAGGCTTAAGCGATGAATATGTCACTACTTTTTGTGTTGATATGATAAATAAATTCAAATAAGCTTTATTACTGTTCAGTAAACGTCAACACAAGATAATAATAGTAACAACTGATTTCAAAAAGTAATTTCTTCGACAGTAAATAAATATAAATAAAATATAGATAAAATATATAAGAATAACACCCGGGAAGCTAAAGATAATCAGAAATAGTTTCGTAAGAGCCTTTGAAAGTCACGTATTTTAGGTTATGAACTGTATAAATCGAAAACACTATTAGTCTATAAATTCTACGAACAGAAAATATCATAGCACTGTTTTTTTTTTTCATCGCCTTTATTCATTTCTTAAGCGAGTTTAAAGTACCAAACTTATTGGTTGACCTGGACTGAAAGAACATATTTATAGAACTGATGGTTTTCTGGCCTAAAGCGTCAGCTTCGGACAGTTCAGTGGAAACGGAGGAATGCCGCATTTTGGGGCCTTTAGGCCCATCCCATTGGTCCAAAAGTTGCAACAGTAAGTCTTTTGTATTATTCGGACTTTCTTGCTGGTTCCCATCAAACGCAGACAGCCTCGACTTGAATTGTTCCCTAAAGGAGTTAGAACTTCTACGAGGCGCTAGCGGCACATCTCTACTCATGTTGTTAATTTTATTTCTAGCTTTCCTCCAAGGAATCCCCCCCAAATTATCTTGAGTATCCTCGATTGTGCTACGCTTATGATTTTCAATCTTTTCACGGGGTTTTTCTTCGTCTTTCTTGAGCTTCTGCGGCACCATAGCATCAGTATCGAAGATCACAGGTTCGTTATTGATAAAACTAGTGGGCATCGTCGATAATTGAAACAATTTATCCGACAACTTCCTGATTTCTTCCGCTAGATTTAACCTCTCCGTTATATCAGTTCCTTTTACGATGCAAGAACTATCCGAGGCTCTTCGTAAATGATCCATAGGGAAACTATCGTTAAATGTATCTTCTGTTAAAAATCCGGAATCTAACCCGGGGGAAGACGCTAAACTTTCACACGGGGATGGCGGTAACGCAACTAAAGAATTTAATGATTCCGATAGCTTTAAGCCGGGCTGGAGGCAGGGTAAGATGACGTGCGACGACACCTCGAAAACGTATGGAGAATTTGGGTGGTCGTTCCAACGTTCCACGAATTGTTTCAGGTTATCTTTGGTCATGTCCATGGACGGTTGCCGCGGTAACGTTTTCGGCTCACGCCGAAGCCACACGTGTTTCAAACAGTCCGTACTGGACATGCGCTGACTTTAACAGAAGAGAAAAAACAAAGACCCTTTAGTATAACTTATTTTGACTTCACGATCGAAAAAACAAATACCCAAATTAGTTTTTTAGCAACACGAGTTAGGTTTTTTATAAGAAATACTGACGGTACACTAATTTGGGTCTTTGTTTTTTTTCTTTTTCTTGAAACCCACACATGTTCATGCTTTAATAAGTTCTATATATTATATATACTCACTTCATATCCTTCAGGAGCAATTTCTTGATGAAATCCTTGGCATTTTCGGAAATTTCTGTGAAAGCTTCGTCGTCAAAATCGTATTTTGCTATTGTCACGTTCGCCATTGTTTCGATGTCCGTATGGCCCATAAAAGGCGACAACCCCGATAAGCTATAAAAAATCGGATAGTATGAAAAAATTAGAACTTATTATAAATCGGAATGTATAAAAAAATCGTAAAGGGGCGATAAAAAATCCTTACTGGGCGCCTAGTAGGGCTTCCAATCCCGGGATCCCGACAAATAATGAGCTTTTTTGGGATCCCGGGATTGTAAGTCTAAATCCCGGGATCTCGAAAAAGTTAAATCTGAATTATTTTAATTTTTTCTTAATTGGTGAAGTGTGGGCACTGATCTACAATAAATCAATTGAGCTGCTATTTTTTAAGTATGAACTTCAACCTATAACAGCACCATTTCTGATTAAATTAAGTATCAAGGATAAAATGTTCGTTTATACAAACATGTTGTTATAATAGGAGGAACAGATTTTGCAAGAGGTAGATATAATTCAATATGGAGGCAAACATCATTTTCAGCTTGTTTGCGCCTTTTTCTTTACCTCAACAAAAAAATCAGGCTTTATTTAAAACAGAAACAAAAACATAAACGTAAGAATTAGTGGCAGATTTCTTTACTTGTATTGTATGATCTACTACAGAGTATAAAATTTGTAAATAGGTATAATATACAGCGAAAAAAACATTGAAAATAAGTAGAAAATAAAGATACAAATTAATCCCGATATATTTAAGTGTAAAAAGAAACCCAAATTGTACCAAAAATAAGTTGTTATTAATCGTTGTTATTAATATGTCGATGGTTCACTCCAATCGAATGAACGATGTCATTTCTTGTTCCGATTTTCAAGTTTCTTCCAGTTTAAGAAATTTACCTTAAACTAACGAAATATTTAGGTGCGATGTTGTTCCATCATGAAGTGCATGTACGCCATAGATTGCGTCTCGGGTAAAACATCTCGAGTTTGTCAGCTTTGACAGCGGTAATGTGGTCATTTTTGCCATTTTTTCAGAGCACAATTATCGCTTTTTTTGGTTTTTTAGTGGAAAAGTTGTGTCAAAAAGTGTACTGTAAAAAATGTATTTTATAATATGGGTTGGGCTATGTGAACTATATTTGACGTAACCGAAAGACGTACAAGTAATATTCATTTTGTTCATGACAACAAATTGAATATTTAATATTCTAAGAACTTTCACTGAATAGTTCATCAATTTTCAACAATAAATAACGGTTTACTTGAAGACGCATTTAGAACTGGGTATACAAGTCATTATATTTTGTAAACAATAATCTTTTTATTTAAAATGCAAACAGTTAGTCTATTTGAATAATCAACATCCACGACGTATGAATTCTAAAGTTATCCAATTTTATCTTAAAGAAGAAAACAACAAATCATGAAAATATTTATTGGCCTTAATATAAAAAATAGAAAATTTGCCTCGATCAAATAATTTCTTTTGCCGTGACTACTCTTGAAACATTCTACAACAACGTGGAGTAAATTGAAGATGGAAGAGCGTTATTATCTTAATGGAGTTTAAATTTTGTTTATTATTGATGTCAATATGCACACTTTGACACCTTTTAAACCGATAATTTAGGTTTTCTACTTGTAAGGTAGAATTTGAAAACGTCGATCAAGTTTCAGAGTAAAAAATATTGTCCAATAAAGTATATTTTAGACGTTTCTTACTGCGTTTCTTACTGAGTAGATTTGGTAACTTTTGGCATCCGAGGCGTTTTGATCCGCCAATTTTTTGGTTTTTTCATGAATCCCGGGATCCCGGGATTACAAAATCTTTAATCCTGAAATCCCGGGATCAGTATTTTGTCCGGGATTGGAAGCCCTAATGACTACCCCAATTAGTTATACTCACAGAACGTAACAAATCACGCCGACCGACCACATATCTGTCCCGTAACCAATCTGGTCAAAGTTGACAATTTCGGGGGCTACAAATTCTGGTGTCCCGAAAAGAACTTGCAACTTCTTCCCTGGATCGAAACGTCTCGCTAAACCAAAGTCTATTATTTTGATACGGTTTCCCGTTTTCGTCAGACATAAGATGTTCTCAGGCTATAAAATGAATAGAAAACTTAAATTAACAGAAAAAGGAAAATGGAATATATGCTTTTGACTTTTTATTTACCTTCATGTCTAGATGTAGAATATTTTGTTTATGGATGAATTCAACACCCTCGCAAATCTGTCTCATGAAAACCGTACAACTTTTTTCCGTGAGTATAAAGTCATCGTCGATAACCCTCTCGAATAGTTCACCCCCTTCTATTCTACAAACAAGAAAAACACAAAATAGATAATACGTTCGATAAAATCACGCGCAGGGGTTACTAACAATTCAAGTATGACACACATAACTTTCCCATTTTCAAAGGCGTCGTAAAGTTGGATGAGTCTAGGGTGCTGCAATTGTCTCATAATCTCAACTTCCCTCTCGACATTTCTCCTGTCTTCTTTTTTTGGCACGCCTATGAATTTTGCAGCCAAACATAATCCTGTCGCTTTCTCCTTGCATTTGTAGACAGTACCAAATTTACCCCTGTAAAATATAAACAATGTAAAAGTTCGACACTACGGTGTTCTAAGAATATTTTATTTACTAGTAATACATCGTTTATGTACAAATTGAATGAAACAGATCCAAAAACAGAACCTTGTAGTACTCTCAAGCTTGGTTCATAAGACTGTAAATTCTACAAGGAAATGAAGCGCCTTAAAGAATCTCTAATTAGAAAATACGAAAACCAGAAAAATTTTGTATACAACTGTACCCCTCAATAAACAAATAATCGATAAATATTCCTTCTAAGAACGTAACAATAACTGACATAACCTCTAAAAAGTTTAAGGTTAAAATAAAAATATACGGGATTATTTCATATTTGATAATAGTGGCGCCATCTACATCTTCTAAAACTTTTTCGGAAGCTTCGAAAAAAGCGCGGCAATTCAACGTTTGAATAGGGGATTCCAGCTAATATTGTCGTATTTTTATATTTAATAATTTGTAATATTTGTAACGATTACCTTCCTACTTCCGAATCTAGATCGTAGAGCTCTTTCGGATCAACGCCTCTCTTGATTTTGACGTCTCTATAGGGAAAACTAAGGTCGATCTCTGTAAATAACAAAAAATATTGAACAAAAAAGTATATTCTAAAGAAACGAAAACAATACAATTCCTTAGATATGAAGCAATAACGCGTTCAGAGTTGAATGTAGGCCAATTGGACAAATGACAATTTTATTATTTATTTTACGGAATCGTGCTTTTTTACAAACTCCAACACCCACACGCCCCTGTAATATATGAC
Organism: Melinopterus prodromus; assembly: GCA_964023965.1. Lineage (NCBI taxonomy): Eukaryota > Metazoa > Arthropoda > Insecta > Coleoptera > Scarabaeidae > Melinopterus > Melinopterus prodromus. The sequence continues at coordinate 27,696,422 of OZ030398.1, read as the reverse complement.
GTCATGGACATGTATATCTTTCACAAACGATGTAAAAATTGAGAAATTTAGAACTAAATTATAGGATATGCATTACGCAAAACGTCCAAAAAAATATTCAAGGCTTTCGTATTTTTAATTCAGCGAAAATAAACTATGCAGGATTTTTTTTTAATTTAAATATTTTTGTGTAATATAAGTCAAGACGACGATAAATAATAATATACCTACCACCAACAGGGTCATCCTCGTCTACTTTGATCATATTACCTGCAAAAATAACATATCAAAGTCATAAAAAAGAGCAATTACTGCCAAGTATGATGTTAACAAAAATAACGTTAACAGCCTTGATTGGATCTATCAATACTGTGACTGTTGATGTATTTTCGGGCTATAAAAACCAATAAAAACAGCCAAGAACATGGCAAAGACAACATGGAAGCCCCAGAAACTGATTTACCCGAAAACAAATAGCAAAAACCATAAAAAATACTATTTAGGACACTTCTGAAAATATTTCCTGAAACCGTCTTGGTTGAGATACGATTAGTACTAAATTTGGACACTTACCTAACTAATAATAAACAATAGAGGGAACAAATGATTAAAAACTACCTAAAATACGTTTAAAAACATAAAATAAGTTTAGTTATGTACTATAGAACGTTAGAACGAACACTGAGGAAAGCAAGCGTCGTTCTCACCGTCCTGACTTCCAAAATTAGCTCAGGTCTACTTGAAAGTATTTGTATACACGTGACCTATCGGCAGACCATACAATTAAGAAGGTATTAACTACCATAATTCCAAATTACTGAGATAAAAACATCGATCGTAAACGGTCAGAATATCTCAATAATTCGTCATCGCCCTCAACATCGTAAGTATCAGAAATTCAAGAATGTACGAATCTTATCTCTGGGAATCACTGAACATAATCACTGATATGAAATAAAATTATCAGATTTGAAATTACCGGTTATTCTAGTACCCCTGGCGACATCTATACCGTCCGCATAGGAACTTACTCAAGAAGTAGCTTCAGCTACCGGACACCATACGGCAGCACGACGCGCAAATCTTCTAGATGTTTTCCCTTTCTTCTCATACATCCATCTTTATCGCCGGTTTCGTTTCAGCAACTCCAATCAAAGAAATTTCGTTAAATTCAACAATTAAAACAACAAATTCATAATGGTGAGTAGCGAGAAACTAAGAATTTCAAACGCCGCTTGTCACATTCGACACATCACAGTCGCCTGCGACTTATAACCTATAAAATAAACCATGTTTCCTATGCAGGTGTGTCATCCAAAAGGATCTTAGAACCGACAACCCACGTGCCTGCGCAAATATGATTAAACTAAGCGATATTTCGTCTTTTTAGGTGTCTTTGAACCCCGTGAGAGTCCTCAAGCATGAAGCCGAGGAGGAAAAAGGCGAAATCGCTCGTCTGTCGAGTTTCATCGGGGCCATTGCTATTGGTGATTTGGTGAAGAGTACTTTGGGGCCCAAGGGCATGGATAAAATCCTGGTTTCCTACGGTAGGAGTGCTGGAAGCGTTGAGGTTACAAACGATGGCGCTACTATCTTAAAATCTGTGGGCGTAGATAATCCGGCAGCGAAAATTCTCGTTGACATGTCGAAAGTGCAAGATGACGAGGTGGGGGACGGTACAACTTCTGTTACAGTCTTGGGTAAGGGTTAAATTTTTTTTTATCTGTTATACGACATTTTTGTGTGCGAAAATAATTCTGGCGTCTATCGGAAAAAATTCATTTGCTGGTTTGGAGGCACGAAAAATACCAAGTTGGCATCTTGTGATGTCAAAATATCCACATAATAATTGGGAGTCTGTTTATTCACAACAATCAAATTAGGTAAAGGCCTACACAACTGTTTAATTTGCACTTTTCCTCAATAGTACATGTTAGAAAAGGCTTATTCTGTAATTATCTAATTCGATTCATTGTGTATGGCGCAGAGTGCAATGTTTTGCGTTAGATTTAGACGATATTAGACGCGAAATACGGGTAACATATATATGCGCTCTTTTATTACATTTTAACTGATATTTTTATTTGCTCGAGTTAGCTTCGGAACTCTTGAAGGAAGCCGAACGTCTGGTCGATAAGAAAATTCACCCGCAGACCATCATCGCCGGGTGGCGTAAGGCTACGGAAATAGCGAGGTCTGTGCTTTTAGACGCCTCGAAAGACAACAGCGCCAACATGGACGTTTTTCGGGAGGACCTAATGAATATCGCAAGGACAACGTTGAGTTCTAAGATTTTGTCGCAGCATAAGGAGCACTTTGCCAAATTGGCCGTGGACGCGATATTAAGGTTGAAAGGTTCCGGGGATTTGGCCGCTATACAACTGATCAAAAAGAAGGGAGGTACGTTGGAGGATTCGTATCTGGAGGACGGATTTTTGCTGGACAAAAAGCCGGGCGTACATCAGCCGAAGAGAGTCGATAACGCAAAAATTTTGATTGCTAATACGCCGATGGACACCGATAAGATTAAGGTGTTTGGTTCGCATATAAAGGTGAGTTATTTGATAACTCTTTGCCGATTTTGACGATTGTACTCACTATTCCGTTTCCGCAGGTTGACTCAATGGCAAAGATCGCTGAACTCGAGGGTGCCGAGAAAGAGAAAATGAAGGACAAGGTGGGCAAGATTCTCAAGCACAACTGCAACGTTTTTATCAACCGTCAGCTCATCTACAACTATCCCGAACAGCTGTTTGCGGACGCCGGCGTAATGGCGATCGAGCACGCCGATTTCGATGGCATCGAACGTTTGGCCCTGGTCACGGGCGGTGAAATTGTCTCGACTTTTGATCAGCCCGATAAGGTAATAATAGTGTACTTATTCAGCGACGGTCTGCTATTCGTAATTATGTGAAAAACGAGTCGCATTCTGAAATATAGCCTAATAACTAATAAATATAATTTTAATATACGAAGTTTGGGGCACCCTGTTATCCAGAATGTGCTTTTATAAACGTACACAGTTTCCTATTTTCAATTTGGTATCTAATTATCATATTCGTGTAATACGAAATTAAGAAAACAAACAATTTTGAATATTTTTGTGGAACGTGGATAATTTTTGATTCTTGTCTTAGTAAATTTGTACCGTGTCTCCATAACAAGACAAAACACAAATTCATCAATTAATTATTTTAATTATTATGTTTTTAATATTTTTATTTCTGAACAAATTTTCTAGCGATAACTTTTTTTACCAACCGAACAACACTAACAAATTTGAAATCAAGATCTTAACAGATAACAGCATGAAGTCCACTTCGAATGGAACACGCTGTATAACATATTACACTGGAAAATAGAAACTGCAAAATAAAATATGAATATATCAATCTAAAATGCAAAAACATTACCAAGCGGCACGTAAGATTTTATTCAATCTCCCTATGTTCGGAGAGTGTACAAACAATTTTCTTTTTTACTTTATCATACGCAGTATGATAAAGCATTGTAATCGCGCTAAAAAAAATTGTGATTTTAGTGGAAATAGGTCTTTTTGGGTCCCTTGATCATTTTTTACCAAGGTACAAAAAAATATCTGTGTGTGTGTGTGTACCCGATTTTTGTGGTGACGATTCCGGAAAATCTACTAAAGGTATTGGGACGAAAGTTCATACTTAGAAGTTTTATGACCAAACTTTGAGCTGAAAAGCTTTTGGTTCAAAAGGGACCAAAGGAACTGGATGTTTCCTTTAAGCATTTTTCAAGGATTTTGCAAATGAGCTGCCATTTCTGTAATTTTGTCAAAATAGTGATATAATAAATTAAAGTAGAGGAAATTGTGTATAATTTATGTCTGACATTTTTTGCTAAAGTTAATAGTTTAGCTGTATGCCAGGATTTCGACAATTATTTTCACTCTGACAGTAGGTAGTGCCAATCGCTGGTTTTTTGACAATACCTACTGTCAATTTTGTCAATCTAAAAATCTGTCAAATGCTGGCTACTTGTTTATTTTAATGCAGACATGGTCGATCACGATCAAATAGAATCTCATGCAGCTAAACTATTAATTGTATATATTGTATGATAAAGTCATGCGCCTGGCCACACCAGATTTTTTTGTATTTTATACGTTTCAGAAATGACAGCTATTTTTGAGTCAGCGGATTAAACATTTATGACATTGGTATATGTTTGCGTTAAACTAAATAACTTTGGGTTTGTCATAGAAAATTTAAACAAAAAATATTCTATTTTGCACAATTCAAGCTATCTCTTGAATATTTAATACATAAGATTTAATTTTATTTTCTAGTTTAAAAAATATTCTGAAGTTTACTTACAACAGTTTCTTAAAAGATTTAAAAATAACTAAATAGTAATAATATAGGTCTCTACTGAATTTTTGGTAAAGGGATCTTGACTTAGCGGTTTCGCGTATAATGTGACATAAAATTTCAACACGGTTTAGCGGCTATATACGGAATATTAATGTAGTTTTACCAAAATCTAAGCTTTTTGTTATTACCTGCACATTACATAAGGTAGGAAAATTTGGCCTTCAGCGCACTCTAGCAGCCAAACCGTTTAACCGTGTACTTTATTTTTGTATATCGTCGTTCATGTCGAAAAGTGCATAGTTTTATGATTTTTTGGCAAAAAACCTATTTTTGATTTCTTCTGGCCAAATAACTCAATTTATTTCAACTTTTCAGGTCAAACTGGGCACGTGTGACGTCATCGAGCAAGTCATGGTCGGCGAGGACATCCTGTTACGTTTCGGGGGCGTCGCCCTGGGCGAAGCTTGTACCGTCGTAATCCGCGGCGCTACCCAACAAATCATCGATGAAGCCGATCGTTCCCTACACGACGCTTTATGCGTTTTAGCCGCCACCGTCAAGGAATCTAGGATCGTCTATGGTGGAGGTTGTAGCGAAATGTTGATGGCGTGTGCCGTGAGCGAGGCCGCTATGAAAACGGCAGGAAAAGAAGCCGTAGCGATGGAAGCGTTTGCGAGAGCGCTGCAACAACTGCCTACGATTATCGCCGATAACGCCGGGTACGATTCCGCGCAACTCGTCAACGAGTTGAGGGCATGTCATGCGAGCGGAAACGCGACCGCGGGATTGGATATGGACAAGGGAATTATCGGAGATATGAAGGAATTGGGGATTACCGAGTCGTTTGTCGTTAAGAGGCAGGTTTTGTTGTCAGCGTCAGAGGCCGCTGAGATGATCTTGCGCGTGGATAACATTATACGAGCGGCGCCGAGGAAACGTACCGAAGATAGAGGATTCTGTTAGTTTGTAGTTAGCTTTTTTTTATATTAATAATTATATTCAATACACTGTTTTTTGTTCATCGTTCGACGCTTTGCATCTCACTACTTACACGTCTAATCGAAATCGTAGGTTTAATTCGCTGGTTTGTCTACCCGATCATTCTAATAAAAATTATTTAACGTAATCTGTCTTGTGTTTTCTTTTTTTGAATTCAAACGGGGATAGTTAAAAAACTATTTGTTGTATATGACAGAAGTCGATCTGCTGAATCAAAAACTGAAAACCGTTTTTAAATCACCTTCAGTTATCGAGATATTAAATTTTTAAATTTGAAAAATGTCTATTTTTTTATTTTATAACTCTGAAACTATTATGGAAAAGTTTTATTAGCATTACTTGTTAGCAGTCTCGCAATGATCATTATAATTCAAAAAATAAACTGCTTCCGGGTTATGCCGTGTGTCAAGATTTGTTTATGCTGACATTTCGATGGCTTCTCTAATAAGCCTTCGATGGTAATTACCATCCCGTGCCAACATCTTCACGTCATCGAAAATCTTTGTGTGTCCCGACTCGTGGCAGTGTTGAGCAAAACAGCGGACTGTTGAATCTTGCGTAGCGGGGTGCCTCTACTGTGCTCCTTGACTCGACATTCGATACTTTGTCCTGTCTGTCCTACATAGCATGGTCCACACTCGCATGTTATCTTGTATACCCCTTCGTTCTTCAGGAGGGGTGTGATGTCCTTTGGGTTAGGCAAAAGACCCTTTACCTTTGCTGGTGCTCTGTACCTTACCGTGATACCCGATTTCTTCAGTATTCTACCGATTCTTTCTGATACCCCACTTACGTATGGTAAACAAGCAAACCCGTTTGACTCTTGGCGCTCCTCTGAGACTTGCGGTTTTCTTTGTGTGACACCTCGCATGTCAGACTTGGTGTATCCATTCTGGCGTAGAGCCCACTCCAAGTGTTTCCGTTCGTCGTCCAAGCTGCTGGAGTCGCACATCCTCTCGGCTCTGTTGAACAGAGTGTTAATAACACTTCTCTTCTGTTGGGGATGGTGGTGTGATTTGACGTTCAAGTACCGATCGGTATGTGTTTTCTTACGGTAGACTGCATGTCCAAGCGTTATGATTGTTCCATTTTAGTCGGTGTAAAAATAGTATAGCACGGTGTGACGTCAGCAGTGGAAGAGCTGTCTTGTGACGTCACCCTCAACTAATACTAAAAATTAGTTTTTCTACTTTACGTTCGTTATAAGCTCATTACGAAACCACTTTCGGTGTTGTTATGAAAACACTAGATCATAAATATTTAGAGTGTTTTCGATTTATACAATTTAAGTGAAAGTAATTTGGTTTATTTAGGTCGTAGCTTGCTTTTAGGTGAAACAGCAGGGAAAATAATACAAGAAAAATTTAAATCATCGCGTCTATTGTAAAAATACGGCAGTAAAATACAATACACACAATAAAATAAGTCTTAACGGTAAGATTTCTGGTAGCGGGCGCGTGCTCCTGGACCTCCAAACTTCTTGGGTTCACAACGACGTGGATCTGCTACCAATAGGGTACGATCATACTGCAGGAGGATATCTTTAAGTTCTTTCTTCGACGCTTCGTCGACGTCTATAAAAAAAAACAAGCGTTAAAAACCATTAAAAACGAAAAACGACAAGTATAACTCACATTTTTGATAATAGGCGACCAAAGCTTTGGAAATTGCTTGCCTAATGGCGTAGATCTGCGACACATGACCTCCCCCATTGACGCGTACCCTAATGTCGACTGCGGAGAATTTTTCCTACAAAAGAAATTGATTTTAACGTTCCGTTTTATACTAAAAATTAGTGTGAATTGGTAATAAACTAAATCAGAAAACGTTTTTTTTATGTCACTGAGGGTCATATTCGGGATATATAGATCATCACAACACAATAAACACCGATATATACAATAAAAAGTAAAATAAAACAGAAACTAACCTTGCCCAAAAGTAAGATCGGTTCGTTTAGTTTATCCTGGAGCATTTTTGGCTCAACCTGGCTCAAGGGCCTGCCATTCACCCTGAGGATTCCGTGGCCCCTCTTGCAGTACGCTACTGCCGTCGCAGATTTCTAAAAAAACACCAAAATTACCGATAACACGTGTATACCAAAAGTTGTACAAGTTATTTATAGGTTAACTAGGAAAAACACTCACTTTCCGGCCGAAAACTTGCACGGAATGCAAAGGTTCCTTCTTCGTCTGTGGCTGCAACACAGAATTTCAATAAATATTAGTAGAAAATCGTGGAATAATCGAAAATGGTCGTAACATACCTTCTGCATCGTGAACGAATTTGAGAAAGAACACAAATGGCCGAAGCAGGAACTAACGCCGACAGCGGTAGTCAATTGAAGTACTGAAGAATTGCCGAAAAATGTAATTTAAAAATATAAATGTATTGATATAAATAATAAAATAAATATAAAATAAAATCGTTTATTTGGTGACAAATAAGCTCTTTTTATTACGCTCCGTAACACTTTCTTCGATTAATTAAGTCGATTTTAATACCAATGATTGCAATAGGTTAATTGACTTATTACTGCCCTCTACCGGGTGACACCGTAAACGCGATGACAGTTCAGTCCAAGGTGGCAGCACTGCTGTTCCCAACATTTCTCCAATCCTTAGGGATATTAATTTATTATGTTGGTAGGAAACAGTGTAAACGTAGACGGCAACAAACACAGCGCCCGTAGATATTACTGTTTGTTTTTCCCGATGATGATACTGAACGCGTAAATTCGCACGTTTAGTCAGTTTTGGTGAGATCATAACGGGCTGGGTTCTGTGATGATTCGAATGATCGTACCAACCGTATAAAAACCGAGCTGATATGGGTAAGGATCAAAATAAACTGAAACAAACTCTCGAGACTGTGTATTCCGAGGAATATTTGACGATTTTTATTCGTTTTAGTCGACGCGTTAGCCGAGAAAGACTACATAGCCAAAAGACCTGAAGAATTATCAATAAATCGAGGAGATATAATCAAAGACGTGACTAGAAAAGCTAGCGGTTGGTTCGAAGGGATACATAACGATAAAAGGGGTTTATTCCCGGAGCATTGCGTCACGATGCTAAACAAGGATAGCGGGGTAGTTTTGCGTAATAAACATCACACCGGGAGGCAGTGCAAAGTTATTTATAGTTACAATCAGGACCACAATGACGAGTTGAACTTAAAGATCGGAGATATCATCGATATTTTAGGGGAAGAAGAGGAGGGATGGTGGAGGGGATTGCTCAACGGAAAGGAGGGCGTCTTTCCCTCGAATTTCGTACAGGAAATCGTGCCGACAAAGTCAAAATCGAAACATAGCAGTCGCGAGGACCTTTCGAGCGATTTTATAGAACATGAATCTCGATGTCCGATCTTACCTCCAAAACCGGGTGAGTTTATTTCGGTTTGATGTGTTTATTAGCGATGTTTTATAGTTAGAGCTATAGGGAACGGTAGAAATAGTTTTTAAAACTTTCGGTATGCAAGTGTCGACAGAAAAAATTAACTGAAAATAAACTCAAAGTTATAGTTTGCGGTATATAAAGTCTTTTCGAGGTTCTTTTTTACTTGTAAATAACTCATTCACCCGCTGATTAAAAACTCTCTTTTTAAAGCCTTTCTTCCTTCATCGTGTTCCTTTTTAACATAGAAAAATACCGCTCAGCTTCACACGTCGACGTAAGTATCGTCACTAAGATTTTCAAAAGTTTTATAGTTTCTTAAAAGGTGTTACCCAATCGTCTTGTAAAATTAGTGATAAAATTGACTGCTGCCAGCCTTTTTGATTTTAAATTTGGTTTTTTCCTGTTGCCCCAGCTTTTCGCTGAGAATGTTTGGAAGTTTTAAGACCTTGACTGTGAGTTTTGTATGCCGCCTGCAATTTTGTTTTTGTTGACTTTTGTTATTTTTACCGGTCGGTAACACAATTATATCTACCTTTCTGAACAGAGAAGAACTATCGTCTTATTTCTACGAAAATTTTTACCTGTTTTGCGTCTACATCCCTATAAAATTGAAACAGCTCCAGCATTGAAACACCCTGCAATTCTTCTTGTTTGTAAAGTACTTGCAGTTCAATTTTCAATCTATTTTTTTCCAGTGAAGGACAGAAACGAACTATTCCACAAAGAAAATTGGCAGAAAATTTCTTGCGATATTCAGTAAAATTATCCACCGTGAATAAAATAGCAGCTACTAAATTTCCAGTAAAACTAAATCTCGTTCTTACTTTCGCTTACTTGCTTTCGCCACAGTCTGTTTATTCACAATAATCAAATAAGGTAAAGGCCTACATAACTGTTTAATTTGCACTTTTCCTCAATAGTACATGTTAGAAAAGGCTTCATCTGTAATAAACTAATTTTAATCATTGGGTACGGCGGATCGCAACGTTTTGTGTTAGATTTAGACGATATTAGATGAGAAAGACGAGTAACATATGCACGCCGCACTCCATTGAGCCAACTGGAGTTTGGTTCCAAATTCACATACAGAAGGCGACGTCGCTAGACCCCCGCTCACCTGCGCACCGCCCCGCGGTAGCCATAACTCCAACGAACTGCCTTGCCAGAAATAAAGAGAGAAAAAATAATGAGAGAAATGCGTTGCGATGTTTTATTACTCTTTAAACTTACGCAGGCATTGTTTAACATTTAAAATACAGAAAAAAAAACGTTTTTTAGAATTAATTCTTGCTGTGGTTGAAACTACAGGGTAGTGCCATGGCTTGTTGACTCTATATAACGAGCCGCCCCTGCCTTATAGTATAGATTATAATAGATTTGTGGTTATTATTGTTTTGTTTTATTAGACAAGTTATTTATCATTGGTTTTTCAATTGTGCATTTGTTTCAAGGAAACTTGTTATTATCGTGAATTGTTTTGACATGTCGAAAGGGAAAGACAAGCAGGCCGCTATTCCTTTTTATCACGCAAAATGATAGATTAGATAAGCATCCGAGCTTTGTTTGGATTACTCACTGTTGTATTTATAGCGAAAAAATATTTGTGCTTATCCCGTTATTTGCAAAGATGGATTTTCTTTTATCTAAAAGAATTCCTAATCTAAATTTCGTTATAGATAACCACAAATTCAATTTAAAATAATTTTGAAATATGTATGCATTTCGTATATTTTTAACACTTGTCATCTCCGTACTTATTCTCTTCGCTATTTCTAGCGAAAACATTCTGCGAAGTCAAATACGCCTATAAAGCGCAAAATGAGGACGAGCTAACGCTAAACGAGCACGACATCATCACGTTGGTGAGCAAGGACGCCGCCGACCCGGGCTGGTGGAAAGGGGAGCTCCACGGCAAAGTCGGCGTCTTTCCCGATAATTTCGTAGAGATTCTACCGGCCTCCGTCACGATGGATACGAATTCGACGACAATTCTTGCGCCTGCAAGGCCCGACACTTTACCGGACGTCGCGGGTTTGAAACACCAGCAACACGGGATGAACGCGACGCAGAGGACTTCCTTGCACGAGACGAGGATAGGGAGCGACGGAGTGGCGGAAGTTAAGAACCCGCCGGTGCCGTCGAAGAAGCCCTTTGTACCGGTTAAGAAGTCTCCGAGTGGGAGTGGCGGAATTTTCTCTGGACTGAGGAAAAAGTTGGAGAATAACGATAAGAGGGCGGATTCTGTCGATGGGAGCGTCGGTAGTAAGGGAAGCGCGAAGTACGACGTTAAAAATAAGCAGGACGAGAATCAGAATGCGTTTGATCAGGTCGAGAGGAATTCGCTGTTGAAGGATGTTCGGGCTGGCAGGGCCAGGCCTCCCGGTGAGTTTGCTATTCATTTGTATCGTTATTAGAAGTTTTAATAAGTATTGCCATACAATTTTATTGTTTGTTCATAGAGTATTCACAAAAACAATTATTTGATCATCAACATATTATCTCCTAATTTACAGTGTTGTCTGATCAGTGAAATGTATATATGTACTATCGTGGCCATATATTATGTCCCATCTTTTGAAGTCCATTTTCTCGCAAATCTAGGGGCGAAAAAATTAGAAAAAATTCTGATGCTGTCCTTGATTAATATGCTACAACTCATAAAAATTAGAAAGCCGTATATGTTGGCGTTTTCCCGATTTTTCCAAATTAAGACGAATTGACGCTGCTTTTGCCCCATAAATTGGCGGACCGCACGTTCATTAGTTACTAGGAGAAAAGTGTTTACGGACACATTACATATAACGACACGGCGATTATACCTCGCCAAAGAAATTTGGATATCCGGCGCCAGATTACCGAATTCAAAAATAATGGCAAAATGAGTCAATAAGATAACAGAACCACGAACAGGCATTTGGAAGTCCCATGGAAATTCTTGGCAATTTAAACCGGGTTTCGGGATTAGCATTTAAAATTAATGAAGGATCTGCAAAATAATCTATTTGTCTACAAATTTACGATGCTAAATTTGTAAAAGTTTTTGATATTTCGAAGTTTTATACGCTCAGAGCTGACGTTTGTAATATATGTAATATATCAAGAGTTGTATTTATTTTATATTGTTTGTGCATCTATTTAAATATTATTAATAAATAAACTGTTGAAACTGTTATCATAGTTTGCATATTTATATAACAAAATCGGGCATACTTTTTAAATATTTTTTGGGTTTATCAAGCAAACTTAATTTAGTATTCACCACTAATTGGAAAATCTGCTAACTCCATATTATTAGATCTATCCGCTTCCATCAAAATCTTGTTTACAATCTTATCGTATAAAACTGAAGAAAACATAAACGCCAATCGATAAAAGAGATTTCTCTCGTACCGGGTCACATATTATAATCAGAATTATGCAAAAATTAAGAATTTAATTGTTAGTTATAAGTGCACAGCATCAAGTTTCAAAAACTTCTTGCTACATCCTGGTTTGATTTTGATTTGATAATCAGTTTCTATAAAATGTCCACAAATCGGGTAGCAATCGACTGTTTTAAAACTTGTAGACGTTTAAATGGGAACCCATAACATAATTTTGAATGTAACATTTGACTTTAATAGTTCTTAGGTTTGTTCGAGCAACAATCAAAACAATTAGGTATTCTATAATAAGACTAACGGTTTTCAGTCTTGGTATTCTCCTACGCAGACGCAATGGAGGCTTTCGAAAGGCATAATCCTCATGGCGCATGCGCAAGAGAAAGAGAAACAAACCTATTAATTATAACTATTTGACTAAAACACTGGTCGTTTTTTTTTTACACGTAAAATAAAATTTTAATCGTTTCTCATTTTTCTTCAAGTACGAAGACCGCCGACAGCTGCCACGAAAGACGACACTCTGGACACCGCAGACCCGGAAACTTCCCAAGAAGAGCCCAAACACGAGAACAAACCGGAAACTTCGGACGGAATCGTCGAAATAAAACCGCAAGTTCGCGAATGGGAAAAACACAAAGCGCCGTGGCTCGAAGAAATGAAAATGAACCAAGCGAAACGCTCCTCGACGTCTCCCGGACCGGAAGTCAGAAAACCGATCGTCGAACCGATCGACGAAATAATCGACAAAAAACTTCACGTGGCCCCCGTCTCCGCGAGAAAAGACAGCCCGGAGAGCCCCGTCGACATGTCGAAATCCATGCCGAACATTCAACGGATAAAAAGTCCCGCCGCTCCGCAAGAAACGGTCGCTTTTAGGGCAGCAACGGCGAAGGCGGAGAATCTAACCTCAAATCACGTTGAGAATCACAGTAAGGTTGACGTCAGGGCGGCTGGAGACGCGACGATGAATAGCGTCGAGGGTTTTGTGACCGTAAAGCAGTACGCCGAGTTGTGGCATCGGGTCGAGGCGTTGGAAACTTTGCTGGATAGGCAGAGTAGCGTGATAGAACAGTTGCGGGGAAAATTAGCGGAAGAGACAGATAGAAGGGTTGCGCTGGAGAGTAGGCTTGAAAGAATGTCGCAATGCATGGACGTGTGAGTGGGCTTGTTTTATTTTGCGTTTAGTAAGGTTAGACGGGATTGCGTGAAATATTGGCGAAATATTCAGCCGATATTGCTTAGAAATGGGGGAAATGTTGCCCAATGCTTGGTTAAATTATGACTAAATTTGGGGTAAATTCTGCTTAAACTTTGGTTCAATATTATACAAACCCAGCAAGACTAAAGAGAGACAAAAGATGATTTGTCATGTTTGACAGAAAAAGACAGCGCAAAAAGAGAGATGAATGATATTGAGCGCCATCTTTTTCTGTCAAACGGGGCAAGATATCTTTCGTCTCTCTTTAATTTTGCTGGGGGTCGAGCGTGGAATTGATGGATTGCCTAAATGATGAGTTAGTAATGTTTCAAATTTGCATAAAAGCTTCCAACAATTTCAAAAAATATTAACTAAGATTCAGATAAATGTTGGGCAAATCTTTTTTTAAATTGTGGAAAATATCATCAAAACGTTGAGTAAATATTGTCTCAAAATTGAATAAATCCTACCAAGAATTTGAAAAAATATAAACTACAATTCGGGTAAATGTGGGATGAATATTTCTTAAAATTGTGGTAAATATTGCCTAAATGTGGAGTTAATGTTGTCTCAAATTTGTACAAATGTTACAAAAATTCATTAGATTTTGAAAGAAAAAAATGGTAGATTTCATCAAATGTTATGTAAATATTGCTTTAAATTTGGATAAATATTGATTATACTTTGTAAAAACGGTGCCTAAGATTTAAGAAGAATAATTCTGGTTACCATTGCCCAAACATGAAAGGTAATATTGCTTAAAATTTGGATAAATATTGATTCAAATTTGTAAAAATATAGTCTAAAATTTAAAATTTAGGTAAATATTGTTTAAAATTTAGGTAAATATTGTCTATAATTTTCAGAAACATTAACTAAAATGCAGATAAAAGTTAGGTGAACCTTTCCCCAATTTCTGGTAAATATTGCGTAAATGGTAGATCAATATTGCCCAACAATTTGGGTATATATTGCCTAAGATTTGCAAAAATTCGTGGTAAATACTGTCCAAACGTTGGGATTTAGATAAAATAATAACTAAACTTGGTGAAAAGATTGCCTAAGATTTTGAACAATTCAGGCAAACATTGTCCAAACGTTAAGTGAAAATTGTCTAAAATTTAGATACATATTGTCCAGAAGTGTAGTATGTATTTCCTTAAATTTTACCGTAAATATTATCAAATGTTGGATTAATATTTCTTAAATTTGGATAAATACTGCTTAAATTTTAATAAAAATCATTGAAAATTTAGATCAATTATGCCTAAAATTCAGGTATACAGGGTGTGTCACAGGACACGATGTACATTGGTACATGGTACATGGTAAGTTGCGTAAATATAGACTCTTCTGAGGATAGTTTTACTTTTTAAAAATATAACATTCGAGACATGATTGATAACTTTTCCGTAATATCTAGCAACCCCATGCAAAATTCCCGAAAATTATTACGAGAAGGCCCATATTTACGCCTCATGTCCCATTAAACCAATTTTCTATCTCTAGCAGTTCTCAAATATTTCCATATACACCATGTTCGGTGAGACACTTGTATATTATTCAAATATTAGATTGGTATAGTTTTTTGTATGATTGCCTAAATTTTGGTAACGTATTTGATAAATATTGGCGTAATATTACATCAATATACACGCAAGACTGTCGAAAAAAAAAAAAAAAAAAACAATGGGTTTGCAATACAAACTAAATAACTTATTAACGAATGATAACTTTTGTTATTTTTAACAATTTGCAATTTAAATTTTGGCCTACGCTTTAATACTTGGCGCCTACTCTGTCGGCAGATAGCTACAATTTTTTATTTATTTATTTACAGCTTATCGTAATAATATAACATACAAACTATTTTACTTTATATTATTATTATTCTTTTTTAATTCAGTTAGATGTTTTAACTTTGTTACTTTAAAGGTATTTGTGATAGTCTATTCGTAAAAGAAGCGCTGAGATTTTTTTTATATCGTTTTCTTACTCCAAATTATCATTCAGGCATGTTTTACGCTCTTACGTAAGAAATTAATTTAAAAAAGAGAACCTGCCATTAATTTAAAGTTGGAGGAATTGTTATGAATTGTATTTTTAATATCCATATACATTATAGCCTTGCCGAACAGCTTTTTGACGTACATAATAAAATAACATATGTTTTCCTTTCCGAGATTTGTATTTTTGTAATATAACATAACCTGTTGATGCTATTTCAAAGTTTACCGATTAATACGATTATTATTGTATATGGAATT
Organism: Melinopterus prodromus; assembly: GCA_964023965.1. Lineage (NCBI taxonomy): Eukaryota > Metazoa > Arthropoda > Insecta > Coleoptera > Scarabaeidae > Melinopterus > Melinopterus prodromus. The sequence continues at coordinate 27,680,852 of OZ030398.1, read as the reverse complement.
TACTATTCTAAACAAACTTGCGTCAATTGCCGATTATTTACGAAGTTCTTTTCTGTTATTGACGGGCCATTCGCGTTGTATCGAATAATAAGTATTATTAGATTTTTTCTAGCGTATTTTTCATCACTATTTATTTTTTTAAGTGACGTGAAAGTATTAACGTGGTAACATGGTACTAATAGTAACTATTTGTAACCGATTTGAACGTAAGCAGCGTTATTGGTAGCTTTTTTTGATATTTACGAGAGTGCGTTTTTTACATTTGTATATTTTCTTAACGATTATCGTGTCCGTTATACATACGCGTAACTTTATGGTGTTGTAACTAGGTTGTAACACGGAACATTCCATTTTTTTATACCTGTATCGTTTAGTCAGCTTTTATATGTACATAAGTAATTCTAAGTTATATCTATAAATATATATTATGAAGATGAAATGAAAACCCTATGAACTGTACTTAGATTGTTGAATATAAATTAATAAAGTATAGGAAAGTGATAAAGACAGTGTTTTATTTTTCTATGTCAATGAATTCTATATACAAGATGAACTTAACATTATGAAGTAAACGGAGAGTAAGTAAGTTCTTTTTTCTTATAATTGAGCTGTCAGTATTTATTAATGTGTTTGTATATCATTCAAAATAGAACGGGTACAAAAAATTAGTACATATTTTGAAATTTCAAGTCTTTTTTTAAGTGAAACTTGTTACGGAAGGAGTAAAAGCGGTGCTAGGGGAACAAAGTACGCAAACGGTCGGTTGCTAACGTAAATAGTTCAGGCTTTTCCCACGAAGGCGCGCGAGGCGTGTTAACTGTCAAGTGCGTCGATAAATTCTCGAAATTAAGGTAAATACTAGTTGTATTTAAACGATAAAATAAGCAAACTATGTGATTTAACGTCAAAGACCGTCAATGGCAAGCAGTAGATATGAGAAGCAGCCCCGCCAGGCCAACCGTACAAAACTTCTTCCATACTCATACAGTTAAAAGTGTGGTTATGTGTAATTTGTACACAGAAGGACGTTGGGAATAAACACAGAAAATTATTCTGTGTATAATTGTTGTTCAATCAGTTTTCAGGTAAGTTTATAATTATAAATTATATATGATTAGAGTTAGAGATAATATGGACAACAAGATACAACTAGAAATCGAACAGTTGTGGGCAATTGCTTGTTTGACCGAATGATCTTTTTATCTAATATATCAGTTGCAAAAGTTCAACTTTTAGTAATTAAATCATTAAAACTGAAAAATCAAATCAATATAACCAATACTTTTCGCAAACAGCTTAAAAAGTAAAATTACATAATCTGTCGTGCTTAGTCGATTTAACTATCATTAAGAATACCTAATTTGTCGTGTCGAATACATACTTTGTCGGGCCGATATATATTTCCCTTTTAAAATTATGGAGCATCCTAATTCAGGATGTTAAAAAATATATTGAACATGATATACAGGCGGGATGTAAAATTTAAATAAATAAAAAATTACTACCACAACCGTGGATTAGAACCACGGACGTGTGCCTATATGTCGCCATTACAGTGGCGTAGCTACCATGGGTAGCACCCGGTGCGGATATCGTAGTGTCACCCTAGGAATGAAAACCGTTAAAATGAACAAAAATCCGATAAACTTAAAGTATGATTTTATTTAATACAAATGACATGGGTCATTCTTGCCCGCAAATAATTTTTAATTAACTTTAACTTGCTAAAATACCTTTCACGCGAAGCAACTGATCCACTCCAACGCGTTGTTAAGGGTCTTTTAACAGATGTTTTGCTGTGTTTAAGAAGCACTTCCAAGCAGCTAGTAGAAGCAGAAAAAATTTTAAATACTGTCTGTATTGTACTGAAAAATGTTACGCAACATATATTTTGTGCAAATTAGTGTTGCCCACATAAATTAAATGATCGATACGTCCAACAAAAAATTGCTTTGTGGTAAATAAAAAAATTAATTACAAATAAATCATAACCATACGTAAAAATTCGCAAAACTGTAGTGATTGCATAACTGCCACTTGTGAACATTTCAATCTGCAATAATTATTTATTTCATAGCTTACACACATTTATAAATTATCACAATTGATAAATTAAATCATTTGCTATGGATAACTTGGTTAAAATGGCGATTTATAGTTGAAAAACATTGTGATGATTTGTGTAAGTGTTTTTTTTTTTCGCGGTCGGGTGTCGCCCCAAAACGGGTAGCACAATTCGTAAACGAAGCAACAGTTGATCAAAATTTACTCTTTAAAGGTCTTAAAATTTGGTACTTGTGGGATTTACATTTTTTACACTCGTTATAAATCAGTACGTAAGTCATGACTTTTTTACATGTTAATCATTCCCCAGTTACATGAAAAACCAGAGGGGTGCGAGTGCACCCCCTTGCTCATCCCTGCGGGTGCCCATGACCGCGTGCGATGGAGTAAAAAGGATTCCTGGGGGTATGAATGGGAGTCAAGGGCGTCACACCTGTTGCGGCACGACCGGGGCAAGGGCACCCTCGGCGTGACGTCACCCGAAAGCTCGGATGCAGCTTTGGGAAAGCTCTCCTCCCGTTTCCATGGCTACGCTTCGCGCTCTTCGCTTCTACAGCACGTCGCGTTTGCAGCAGTCGGTCCGAAAGTTCAAAGCACGCACAAAGCTCCGCCGACGGTGCTTTGACGAAAGCACGCGCGCCACAAAGCTTCGTAGGGCCACAAATTGTGATTCACGTGCGTTCGATTCCCAGGCATGTTTGGTGTAAGTAATTTTGATTTTATTCGTATTTATATGCGTCGCTTTTTTAGCGATGGTGCTTCTTGATTATTGCTTGTTTCGTTTCTTGCGTGTGTGGTGGTTTTGAGTCTTCAAAACCAGAGGAAACTGAGAGGAAACGGTGTTTGGAATAGTGTTTGTTGTCTATGTTTGTTTTTGTTGTGGTTGGTGAATTGTTATGTTGATTGTTATGGTCTCGTTTTTTTTGGGGGTGGATCAAAACCTGATTTTGCGGTAATATCTTTTTGTAAAGTACGTAATGATTTCGAAATAAATTGTGCTCGAGTTTGTAGTAGCTAAATTTTGATCGAAAAGATTTCGTTTGAGCTTTAATTACACCCTACTTAGAAGTTGAATTTGCGCTGGACAACTTTCTTCCTGAAGAACTGAGGTTCCAACTAATATTGTCTCTAATATTTATTAATTTGTAACTTTAGTTGGAACTTACCGCATTACATTAATTACACCTAATAAAATAGGTGCTGGAAGTCTAATTTTTACGTAATTTTGAATTAATACAAAGTAAAGCACTGATTTTATCTAATTAATGTTCATTTATTGTATGACAATTTTGACGAACTTAACTAACTTGCCCCCACAAATTCTTCAATATTTCGCAACACTCCCCGCAATTCCTGTTCGATAGCAGATATAATTCTCACCGCAAATCTACTTTTAGAACAAAGCGTGTCGTCCGATGTATTCATTATTATGTATTATTATGTTCATTATCGGTTTGCTTCATGCGTTCAATGACGATTCCAATTTCGGCTTGCTCTCGGGACACGCCGCGCCGTGAAAAACAATTGTTCGCCCGTCGGATTGACAAGGGTCGCTTTTCTCGCGCTATGATACGATACGCGCCATTATCTGAAATCGAGGAAATAGTTGTCATTTCAGACGTTGGTTTCAGTATAGAGATTAGATATCATCTTCCCTGCATATAGCAGGAGACACCGAAATATGTTCACTGTTCGGTTGGAACTGGCAGGAAATACTCGAAGGAACTACCACAGGAAACATTCCGGATTTCCTTCTTATGTACACGTAGTTATGGGAAGACTGAATAGTGTAAAGCTTCAGTGGCAATCATACTTACGAAGATAACCTGTGTTCAGTCAAGTGGAGTTTCTGTGTTATATTATGTTATGAATGTTATAACAGGAGCTAACACTAACGCCAAAAAAGACCATAACAATTTTCCTGTTAACCTAAAAGTCTCTAAGATCTTCACGCGGGTGGTAAAAGTTTTTAACTAAACTTGTATGCTAATACAAGTTTAGTTAGGGTTTGGAAATCGATCCTAACGCGGTCAGGTGGAAAAGCACATGGGAGCGGTTGCTCCAGATGTGCGCAGTGAGGTTTAAATACAGATATATAAGGGAGAGTTTCTTGGTAGGTCTGCAGTATTCAATTAGCTTTGAAGAAGCGAGCAACATGGTTCGCGAAACGTCAGCATTAACAAATCTTGACACACGGCATAACCCGGAACCAGTTTATTTTCTAAACGCACTACAATACTCGCGAGTGCAAGTCTAGAGAAGTTCAGAAGAAAATAACTCGTGCTCTTATAGTTGACATTTAATTATATTTTATAATGTATTAAAGTTGTTAAATTTCTTTACATGGTCACACTCACCGATATACTTACGTCTACACTGAGCACACACAAAAATGTTATCTTCTATTTGAACCACTCGAGAAACAATTAACGTACCATGCAAATAAAATCTCTAAAAAATCACCATATTTGAACAGTATTCCGCCAAATCCTGTTTCCTTTTAATCTCAAATCCACCAAACGCAACCTGTCTCTGTGAGTGTGAGTGTGTGTGTGTGTATGAATAAGTTCTTTTCTCGTCAAGTTTGCCATACCTGATCTTTTTTTTTCTTCTCTAAAGTACTTGCAGTGTTTTTATGGCGCTTTTTGTACACGTACGTCGCTTCTTTAGTGGCCGAGGCTTGTTAGAGAAGATTGTGTTGCGTTTTCCTTCGAAACAATGACGGATAAATGTTGTTTGGACCCTGCTTGTTCACATGCTGTCGTCGCTGCCGCCCACCAGGAAGCGACCAAGCTGACGGACGCCGAGAGGCAGAAAATCCTAGCAGTGCTAAGCAGGAATCAGCAGATCCAGAGAGAGCAGCAACAGCGTATCATGTGAGTAGATTTTTCGTTTGTTTTGAAACTTCGCACAAATCTATTGGGTTGATCTGTTTACGCGGCAACTTTGTCAAAGCGCATAGCGAACTCGAGTGATAGTGTTGTTGAGTGGTTCGTCGCGAACTCACTATGTGTTAACGAAGCCAAGCCGCAATTGTTAAATGTTTCATTGCCTCAGATAGTCGAGGATAAAAAACCTGTAAACAAGCCAGCAATTCCTTTATTAGAAGAGGTAGAATAATGAAATATAGACTATAGGCTATCCACTAATTCATAGGTTTAAAGCTTATTACATAAGCATTGTTTATCTTGCATTTTCCCTACAAAAGATCGAGTTGAAGCATCTCATGATTTCTGCAATTGACGCGGCGCTCTTCGGTCTTTCGGGCGAGCGGGGGAAGTGCATTAGTTACTAGGAGAACAGTGTTTACCCACACAATACATATGACACGGCGATTATGCCTCGCCAAAGAAATTTGGATATCCGGCGACAGATTACCGAATTAAAAATAATGGGAAAATGAGTCAATAGATAACAGAACCACGAACAGGCGTTTGGAAGTCCCATGGAAATTCTTGGCAATTTAAATCGGGTTTCGGGATTAGCATTTAAAATTAATGAACGATCTGCAAAATAATCTATTTGTCTACAAATTTCCGATGCTAAATGCGTAAAAGTTTTTTGATATTTCTAAGCTTTATACACTCACAGCTGACATTTGTAATATATGTAATATATCAAGAGTTGGTATTTATTTTACTTACTTCTTAAATATTTTTTGGGTTTATCAAGCAAACTTAATTAACTATTCACCACTAATCGGAAAATCTGCTAACTCCATATTATTAGATCTATCCGCTTCCATCAAAATCTTGTTTACAACCTTATTGTATAAAACAAAGAAGAAAATATAAACGCCAATCGATAGAAGAGATTTCTCTCGTACCGGGTCACATATTATAATCAGAATTATGCAAAAATTAAGAATTTAATTGTTAGTTAAAATTACTACCTTGACAAGTTATCGTTCTTTTTGTGTATTGATAATAAGCTACCCCGGTTCTTTCAGCTGCGTCGGTTCTCTCCGACACGACAGCACCGCTAACGCCTCCCTTCCCCGCGGCACACCTAAGACCGTAGTGCGTCGGAATTCACGCGGAGTTTCAGCACGATCTTTTGTATGAAAAATGCAAGATAAACAATGATTATGTAATAAACTATAAACCTATGAATTATTGGGTAGCCTATAGTCTATATTTCATTATTCTAGCTCTTCTAATAACGGAATGGCTGGCATTGCATAATATAGCTCTTTGTGGGTGAAGCACTAATCCAATGATTTTACAAAAATGCACATTGAAAACTAGGATTCCGCAGGTGATTTTACTTTTTAATTCGTTGAAATCTATGGATTATTTCTGGAGTACATAATTGCTAAAGTTAAACGAATAAAATTTAAACAAATAAGCAGTTTGGTATATTATGTGTAATTTCTGCTAACAGTGTATTGTGATTTGCTGTGATTTGATCAGTTGGTCCATGTTTGTATGCAGCGGTCTGTGACACATAGAACCGCTATACTCTGCATGTAAGGTATTGTTACGCCCACTACGTGTTGGTTTGAGCACACACAACACACACACACACAGAGCCGTGGTTTGTCGCCTATAACAGCGCACACGCAACGTTTCGAAACTAATTTACTATATTCGATACGTGTCCATGTGGGAACATGGACTTTTCGAGACAGACTTTGGGGCTTCGCTAATATACGTAAATTAGATCGCAGATCAAATGGCACGTTGATTTCGAATATGTGACCTCGCACGCATTCTTTGGCAATAGTCTAATAGATTTATGACTTTTGTCATCAACTGTATAATATACCGCTGAGCGAGATTGTTATGCTTTTAGGGCAACTGGCTTGCCGTCTACACATTTCGTTTAACTTCTCGTGTGGTCCCTTTTTCTCCTTAAATGAACTCAAGGAGGGGGGAAGTTTTATTAAATAAGTGAGGCGTAGATTCGTTGGCATCACAGAAGAGATAGATAGTGGTTTGAGATGTACAACAAACCAGTTGCAAGCATTCCACTTGCTTAGACTTTCAGTTCATTGTTTTAATTCTTCTGTTTTAGTTGTAAAGTTTTTCAGTCGGTTGCTACAGAAAAATGTTTATAACTTTTGTAATAAGAACTCCCGTTATAACACAATTCAATTTTGATTCTAATCAAGGGAGGCGCGTTAGTTTCCGTTGCAGATACAGACAGGAAATACCTTTTTAGTACGCGGTGGGATTATCAACGTGCATTTTAGCCGTCATTAATTACTGACATGCCACAAACCAAAATCAGAATCAGTTTTATAATCCGCAAAGGCCACAAAGTCACAACACGCGAATACATGGATACAAACAACCCTGGACCGACACACAGTGTGACCTGAAAACCTGGCCAAAATTATTTTTTCACCAAAAAAGGTTTTAGATGTGTAATTTTATTTATGTGTAACATTTTAACCGGCATACTAAGAATTTGAAGGTTAATATCTTAATAAACACAATAAAACAGTACAAAATAGGAAAAAGCAAACTGTATTAAAAATTGTTCTTCACTGCACTACACCTATTGTAAATTAATTACTGCTACAACATTTGTCATCAATATTTTTTTTGTGATTTTATTTCTATTATGGTTTACCGTGTCAAATTCATAAAATAATATATGTCATGTCCAGTTTAAATACGCCGCATATACGGATTTAAAATTGAACAATACATGTCGTTTTTGAGTTATATGAGATAACATGTTTGGGTCTGTTATGTTGTAAGAAAATCCTGAAAAAAGTTTTATTTTTAAAGACCAGTGGTAGAGGAAGAAAATGAAAGTTTACACCAGTCGATATTGTGCATTGAAACGGTACATATGCTATTCATGCTGTTTTCCGTTCGATGCATTCCTTTTAAGACGTGATAGTAGAGGCAATTAAGAACCTATTTTGCCATATTTATCACTATAAAATCTATTATTTTTAGTATTATTTCAAAATTGTCTAATATTTATACTTATTGTTTCCATGAAAACTTTCGAAATTTGATCATAGTTCAAGCTGAAACGGTCGTTTTTTAGTGGTATGACCCTAATAAGCATGTTTTGAACCCGCATTCGCATTCCGCATAAACACATTTATCGAAAACGCCTAACCAGTTTCTATTCACAAACTTACTATTGTCTCTCCTCAACAAGAATCCAATTTAAACCAGTGAACTGTGTATGCGAGTAGGTGCTTTCGATGTATTTTCTTGCCTTGAATATGAATCCGATTGGCTTCAAGCAACCAATTTCCAAGATATGCATATACAAGTACGTAGTTTAAGGTTTTTTTCGGATGATTTTTAAGAGTCTATGGCTTGTCATCGGGGTTGTTTGCTATACATGATCCAAAACGGAAAAATATACGTACATAACGGCATTTACAACATAAAGTTGTCAATATCTCCATAATCGTAACCATTTTTATATAGCTAAATATTGTTAAATATGTTCTAAATTACCTCTACTATCACGGTATCAAGAAATTTGCACCAAATTACATATAAGCCGGTACGTCAATTTTTTGATTTTCCTTTACAACGTATTAGAAATAAAATCACAAAAACCGCATCCGCACCTATCCGCAGCAGATTTTCCAGTAGTTGTAATGTCTAATATGTATACTATAATTTGAACCACTTTCAAAAGCTTAACAAAGCTAAACACTAAACTAAAATACTCAAGTTCTGCATAAAACTGTTTTTTATAACGGTGAATGTTCTCGGCCCTGCAATAAACAAAATTGTGGGTAAATTTTAATAAAAATAATGTCGAATGAAAGTTCATTCTTGGTTCTAAAGAATATCAAGTCACATTTATCGTTAAAATACAAAATTGCAACCGTTTTTAAGAGCGTCAACTTATGTGCATCTATGTTCAGCCATAGTAAAATATAACTTTTGGCCGACAAGGACACGTGGCTCAGGGCTCAGGTGAAAAAATATTGCCGCCTTTTAATACATCGGTCTTTTACCTATCCCAGAAACTGGTTTACTTTTTGTAATTTAACAATTTAGAAATTTGATTTATGGCCAGCTTTTTGGATCTAATACCCCAATGTGCGACAGGTAGGTAAACCACACTTGTTAAGATTGCACCGTTGTAAGAGTGGCTTACGAACAGTTACTTTGCGCCGGCGCATAGCACACCTTGAGACTACCTGATGGATTCGTACTTTTACCATTTGTGTCTTAGTCGAGACTTACACTCCAAAAAAAGTGAAAACATACACAGCGGTACAAGCTAAGATACCAGGAACGATAACGAGAGAAATACTGTGCTAAAAAAATCAGTGGAAAAAATGTTGAAAAGATGTTTAAAAATTATTTGGAAAACTGTCGGGTTTCTCTCTTACGCCAACGTCGATATCTCCGTAGAAAAATAAGGAGTTGAGGTGTTTTGTTAGTGGTAGAGTGATTCAGTGGTTCGGTGCTTCAGAGTTTCACGTTGTTTTTACTTGTGTTTTGTTTTAAAACTAATTGCAATTTGTGAAGAGAGAGTATCTTACTTACTTACTTGAGATATTATATCTATTACTTCGAAGTTCAATAACCTGGTTATGGTCATGTTGCATACAACCAGCAGTATGAAATTACTCGACAGGATGAATTGACATTCGAGTAACTTTAAGCCAAGACACACCAAATCCGGACAACAAAAGATTATACACCTATAGGATATATGCAACAATTGCATAACACTGTTAGACTGTAGAAAGGCGGTCTATATGTTGACAGACAGCAAGATCTATCTATCTATCTCTAAAAAGTTATTGTGTGTTTTGTTCTCGAAGTGTTCTACCACAGAAACAATGATCTTAATGTGTCTAGGTAATAACTAGATTGAGAAATCGTCTTAAAATGGCTGCCTTGGCTGCTATATTGACAACAGATGATACAGGGTAAGTTGAAACAATGCACGCCTCCGCTGTTGGTACTAAGCTGGCCACCGAGTGCAAAGAACTCGACAAAAGAACCCGAATTTTGTACGCTTCTGAACCGCATCCGGGTTCATTGAGTCTGCTTATTTTTTTTTTTTTTTGAAGTCCCTAGACAATTTAGGCGAGATTATTAAACGTACATAGAGGACATTCATGCAGTACACAAACACTTAAGTAGATTATTGCGGTTTTTTATTCGAAGGCATAAAGTAACAGTAATATGTACATAGTTATATAATTTAGATTAGTGGAAACTACAATGGTCGAAGCTAGACTATCCTGGCCACTAATGCACAAAATCGAGCAAGTGAAAACTATTTCTTGTGGCGTTTTCTCCACAAACTGTTCGATTGTGTTTATTGATGGGCACTTAGCTTAGATTATGGTATTTTTGACAAGTTATGTATCTACTTGGAAATATGTGATGTGCTCTGACGAAGGTTCATATTTAGAAGTTTTATGACCAAACTTAGAGCTGAAAAGCTTTTGGTTCAAAAGGGTCCAAAGGAACTGGCTATTTTCCCTTGCGCATTTTTCAACGATTTTGCAAATGAGCAGCCATTTCTGTGATTTCGTCAAACTAGTTAAATAATAAATTAAAGTAGAGGAAATTTTGTATAATTTATGTCTAAGACATTTTTTGGTAAAATTAATAGTTTAGCTGTAGGAGCAAATTCTATTTGATCGAGATCGTGTCTGCATTAATATAGGATTCGCCAGATATTTTTATTCTAATGACAGTAGGTATAGTGTTAAAGGCTGATTTTTTGACAATACCTACTGTCAATATCTGTCAAATCCTGGCTAATTCCTTTTATTTTAATGCAAACACGATCGATCTCGATCAAATAGAATCTTATGCAGCTAAACTATTAATTTTATAAATTGTGTATATTTTAAACGAAAAATCGGTTAAATCAATTAGTTTATTTCTAAATTAAGAAGCATAATATAATTTGGGCCAGTTGACAGGAACAATAAATCACAGCTAGTACGAAAGGCACGTTACATAATTGTTCAAAGCAATCTCGATAACATTCAACTAGTTTTTCGTGGTTTTCTAAGTCATCTTTGCTATTTTTCCGCGTTTTGAGATCCTACAAGTACATATAATCATTAAATTTATCAATTATTAAATTAAAAGATAGACATGTTTACCTCTGGTGCATCTTTATATCGGATATTATTATTTTCTTCGTCTGTATCTGTAATAAAGAATCGTGTTATACTATTCTAAAAATGTCTCAATTCAATTTAAAAATTTAGATTTTAAAGTTTACCTGGAACTTCTTGACCTTCTTCATTGTCTGAACTGTCTGGGGAAGAATCATTTCGCATGACTACACTAGAACATCTCGCTAATCTTGTCCTGAGATGATTGAAGTAGTCTAGATTATCTGTGCTCGTTAATGATGAAGAACTATGTCTATTTTGAGTTGTGCTAAATTCTTCTAAACGCTTCTTAACTATGCTCTTTTCCCTTATATTTTCTACGATATGTTCGAGAGAACAGAAAATAGTCAAACTAAGGATTCACAATTGGAAATATAATCAAAATATACCTAAAGATCCACGAACACTTTTGTCCATTGGTTTTCTAGCTGCCATCAAATCACAGGAGTTTTCTGATTTTTCTATTATGGTGTCTTCTTGCACATCAATCCTGGTCACATAAGTTGCTATAAAAATAGACAATAAACATGTATCGAGTACAGATTTTTAAGTTTTAAAACATTTACCAGTGATATCTTCATCTGACGTATGGCCTTGGTAGTCATCTTCACAGTTTTCCTTCAATGGTTTGCTCCATCTGATCTTGCTATTTCTATTCAATGGTCTCCTATATACATTCTACAAAAAAAAAGTTATGACAAACAACGTTCAAAGTCTAGAATATAAAAAAAAATACTTTTGGACGTAAAGTAACTTCTGGGTGTAAATATTGCAGTTTGTTGTAAGAATCGACTAGTTCTTTAACACTGCTTCGTCTGACAACGTCCCAACCGGTCTTCTTGTAAGTCTCTAGAAATATTTGTTTTAAAAATTTGTGAAATTTACCTATCGAAGTATAGAACAATAAATAAAAAACTGGGTATATCTTACCATCTTCAACATTCTTTTTGGATAATTTTCCATGAATGAGTTCATCAACTGCGGTTGCAATTCTTGAATTGCTTTGTTCCTCAGCAACACTTTTAATTTCACGACTTTCCATCTTTTAACAAATATTTTAGAGCCACTTTTTCAACTGTATGTTTGCTATATTCTGCTATATAATTACTCGAGCCAGCGAAATTCTGACAGCAACTGGTATTATATATGTCACAATCAGCCTTTGTTTATCTATCTAATCTATTGCAAAACTTTAATCTACGATTATGTTGCCAAATGCACATTGATAGTGATATTGTATGGAGTTACGTCAAAAAAATTTCAATCCAATGACTTAAGAATGGCAATGACACAATTCGCAACTGTTTTACTTTACCTCGTATGTTAGATAGCCCAAATTTATGATCATTTGTCTTTGATTTCATTAATCTTATTATTGTTGCACTAATAAGAAGGTTAATCCCGAGATTGTATTGTATATTTGTTTTTCTTTGATTGATAAAGCTATTCTGCGAACAAAAACAAATGGGAAAACAAAAAAAAATATATTAAAAATTATAGCCGGGACTTCGATTTGAACCAGAGACTATTTATTTGTTCTCGTATTTTTTCAGGAGACTGAAAGCTGAACTTCAGAGTTTGCGTAGGAAAGGAGCGTTGCGTGCAAGTTCTACCGATTTCGATAGCACAGGGCCGGATCCGGATCGTTCCTGCGGGCGATGCAGGGTCGAACTAGGTCGAGTTATCAACAGAGGGGCCTATTGCAGAGCGTGCAGGTTGAAAGTTTGCAAAGGGTGCAGGGAATACTCCTTCAGGACTACGGACTGGGTGTGCACAGTGTGTCACAAACGCATGTAAGTGCTAATGACTAATATGTACTTCTATTAAAAGAAACAGAAAATTTTTGATAACTTTTCCAAAAATTGTGGCATATATTTCTATCATACCTCAAATTGTAGGTAGTTAAAAGATCTAGTAGCCGTCAGACCCTCAGAGTTTTGCCCCGTCGATAAGAACCCCTAAATCGCGATAATGTCCGTTCGAATAGCAAACGTATTTCATTTAGTTGCTCGAGAAAAAGTCTAAAACTTTTACAAAAATTCTTGCATAAATTTCTATCATACCTCAAATTGTAGGTAATTAAAAGTCCTAGTACCCGTCAGACCCTCAGAATTTTGCCCCGTCGATAAGAACCCCTAAATCGCGATAATGTTCGTTCGATTAGCAAACGTATTTCATTTAGTTGCTCGAGAAAAAGTCTAAAACTTTTACAAAAATTCTTGCATACATTTCTATCTCACCTCAAATTGTAGGTAATTAAAAGTTCTAGTACCCGTCAGACCCTCAGAGTTTTGCCCCGTCGACAAGAACCCCTAAATCGCGATAATGTCCGTTCGAATAGCAAACGTATTTCATTCAGTTGCTCAAAAAAAGTCTATAACTTTTGCAAAAATTCTTACTTAAATTTCTATCATACCTCAAATTGTAGGTAATTAGAAGTACTAGTAGCCGTCAGACCCTCAGAGTTTTGCCCCGTCGACAAGAACCCCTAAATCGCGATAATGTCCGTTCAAATAGCAAACGTATTTCATTTAGTTGCTCGAGAAAAAGCCTATAACTTTTACAAAACTTCTTGCATAAATTTCTATCATACCTCAAATTGTAGGTAATTAAAAGTTCTAGTACCCGTCAGACCCTCAGAGTTTTGCCCCGTCGACAAGAACCCCTAAATCGCGATAATGTCCGTTCGAATAGCAAACGTATTTCATTCAGTTGCTCAAAAAAAGTCTATAACTTTTGCAAAAATTCTTACTTAAATTTCTATCATACCTCAAATTGTAGGTAATTAGAAGTACTAGTAGCCGTCAGACCCTCAGAGTTTTGCCCCGTCGACAAGAACCCCTAAATCGCGATAATGTCCGTTCAAATAGCAAACGTATTTCATTCAGTTGGTCCAGAAAAAGCCTATAACTTTTACAAAACTTCTTGCATAAATTTCTATCATACCTCAAATTGTAGGTAATTAAAAGTTCTAGTACCCGTCAGACCCTCAGAGTTTTGCCCCGTCGACAAGAACCCCTAAATCGCGATAATGTCCGTTCGAATAGCAAACGTATTTCATTCAGTTGCTCAAAAAAAGTCTATAACTTTTGCAAAAATTCTTACTTAAATTTCTATCATACCTCAAATTGTAGGTAATTAGAAGTACTAGTAGCCGTCAGACCCTCAGAGTTTTGCCCCGTCGACAAGAACCCCTAAATCGCGATAATGTCAGTTCAAATAGCAAACGTATTTCATTCAGTTGCTCCAGAAAAAGCCTATAACTTTTACAAAACTTCTTGCATAAATTTCTATCATACCTCAAATTGTAGGTAATTAAAAGTTCTAGTACCCGTCAGACCCTCAGTGTTTTGCCCCGTCGACAAGAACCCCTAAATCGCGATAATGTCCGTTCAAATAGCAAACGTATTTCATTCAGTTGCTCCAGAAAAAGCCTATAACTTTTACAAAACTTCTTGCATAAATTTCTATCATACCTCAAATTGTAGGTAATTAAAAGTTCTAGTACCCGTCAGACCCTCAGTGTTTTGCCCCGTCGACAAGAACCCCTAAATCGCGATAATGTCCGTTCGAATAGCAAACGTATTTCATTCAGTTGCTCAAAAAAAGTCTATAACTTTTGCAAAAATTCTTACTTAAATTTCTATCATACCTCAAATTGTAGGTAATTAGAAGTACTAGTAGCCGTCAGACCCTCAGAGTTTTGCCCCGTCGACAAGAACCCCTAAATCGCGATAATGTCCGTTCAAATAGCAAACGTATTTCATTCAGTTGCTCCAGAAAAAGCCTATAACTTTTACAAAACTTCTTGCATAAATTTCTATCATACCTCAAATTGTAGGTAATTAAAAGTTCTAGTACCCGTCAGACCCTCAGAATTTTGCCCCGTCGACAAGAACCCCTAAATCGCGATAATGTCCGTTCAAATAGCAAACGCATTTCATTCAGTTGCTCCAGAAAAAGCCTATAACTTTTACAAAACTTCTTGCATAAATTTCTATCATACCTCAAATTGTAGGTAATTAAAAGTTCTAGTACCCGTCAGACCCTCAGAGTTTTGCCCCGTCGACAAGAACCCCTAAATCGCGATAATGTCCGTTCGAATAGCAAACGTATTTCATTCAGTTGCTCAAAAAAAGTCTATAACTTTTGCAAAAATTCTTACTTAAATTTCTATCATACCTCAAATTGTAGGTAATTAGAAGTACTAGTAGCCGTCAGACCCTCAGAGTTTTGCCCCGTCGACAAGAACCCCTAAATCGCGATAATGTCCGTTCAAATAGCAAACGTATTTCATTCAGTTGCTCCAGAAAAAGCCTATAACTTTTACAAAACTTCTTGCATAAATTTCTATCATACCTCAAATTGTAGGTAATTAAAAGTTCTAGTACCCGTCAGACCCTCAGAGTTTTGCCCCGTCGACAAGAACCCCTAAATCGCGATAATGTCCGTTCGAATAGCAAACGTATTTCATTCAGTTGCTCAAAAAAAGTCTATAACTTTTGCAAAAATTCTTACTTAAATTTCTATCATACCTCAAATTGTAGGTAATTAGAAGTACTAGTAGCCGTCAGACCCTCAGAGTTTTGCCCCGTCGACAAGAACCCCTAAATCGCGATAATGTCCGTTCAAATAGCAAACGTATTTCATTCAGTTGCTCCAGAAAAAGCCTATAACTTTTACAAAACTTCTTGCATAAATTTCTATCATACCTCAAATTGTAGGTAATTAAAAGTTCTAGTACCCGTCAGACCCTCAGAGTTTTGCCCCGTCGACAAGAACCCCTAAATCGCGATAATGTCCGTTCGAATAGCAAACGTATTTCATTCAGTTGCTCAAAAAAAGTCTATAACTTTTGCAAAAATTCTTACTTAAATTTCTATCATACCTCAAATTGTAGGTAATTAGAAGTACTAGTAGCCGTCAGACCCTCAGAGTTTTGCCCCGTCGACAAGAACCCCTAAATCGCGATAATGTCCGTTCAAATAGCAAACGTATTTCATTCAGTTGCTCCAGAAAAAGCCTATAACTTTTACAAAACTTCTTGCATAAATTTCTATCATACCTCAAATTGTAGGTAATTAAAAGTTCTAGTACCCGTCAGACCCTCAGAGTTTTGCCCCGTCGACAAGAACCCCTAAATCGCGATAATGTCCGTTCGAATAGCAAACGTATTTCATTCAGTTGCTCAAAAAAAGTCTATAACTTTTGCAAAAATTCTTACTTAAATTTCTATCATACCTCAAATTGTAGGTAATTAGAAGTACTAGTAGCCGTCAGACCCTCAGAGTTTTGCCCCGTCGACAAGAACCCCTAAATCGCGATAATGTCCGTTCAAATAGCAAACGTATTTCATTCAGTTGCTCCAGAAAAAGCCTATAACTTTTACAAAACTTCTTGCATAAATTTCTATCATACCTCAAATTGTAGGTAATTAAAAGTTCTAGTACCCGTCAGACCCTCAGTGTTTTACCCCGTCGACAAGAACCCCTAAATCGTGATAGTGTCCGTTCGAATAGCAAACGTATTTCATTCAGGTGCTGCAGCAAAATGTCTATAACTTTTGCAAAAATTCTAGCACAAATTTCTAACAAATATAATATAAATAAGATAACGACACCAAAATAATACAACGATCAAATTTATTTATACATCTCCAAAATTTTCGATACACTAGCACAAACGTTTAACCAAAAGTGATCAGGTATACGTTTGAGACGCATGTGAAAGTACTGGTGGTGTCATCGTAGGCGTAACTGTATGCATCTGGGCAACGCTCTTTGAAGAAAGCTGGCCAATTGACTGGCCAATCGCTGGCCCTGCAATTTTCTGGTACTCCATGAACTCCACGACAACAATATTGGTCGGTGTCGAAGGCCAAACAAGCAGATTTGCAACCTATGACCTGGCCAGAGCTGCCAATCAAACGCAGCTCCTGTGGGCACTCGTTGTTGATGTAATAGTCGCATCCGGTCCTTCTGCAACTGTATGGACCGCCATCACCGCTTCCACCGATTGGTTCCATCTATAAAAAAAAGTACAAGTCATTAATTACAATTATACAAAATTTCCACTACTTTAATTTATTATTTATCAATTTATCAGTGATCGGTTTAATTTAAGATTTTGAATTTTGAATTACCCGCCAATCCTACCTATATTTGGTCACTTACCGATACTTTAATGTTGAAGCCATCGACAAGAGAGATATCGTAGTAATCCAAACCGCCCCAACCCCTAAGGGTAATCTCGGCCAGAGAAACTGGAGGTGCCCCTCCACGTCCATTGCATTCCAGCGCCATTCCACAATCCCCAGTCTCGCAGTAGAAGTTATCCCAATTGCACCACGTCCTGCCCCAGAAACGACCAGCCCAGTCGTCGGAAGCAAAAAGACTAGTCTGAAAAAAAAATAGATAAATATTAGCATTTCGTACATATTTGACTCGCACATAACGGATATAAAACGCTCGCGTGTTTACATCACCCTTCTTTTCATTATTACGATTTCAAAAGTGGGGGGGGGGGCTAACTTGACAACCGGTTTAAATATAATATATGTACTATTATTTACCTCAGTTCCTGCTTCTAAAACAAATCCGCCGTTTGCGAGTGGTTGCTTGTCGGCATTTCCTAAAATGCCCACCCATATGGCGCCGATTTCGTTGTTTCTGATCCTAAATTCTACGGCATTGCCGACGGCAAGCACGCACGCAATTGCGAGCACTAGTTTGAACATGTTTGCTAACTTCAACTCCTATACTGATTCCTCGCAACTGCTTCCTTTTGTATTTATATACGAGTGCACAGACATTTGACTACTTATCTATATTATATTCTGGCGTAAACGTATATTTTCGAAAACCAATTGAGTTGCATGAGCGCCTCACGTAGACGCGGCATGTTAGTTCCCGAGTGTGTCCCAGATATGTACTTCAAAGTAGGTACTTAGAACGGCCCCCTGTTATTGGAAAACTTTCGCAACTTGGGCAATTTATCTGAATTTGTTCATCTAGCGGGCATTGTTACCAGTTATTGATCTCGAGATGCTTCTGATATTATACGAGATACAAATCTCGCTGATGTATACGCTTTAATTTTAAAAGTTAAGGTCCACAACAGAAATAACAAAGACGCCAAATTGGCCAGATAAAAACTATTATCGTATTATACAAATATGTACTATCGTGGCCATATATTATGTCCCCTCTTTTGATTTCCATTTTCTCGCAAATCTAGGCGCGAAATTCTTTTTAATCACCTGCGGAAAGCAGGCTTCCAATGTGCTTTTTTGTAAAATCATTGGATTAGTGCTTGACCCACAAAAAGCTATATTATGCAATGCCAGCAATTCCTTTATTAGAAGAGCTGCAATAATAAAATATAGACTATAGGTTACCCACTAACTCATAGGTTTAAAGTTTATTACATTATCATTGTTTATCTTGCATTTTCCCTACAAAAGATCGAGTTGAAGCATCTCATGATTGCTGCAATTGACGCGGCGCTCTTCGGTCTTTCGGGCGAGCGGGGGAAGGGATCGACAGCGACGCTGCAAGTAGTGGCGGATCGCACGTGCATTAGTTACTAAAAGAACAGTGTTTACGGACACAATACATATAACGACACGGCGATTATGCCTCGCCAAAGAAATTTGGATATCCGGCGACAGATTACCGAATTAAAAAATAATGGCAAAATGAGTCAATAAGATAACAGACCCACGAACAGGCATTTGGAAGTCCCATGGGAATTCTTGGCAATTTAAATCGGTTTTCGGGATTAGAATTTAAAATTAATGACTGATCTGCAAAATATTCTATGTGTCTACAAATTTACGATGCTAAATTTGTAAAAGTTTTTTAAAATTTCTAAGTTTTATACGCTCAGAGCTGACGTTTGTAATATATGTAATATATCAAGAGTTGTATTTACTTTATATTGTTTGTGCATGTATTTAAATATTATTAATAAATAAATATTAATATTTATATAACAAAACCGGACATACTTTTTAAATATTTTTAGGTTCATCAAGCAAACTTAACTTAGTATTCACCACTAATCGAAAATCTGCTAACTCCATATTATTAAATGATTATTAGATCTATCCGCTTCCATCAAAATCTTGTTTACAACCTTATTGTATAAAAACTGAAGAAAACATAAACGCCAATCGATAGAAGAGATTTCTCTCGTACCGGGTCACATATTATAATCAAAATCATGCAAAATTAAGAATTTAATTGTTAGATAAAATTACTACCTTGACCAGTTATCGTTCATTTTGTGTATTAATAATATGCTGACCCGGTTTTTTCTCAGCTGTGTCGGTTCTCTCCGACATGACAGCACAGCTAACGCGTCCCCTCCCCGCAGCACACCAAAGACCGTAGAGCGCCGGAATTCACGCGGAGTTTCAGCACGATCTTTTGTATGAAAAATGCAAGATAAACAATGATCATGTAATAAACTTTAAACCTATGAATTATTGGGTAGCCTATAGTCTATATTTCATTATTCTAGCTCTTCTAATAACGGAATTGCTGGCATTGCGTAATATAGCTTTTTGTGGGTCAACCAGTAATCCAATGATTTTACAAACATGCACATTGAAATGTCTTTTATAAATATTACTTCTCGCAATGTAGTTACTCTAGTTACTAAATAGGTAACTGATGTTTCGATTATGAGAACTTTCAGTCCGCTTCATGGAAATGATTAATGTTGAGGGGTCAGGTGCTGTTCAAGTTTCAGATATTTCAGTCTATTGTATTGGATAATTGAGACCTCAAAAGGGATTGATAATAATTGCGTTCGACTTCACAGAATTGACATTGAAATACAATAAAGCGAAATTGTGTATTTCTGCCATCAATAAGAGACATAATAAGAATTTACAATAGCAAGACCGTTTTCTTAAATGAGGCACTACAGGTTTATCTACAAGATTAAATTAAAAAAAACAGGAGCTACTTGATTGTTTGCTGTTCAGAAATAGCACATCTTAGAAATTGATCAAGTATTTTGATTATCTGAGTATTTTTTTGTTCAGTTCTAATCACGATGCATGTAATATTATCATTTTCTGTGATCACAATTATTACGTTAAACTATGACAACACAAATTTAAACAATATTTTGTATGAAAATTGAAAAAGTCTTGCTTATAATGACGGTTATTTGGTTGGGCATTAGAAATTTATTACGTGCTTTTGACGGTTTTTAAGAAGTTTTTTCGTCTAATTTGACTGCGCTATTTAAACTTATTTAAACAAATCTCTCTTGTGTTTTTTCAGGGAAATTCAAGCTGCTTCTGGGGAATGGATGAACGAATTTGTCCGACGGCCAAGCAGAAGAAGAGATACTCGCGTTTACGTACCAGCGGCAGACATAATCATCAGAACTTTACGCAGATCTTGGACCATATCAAGTAAGTTAAAGTCCAAAGGAACTGGACGTTTCCCCTAAACGTTTTTCAAAGATTTTGCAAATGAGCCGCCATTTCTGTAATTTGTACGGTCCTTGCCTGACGACGTCGGATAGGCAGCGTCTTCAGCGTGTCCAAAATGCATGTGTTCTGCTTGTTTTTGGTTTGACGAAGTACGATCATGTATCGAATGGGTTGGGCGACTTGAGGTAGTTGAACATGGATAAAACTAGGGTGTTGCATGCAGCAATATTATATCATAAGTTGCTATCCAAGAGGATCCCACAATACCTCATGGGGAAGATACGCTGTAGAACGGATGTCCATAACCTTAATTTAAGATTCGGGGGTTTGTTTGCTCCACCTGCCCATCGCACTGAGCTGTATAAATGGTCATTCTCTTACCAGGTCAGTCACATATACAATGGTCTCGGGGAAGATATGAAAAAATTATCGTTAAACAGTTTTGGGGGAAAGGTGAAGTGTTGTATGTTTGCTCAACAGGGGGGACTTTAGGCATTGAGCGCACATCGGAGATTGCTTTAATTTTTATTTTTTATGGGCTTGAGCGATGTTTTGTTGAGTTGGATTTGCGGGAATTACGTGTAATTAGACTCCCGAGTAATTTTTTTTTTCGATTAGTTTTCGGAATTTTTGTTATATTATTGCGTAAGGGGTTGAGTAGAAGAGCAAGGCAATTTGGAAACAACTGTGCTGAACTCTGCCCTAAATATAAATATTATTTTGTTGCATTTAATATTGTTTTATGTTAATAAAGGAATTATTTATTTATTTAATTATTTCTTTATCTGTCAAATCCTGGCTACTTGTTTATTTTAATGCAGACACGACTGATCTCAATCGAATAGATTCTCATGCAGCTAAACTATTAATTTTTTATATTGTATGATAAAGTTATGTACCTGGCCACATCAGATTTTTTTTATTGAAGATGGCACGAGTTAATAATAATAATATTATCCCGTTTGTTTCAGATCCAACACCGCGATGGAATACCGCCAGGGATGCGCCGGAAATGCGGCCTTACAACAGCTTGCCTCGCGGGCAGGACATATCCTGCTTCCCGTCTTTGCAAGGCCACAAACGACCGAGCGAACTTTTGGTGCCGAACGAACAAAATCAAAAACAACACTCGACAGCGAAGAGATGCCACAGCGAGGAAATCTACAGCGACAGAGGCAACGGAAAAGAAGAAGAAGACGTCAAAACAGAGGACAAAACAAAAGAAGATAACAAGTCTTCCGTTAGGATAAATCCGCTCGTCAAATACGCTTCCGAGAGGAGGTCGAGCGAAAAGGAGAATAGGCCGAAGAAGAAGTTACAACTCGTTGCGAAAACTATAGAAATAATTAAAGCGCCGATTAAGAAAGAAGACAACACGCCAGTTGAGCTACCACTGGAGGAAGAACGCGTCCAGGGTACGGAAGAACCACCGATTCCGAAAGCTCCCGGGGAAAAAAGGGTTAGTTTTGACAAGCAGCTCACCGTTAAGCTGACGGCAGACGATAGAGACGTTAGGTCTTCTATGAAGAAGCCACACTATAGGTCTGGGACGCCGTATATGGCTAGGAAACCCTCGTTGAAGGAGAGCGACGATAGTAGTGGGCAAGAATCTTCGACCAGTCGCGAGTTGTGCGATATCGAGCCGTTGAGCGGTACTGTTTTTAGGAAAGTGACAGTTAAAAGACGTCGGAACGATATGCGGAAAATGGAGGCCGTTGATAATGGTATGTTTTTTGTATGTGCTGTTGCTTGCGTACGGCTGTTATTAGGGTAGTTTACTAATAATGGTTTTGGGTAACGTCTTTTTTTGAGATGTCTAATTTTTTGTTTTGGCTGGAAATTCTGATTTTTGTGTTTTGCTCATAACATTTTTGTTTTTCTGGTAATGACAACTAACAAATGGCCAATGGCTTTTAAAAACAAGGGTGTTTCTGTGTTATTAGGTCATTAGGCGGGTGATAAAAATGCACATACCGTTGGATAAATTTTAATAATTATAATAAATTAAAAGGAAACTCATTTTAGTGTAGATAGATGTTGGTGTTGGTAATAAATAAATCAAACCACTTACTTAAAAAACTACAGTGACAATATTATTTTAATATTTACCAAAGATAAAAATATGGCTGTTTTGGTAAATTTAAAAAATCAGCTTTTCCCTTTTAGGTGGTTTCATGTGCTGCTATGGCCCTTGTACTATTTATTGATGTATAATAAACAATCGTAGCTTTGTAATTATTTCTAAACTTGTGATTTTTTATGATTTATAGTGAAGTAACGGCTGTTTTGATAACGTAGAGAATTCAGCATTCAAAAGTTAGGTATTATAAAATTTGAGTAAACCATTTAAGAAAAATACATGGACAGCACTAAAAAAGAACAAACCAGAAAAAAAAAACTATGCAAAACGAATATGTAATAATTGCAGCAGAATAAATCATAGCTAAACAAGAATTTAGGGCAATTGTTCCTTATTTTATTTCCACCCTGTAGATTAGCTCAATTTATATTGCTTTAAACAATCGTATAAATATTTATAATATTAGTAAAAATATTAACAAAATACTCATATAAAAAAAAAATTAATCAATGTTATATCCACCATAATTATAAAACTCAAATATTCCCATGTTTTACCCTTACTGTGCCAAACGACATATCAATTAAACAATTTTTTTAAAGCAAAAACTTTTTTATAGTTTTACTTTGCCTATGCAAAGTATCGACTTTCGGTTAGACAACCAAGTAGTCGCATCGGTAATCTTGGCTGCCTAATCGCGACCGCTATCCATCACAATGGAAGCGTAATTAAACAACAACCAGTGGAAGGGACTCAGGTAAAAGTGAAATGGCACACTAACAAGAAAAACGTCCAGATCCGGGTTAGCGAACTCCCCCCACCTGTTTAACCAATGAAAACCAGCATAAAAACAAACGCACATATGCATATACGCGTCGATGAGTCATACGTTCGTGTCAGCATGCTTGTTGTCGGTTGTTTTGTTCAACGAACTTGAAAAACAATGAAAGTGGTGACCAGTTTTGTTATTAACCTATAATTTCCGGTAGATTTGTAGTTAACGTTTTTTAGGGAACTAACGATAACCTAAGATTGGCTAAAGCAGCCATATTTTCACTATAAATCATACAAAAATCATAACAATCAATAAATAGTATAAAGGCTGTAACAATACATCAAACCCATCAAAGGGAAATGCTGATTCTTTTAATTTTTCAAAATAGCCATATTTTCACTATAAATTATAAACCCCCTCAAAGGAAAATGCTAAAAATCATAAGTCTAGAAATTATTGACTTAAAATTATATAAAATTATTATGAATCTAAAACTAATTTTACAAAAATAGCTGAATTTTCTACCATAATTAGGACAAAAGTTGAGACTGAATAATAATTGATTGTTTAAACAATAAGAAGATTTTTTAATGAATAATGTCTGACCTAATAATTTGCCATTTTGAACGCAGAAAACACAAATCAGACGGATTTTCGAGAAAAACGAATTATTTAAATAGAATTTGTTTAAAAAAATGGATATTAACTCACAAATATTTATAAGCATTCCACTAGACTTATAATAATGATTTCTATGAGAGAAAAGAGACTGAAATGATTAGAAGATTTTTCGTTTTAGGGTATAACTTTAATCTTAAGTTATTCCAAACCCCGAACAATTATTTGAAAAATACACAAATATGTCTTCTTCCCATGCATTTATCCACGGAAATTGAAGTCTTCGACAGGCACCATTAAAAATCAAAATTAAAAAATAAATACGCCGCCCTTCCGACTTAAGCTGGATACGCCCATGTCTCAAACAAAATAACCCGCTACCGCCAACCCCCACAAGGAACAACGCACCGCTTAACTTCTCCTCAAATAACACCGCGTTTCCGCTAGACTAAACAAACTAACAGCATGCGTGGTGGTAGAGCGCGCCAACCAACCGTCCTAGAAGGAGGGAGTCTTTTGCGGACTCCCACACACAGACGGCCGTCCAACTTGCATACGTACCAACTTCACCGCGTGGGTGCTTACCTTTGCTTACCGCAAAAGAATCACCACAAGGAACTAACAACCACACACACATATACACACGTTAGAACCGCAGTTACACCGCAGTTTCACCCGCAAGTTTCTTCCCATAGGTTGGAGACGCGCCGAACCAGACTTCTTAGACGTTCTCCTACCGGACGGCGACGATTATAAGCTAGTTTTCATCAGCTCCGATAGTTCGTCGAAGGAGGAAGACCTGGACGATAACGACTCCTCTTCAACGGCGTCCAGTTTTCCGATAGACGAAGGCGATTGGGATTACTTCGAACCGGGGAGTTGTAGTTCTTCGTCTACCTCGAAACTCATCGGGTTGCAGTCGCCGTTTGGCTCGCCCGGCTTAGACAGGAAGAGTCTGGAGTCGCCCATTGGCTCACCGCTGATCTTCAGGAAGTTTTCCTCGGGGAGAACGGCTGATAGCGAGTCTTCTTCCGATGGGAACCAGAAGAGTGAGGATGTCGCCGCTCACGGGTGCTCGCAGCACTTGAAGAACTTGTGCCAGAGTTGCGGGGCGATTACTCAATTCGTTCCGTTCCCCGTACCGGTACCCATACCGATACCCATGCCGATTTACAACCAGGAGAACTCCCTTAGCTACGACAAGCTGATACAAGCGAGGTTCATGCAGTTTTTACCCAGATCCGCCTATAATAATCTAATCTCACCCACGGCGATAACAGATAGCAGCGCTCTGTTATCTTCGTTGCTCGCCCAAGCGAGGACAGGTGTAGTCAGCGAACCAAAAGCCGAACCAGAACGGTGCAGCAGTACGCTTCGTACCTCCGTTGAGTTCGCACCGGAGAACAATGAAGACATGGCGAGCGAAACGGAACCAAACTTCGGTTATCTCCTATCGGAAACGAACGCGGCCACTTCTTCCGATTCTGATGACGACAAACCCCTGACGAAACGTTCGTATAACGTCTCGGTGGATTGCCGGTCTTCCGACGACGCCCTTCCCACCAGCGATGTTTCGTCTTCCGAGGAGTCGTCTTCAGGCGACTCGGACACCGATACAGACGATACGGGCACCGTGGCCGATAAGAAAACGAAGAAATTCTCGTGCGTTTACGTCGTCAACAAGAATTCCGATTCGGAGAACGACGCGGAAGATAATGGTGTCGTCTTGAAGACTATAAAACCGATCCCAGAAGAGACTATCAACGTAGAAGCTCGATTGAATAACTACGAGAGTAGTAACGATAATTATAATGATAGTTCGAGTCCTGGTCTGTCTGATATCAGCGATGCTGATGGTTCGGAGTTTGGAAACCGTGACGGTACAGTGGAGGGGGTGTCAGGTGAGAATTGTGAAGGTAGCGCTGAAAGTAAACAGTCCGCGAGGTTCACCAGTCTGGTGTTGATCACGCAAGCGGATGTCGAACAAGTGAACGTCGTTACCAGCGACACTACGAAGTTGATAAACGAAACTGTGACCGTGCGGCATACGAACTCGGAAGGTGATGTGCGAATTAATAAAAACGCAACAGACGGACCTATGCTGGACGAAACTGACGTGGTCGTGAAACATACGAATCTGTCTGAAGAGGAGCATGGCGAGATGAGGGAGATTTGTGATGGGGATGTGACTGTTCTGTGCGCGAGTGGGATGTCAAGTGTGAAGCGTTTGGAGAAAAACACGACACGGTATGTTTTTTTTTTGGTTTTTGGTTTTGTTGTTTGTTTGTTTTATATTGGCGAATTATGATTTGATTATAATTATCGTTCAACATCTGTTGAGCGATAACGCTGATACGTGGTATCGGGTGTCAGGTGCGAATTCCTAAGTTTTGAATTGGTGTATGGAACGATTTGAGTCATACTACCTACGCACGTGTCCTATCTGCTTAAAATCGAATTATTTAGAAATTTTTAAAGAAAGTGTGTATCTTCGGTGCTCTGTCGAAAATTTGCTTTGTTCCAACCTGTAGTTCGCGCGAGGTTATTATTTAGTTAGGATTTTGGTATTAAAACATTATACAGGGTGTCCATGCGTACAGGCTGTTTTACAGCGATATACCAACACAAACGGTTTTTTTTTTGTTTTTTAACGAAACCCTATGTGTTTTATTGTAGTTTTTGATTAAGATTTTCGCAACGTCTTGGTTGCTATTATCAACAGTTTCTGAGATTGCCATTTGTATAAGCAAATAAGCATATACCATTTATTTTAACAAATATATACATTGTAACGAACATTTTTTGAAATTTGTTTGTCATTTATCGACAAATTTCCGATTCTATTTGTACTATTTGTTTAAACAAATATTTACAATGTTTTCTTCTATTTGTCTCTTTGTAGAAATTATTGTTACATTGTTGGTATGTTTTTGTAATTTGTTACTTAATGTTCAATTGTTTGAACAAATAAATGTGTCTCACATATAATAAGTTTATCTACGACTCGCATATAATAAGTTCATTGCATACGTATCTATGACTATATAATCGCCATCATTATACGCGCCAAAGATTATAATGACACTAGCGTAGTATAATAATGACAGTTCGTTCAAATAATGACCTCGTTATTTGAACGAACTGTCATCATTATACGACGCTAGTGTCAAAGTCTATCAAAACCTACGTGGATGACAGTTATGTGACAGTTCGCCTCGGCATCATTGGCAAATACATTTAAAATTTAAAATGAATAGTTTAGCCGCACGATCAAATTGTATTTGATTGATATCGGTCGTATCTGCATTAAAATAAAACTAGTTAGCCAGGATTTGACAGATGTTTAAATACAATAAAAAGTGGTCGGATTCCTTCTTTTTGTTTTATTTTAGCAATCGCTACATGTTTCGTGTCCTACTGGGCTCTTTTTCAGACGCTATAGGAAATGAGATATAAATTAGACAATTGACAATCAAATCAAATTCCAAAAATCTCAATTGTAAAAACTTACATTTTGTCAGGCGTGGCCCGTGGAGAACATAAAACAACATACAAAGGCCACAAACAAACATATATAAGACCTCAGAACAGATTTTTTTGTATACATAATTTTTCATAATTCATACATAATTTATTGTGTAAAGCATACAAAATACATACACTCGTCAGGTCACATTTCTATAAGTATTCTAAATATCATTAATTGTAAATTCCACACTCAGGCAAAACTAATACAACAGCAACAAAAGTAAAATTACGTAATTACATATAAGACGAGCAAATAAATAATTATAAAGTAGACGCCACTACATATTAAAGACATTTGACAGACATACATATAAATGTCGCAGCCACATCTTAAATAGTTGACAAATAAGAAAAGAAAATTGCCGCAACTACATGTTAAAACACTCGAGCTCGATTCTGTCCTCCAAAAACTCAGCACACGAGTAGTACGCTACGCTCTGTCCAATAAAAACGTTAAAAGTTTCTGCTTAGAGAGTTTGTTCGGTAAAAGTGTCAAATCTCTGGGTAATTTATTGAAACACTTTAGGGCCATATAATTGAAGCTTTTCTGACTCCCGGACAGTCTATAGAATCTTGGGCGCAGTTGCGCACCGGCCCTGGTATTGTAGCGGTGTGAATCGTTATCGATACTGAATTTCTCTTTGTATGTTGTTTTATGTTCTCCACGGGCCGCGCCTGACAAAATGTAAGTTTTGACAATTGATTTTTTTGGAGTTTGATTTGATCGTCAATTGTGTAATTTATATCTCATTTCCTATAGCGCTTGAAGAAGACGCGATTGCTAAAATAAAACAAAAATATGGAATCCGACCACTTTTTATTGTATTAAAATATCGGTCAAATCCTGGCTAACTATGTAGTTTTATTTTAATGCAGATACGACCGACCCCGATCAAAAAGAATCTCATTTACTATTGATTTTATAAATAGTATGATAAAGTCATGTGCCTGGCCGCATCAGATGTTTTAATATTATTTTAACAATGTTAGAGTGGTACATAAATTACGAACTTTTTATTTGTTTCTTAACATTGTGGAAAAGTTACAAATGTCAAATTAGATGATAAGTCTTAAGCTGTTTGACAACTAACAAATCTCCATTTATTCGTGATTTGTCATATTAGAATCTGTCGAATATATCTCAGGAACAGTTGATGATAGCCCAAAACAAGTTGACGTAAAAACAATTAGGATAAAAATCTTAATCAAAAACCGCAACAATATTTTCTTTCAATTAGCAAAATTAGCAATTTATTTGTTATCTCGATGATAAAGATCAACAATCGACATATTTCGTTCAAGTACGTAAAATACCACCACTACAACTTGGAACAAAACGACACCCCTCCGAAACCATAAAACAAAAACTTAAATAAACCCAACAACCCAAAAAATAAACCCAAATCTAAAACAAATCGACGAGTCAGTCAGACAAACCCTAAAACGAACCTTAACCCTTTCTAATTCCAGCACGGACCCAACAGACCCCGAACCGATCAACCGAGACAACGTAACAGTCATCACCAGCCCCGACACCCTATCAGCAGTGGTCTGCCTTGAGGAAGGTCTAGCAGACGACGACAGCTGGGTAGAAAACTTGTCTCACGAAGACGACTTCGACGAGGTCTCCACCACATCCAGTGAAGAAGTCACGTTAACATGCTCCGACCAAGAAGACGAGCTCAGAGGCTACCACAGGACAGCAATCGACTTCACCCTACACACGATAGTCGAGGAGAGCTGCGAGGACAGCGAAGTGGAGCAAACCCACAAGAAACAAAGACCTATCTCCGCTACCGATCTGGAGAAGTACTTCTTCTATGGCCTGGGAGATGGCTCAACTAGTCTTAACCGAGAGCACGATAGAGAGGAGACTTTTTCGGAGACCAGCAGTATTTGTAGTGAGAGTTTGGATTCTTTAGGTTGTGGAGAGAAAACACCTCCGAACGATGGAGGGGATCCAGCTGAATTAGCTTCCTCGAGGCTCGAGAAGTACTTCTTGAGTGGGTTTATGGGTTTTAAGGAGAGAAGAGACTCGGATGGGAGTGTCGGAAGTGATAGTGAGGGGAAACCGAGTCCTGAACAGCGGAGGAAGCGATTGGTGAGGGCTAGAGGGACAGGGAGGTCGCATTCGTCCTCTTTGGACAACCTCCTGGCCAATGAGTTATCAGGAAACGAGCAAACCGAGCTGATCTCAGAGGATTCCGACACCGACACCTTCTCTGATAATAACTTCGAGAAACTCGATGGGCAGTTCGATACCGTTAAGCGGAAGAAGAACAAGAAGAAGCTCAATGGTGGGACCAACTCGCCGGAAGACTCGAAGATCGAGGATGTGGACGACGAAAAAAAGCCCTTGGAAGAGGAGAAGAAGCAGAGGGATAGCGGTTTCGTCGGGAGTTGTGACGACTTGGTTCAGAAGGAGCCCGCCGTCAGTTCTTCGCCGAAGATCTTGAAGCCCGTCAGGGAGATCCAGACTACACCGCCTATGACCAACCTGAACCGGAAGGACAGTTTTAATAACTGTTCCTCTGATGAAGAGACGAACTTGATGATGAGCAAGATGCGACAATTCTTCAAGACGATGGTCGCTAATAATAACTCGACAAGTAAGGAGTTAAGTAATAATAACGAGTTAAGCGATACAACTGCCTGTAGCCACCACCCACAAGCTAGCGATAACCACCCTCAAATTCCATCGAATTCGAAACCTACCACGCCCATCCTGGACTCCCCTAAGAGCTTCTCCAGCCCTAGACTGAAGAAGAAACCTCCGCAATTGGTGTACTTCGAGAACGAGCTCACCAGGCTCATGAAAACGGTGCCTGGCATCAGGGACGACCAGGTTCGCGAAATCGTCGAGTATCTAAGCTCGGAAGACACCTGGAGTGACTCGTACGACTCTTCCGATTACACGTCGTCGGATCTGGAAGGGTCTTGCGTGAAATCAGTTCTCCAGCAGCAGATTTCGGATAGTTGCCAGGAGATCATCAATAAATTCGATAAGGGTGTGGACGACGAGGGAGACGAAGGCGACGGTGGGATCGACGCTGGTCTGAACAAGGAGACTGCTTTTGTTTACCAGAAATTAGTGGCGTCTATCGAGAAGATCGCCGATGACAACGAGAAACCGACTCTGAGTAATTCCCCGCCGCTCATAGCTAAGGTTATGCACCATATTGGGAAGCGGTTGGTGGCGCTGATGCACGAAGTCTCCAGCGGGGAATCCCATTGCAGCACGAGCCCCAAATCGAGGCATTACCATAGGAGGCTTCAGCAGAAGCTATATTCCGCTTCCACAACGGAAGACGATAGCAATTCGGATAGTAACCTGGATAAACTCACCGGTTTAGAAGAAGTTTCTTATAGCCTCCTCCCGAGGAGCAAGTCCCACGACCTCCTGCTCAACGAGAACAAGAACCTTCATCAATCCGATGCTACCGAAGACCAAGTTAGCGACAACGAACGATTCAGTTGGAGGGGTAGTTTTGAATCAGCTCTGCTGGCGACTGATTCCCGGAATAAGCTATCCTCCATAGGCGAGAACTCAAATTCAGCCCTCGTCTTAGCTGCTAAGCGTCGTTCAGCTGGTGATCTGCTGTTCTCCCAGAAGAGCTTAAGTCGCGAGCAGTTGGATCGTGTTAGGAGTTGTGGGTCAATCGGCCATAGTGATTCCTGGATATCTTCGACGAAAAGACGGTCTAGTGTCCCGGATACGACCTGTGAGAGTGGTGAGAGTGGCGACGAAGAAGAAGAAGAAGAAGAGGACCACATTGAGGATAGGTCGACGCTCCCGAGGAGTCTCCAAAACGGTCCAGCGACGACCAATTCTCTACCCAGACTCCCGACGAACGCAGCGGCGACCAGCAGCGGCATGCAAAAAGCCCATAGCGTCTATCACTTCCTGCAGCAGAACGTGAAGAGTGCGAGGTATAGACCTCCGGGATTCAGCAGGGTCACCACGCCCAAGCGGGCCGTGTCGGCGCCCGGGCTTCAGCACCAGAGGAGAGGTAGGCGATCTCAGCAAAATATTGTTCCTAACGGTGAGTTATTTTAGTCTGAGTCTTATCGGTGGTGGTGTATGATGATTTTGGTATGTCAGAATTGGGAAAATCGTACCTGAGTTGTTGGTTTGATGAGTGGGTTGGGTTTCGCTGCGCTGATTACCGGTCCACCCGGACCTTTTGAGGGGGGGTTGATTGGGGGGTGGCGGTCGACTTAAAACTTTACTTTGTACTGCTTTTCGGGTAATTCGGGGATTACGAATCGATTGCCGGGGTTGGTTTTGCTGGGAATTATCCAGTTTTCGAGATACGATTTGGCTATTCGATTTATGGCGGTCAAAACTAAGTTAAGGAATTTTAAGGAACTTGTTGTAAACGAATATTTTCTTCTAAAGATATCTCGCTATGCATCTTTAAAGAAAATTGATGATAGTTATGTAATTTATATTATATTTTATTAGTTTCGCATTTGCTAAACTAATAAAATATAATATATTTTGTTTTTATGTTAAAAACGAGTTTATGTATACAAAATCCTTGCGAAACTCAGTTTAGGGTTTTATGACAATAGAAACAATTATTTCGTCAACAGCCGGCTGTTTTCGATTTCTAACAAATTAAAATAATCCGAATATTCTTCAAATGTGTTCACATATGCTTCACAAGTGTTTTATATAAATAACGGTATCGCATTTTATGAAATTATTCTAAAGCTAGTATATTTTACTATCGTAGATTTAAGAACATTTACACTAATTTTAGTTTCCGTACAAACCAAGGTGGGTATTCGTAAGCAATTTCTTAACCTTCTGAAGGACTATCTTGAAAATGGTCAAGTTTTCATTGCACGCTATTATGCTTCTTATTATTCAATATCATGTTTTCAAATACTTGGGACGTGGAATGGATCACCCAGCATACAAATAACGTTATACCTGCTTTTGGCGTATTATCAGACGCATAACTTGAAAACGCCAACTCGTACTTAAAGGATGTATAAACATTTTATGTAGAGACTTAACAGATCTAGAAGTTTCCTAAATAAATCCATTGTTTTCCGACCAATAAAAAAATCCTAGTCGGTCATCTATGACCGTGAATAACTCGCAGCTCAGACCCCATATCGATGGGAGCTGTCTACACGTTACTTCTAACGCCAAATCAAAGGCATATTTAAAAATCCATCTGGGTTTGAATTTTTCCGAAGTGAATTATGTATTTGTTTAATTTCACTGGGTTTTTGAGTACCATTAAAATAATAACATTGACTTACAACCTTGAAAACATTTTTACAGTTCAGGTGAAAGTTGGTTAAGATGCCACAGTACGTTTTTCTAATCCCATTCAAATGATGATTAGGGACATTTTTCAAGTTTCTCAAAGAGACTTTTTTAAATGTTTGTCAAAATTATTTGGAAGAAAGCGTTTTAGGCAATTGAAAGTTTTACCTGGCATTAAAATTTTGGGATTGGCAATAACTTTCTTTTAAAACATGTAACATTATGTGTTTCATATTAACAAGAAAATACTGAAAACCTCTTACATACTTATAAGTTTATGAATAAATAATACACCAAATTTGTAAGATAATAGCAGTGATTTAACTTGGACAATATACTACAATAGTACACTCAATAAATAAATAAATATGAAGTACGCATGCTTAAAAAAGAAACATTTACAGAAGTCAAATGTACATGTATAAACACAACGCACAAATCTATTAATCGAAATTATGATAATTAAGTCAAGATCACAAAACATTTAGGTCGTTAGAATTTTATTTAGAAATTCTGGCCATTTTTTACACTAAAGTTTTGTTATTTCTCTTCGAATTTTGCGCCCCCTCTACTCGTGCGCCTGGAGCACTTTGCTCCCACTGTCCCCCGTAGCTACGCCCCTGGACAGAACACAATTTATATTCTTAAAATATTACCGAAATATGTCCGGTTATTGCAGTGTTAGTGGAAATGAAAGTGCCTAAGGTTTAATTAGCTAATTTATTTCCGTAATGTATAAAAACAAACGACTGTCTTCTGGCATGATGTTTTTCCTTTTTCTCTAATAGAACAGCTAGGGTTGCCAACACATAGGTGTGGTTCCTAACTATTGACCAGAGCTGAATACAGTGACGTCCTAAAATGTTACTATGACCTTGATTTAAAGTTTGAATATAATTCTTCCTTAAAAGAATAAAATTTACGTACTACATATATTATATTGAAACGTTCACATCTTCACTATAGAACGAGCTGAATATTACATCATCTGATGACGTAATAACCGATAATAGTTCATGGTACAGGTATGCAAGCAAGGTGTCAACGAATTCATAAAACATAAACACATAATATTATTTTTACAATGCGTACGAATAGGTATTTCCGAATTCAATGAGTCTCTTTTCAATTTAGCTTTTTAACTTTATATTGAAAGAAATGTCGGCGCTCCCACGCTTCGCGATTGTTTATAAATAACAACTATCAATTGTTACTACGGTGAAATCGCGCCGAAGGTCGCATTTTCTTGTCATACCTAATGATTAAACGTTAGTTGCATGCAGAGGACTGGTCCCAAGACACCACCCTGCGGCCTGTTCGGGAGATTTTTTTTTTTTTCAAGATTGAATTTATGTTTAGTGTTAGGTGGTATATTATAACGATCTTCTTTAGCACGCTTCCATAGTTTATTCAACTTTCGTTTACGGTTTGTTGCACATGCTCGAGATTCTACATGAAATGAACGCAAAATACTTATGCCTAAGTGGTATACCGTAGCGGCTTTGTTTTAGAGTTTGAACTCGTTTGAGCAAACTCGTACTGTTGCGTGTCTATTTTTTTACACGCCTAGTTTTCACTTTTTTAATTATAGCTTCTGTTATATGCTCGTGTATTGCTTATCTATATTTATTTATCGATGATTCTCCATCGAGTACCTCCCATTCAAACACATGCTCAAATTTCACTCATTCTTATTATGCGATTTAATTTCAGTTATTTTTGTTGCTGGGCAGTTCCTTTATTAGAAGAGCTAGATGAAATAGATGAAATATAGACTATAGGCTACCCACTAATCCATAGGTTTAAAGCTTATTACATAATCATTGTTTATCTTGCATTTTCCCTACAAAAGATCGAGTTGCAGCATCTCATGATTGCTGCAATTGATGCGGCGCTCTTCGGTCTTTCGGGCGAGCGGGGGAAGGGATCGACAGCGACGCTGCAAGTAGTGGCGGATCGCACGTGCATTAGGAGAGCAGTGTTTACGGACACAATACATATAACGACACGGCGATTATGCCTCGTCAAAGAAATTTGGATATGCGGCGACAGAAAAACCGAATTAAAAAATAATGGCAAAATGAGTCAATAAGATAACAGCACCACGAACAGGCATTTGGTAGTCCCATGGAAATTCTTGGCAATTTAAATCGGGGTTCGGGATTAGCATTTAAAATTAATGAACGATCTGCAAAATGATCTATGCGTCTACAAATTTACGATGCTAAATTTGTAAAAGTTTTTTGATATTTCTAAGTTTTATACGCTCAGAGCTGACGTTTGTAATATATGTAATATATCAAGAGTTGGTATAACAAAATCGGGCATACTTTTTAAATATTTTTTGGGTTTATCAAGCAAACTTAGTTTAGTATTCACCACTAATCGGACAATCTGCTAACTCCATATTATTAGATCTATCCGCTTCCATGAAAATCTTGTTTACAACCTTATTGTATAAAACTGAAGAAAACATAAACACCAATCGATAGAAGAGATTTCTCTCGTACCGGGTCGCATATTCTAATCAAAGTTATGCAAAAATTAAGAATTTAATTGTTAGTTAAAGTTACTACCTTGACAAGTTATCGTTCTTTTTGTGTATTGATAATAAGCTGCCCCGGATCTCTCAGCTGTGTCGGTTCTCTCCGACATGACAGCACCGCTATCGCCTCCCTTCCCCGCAGCACCCCCAAAGACCGTAGAGCGTCGGAATTCACGCGGAGTTTCAGCACGATCTTTTGTATAAAATATGCAAGATAAACAATGATTATGTAATAAACTTTAAACCTGTGAATTATTGGGTAGCCTATAGTCTATATTTCATTATTCTAGCTCTTCTAGTACATATGAAAAAACACACTTAAAAATGTAACTTTTTTACCACTTTGTTGTCTGGCCTAATATATAATAATCAAAAGTCCTAGAACCATATCAGCAATACGTTGAACTTGAACTGTATAACAATTGGCAATGAATGCAAAAAACGTGTCATTTCCATCGTCACCTTGACCCGGATGTTTGTTTTTGTATTAAAACTAACTCGCCGTTATACTCTCAAGAATTCCTTCACACATAAGCAAACTTTCGCTTTGATATACGCTGGCTGTAAACTACTTTCCAAGACAAGTTGTACCTCTCAAGATTTCACATTTTGTTTTATATCATATTCGCTATGAATTGTTTTGTTTCTAAGATCAATAGTTGCTCTCAATTTTGCTAATATCGATACCGCAACAGTCGATGATAGTTCCACATTGTTCTTCCATTGAAATATAACATTGCGAGACAACGGCGTGCCTGTTTTGCATAAATATAAGCGTATGGTTCAAAATGCGTATACCGTTATGTATTGTCATTGTTTGACGTTGTATAATGGTGGAATAATATCGCCTATGACAATAAAATTACGGTCTTACTTATTTTGCTTTTAGACTTTTTAAAAGTTATCAAGTTTGGAGTTAAGGCACATTGGGAAAATGTCTTTGTCAGTAAGAAATTTTATTTAAGTCAATGTTGAGCAAAGAAACTTTAATTTGAAATAAACATTTTTGTGAAAGCAATAATATTTTACATGGGATCTACTTTCTGATGGTGTAAAAAATATACATTACTATGGTAAAAGTTTTCAAAAAATGCTAAGAAACGAATTTTTTTTTAATCATTGTGTATAATTTTTAGTTATTTATTAATATGTATACTTTAATTATTCGAAAAACGTAAGATTCCATGTTACATTGATAAACAAAAAATTACAAATCCATAAAACATGCCGCCACATTTTAAACTGTTACATCCAGTTTCACAGCTGCCGCAAATAGTTTTGAGCAATAATATTTCCTGTAAATTTAGGCATAATGTCACGTTTATGTTGCTTCCATCCCCAATCTGTTGCTGTCAGTTCGTTACCCAGCCAAGTTTGAAGCTGATAATATGCCATGTAACAATGTTGTTCTGCTGCACCTTCTGTGGGTGGGAGATTTGCCAATATGAAAGATGATTTAATTTTTGCCAATTGATATTTTCGAAATCTTAATTGATTCAGAATTATAGTATCATTTTTACATTTATAAATAGATTTGATTAATTGTAATCAATTTTTTTTAGATATCTTCTTTGTTTGCATTTTTTTAAAAAGGAAAATATTGGCCAAATTTGACAAGTTTCATCGTCTAATAACGAATTTACGATACTTTTCTTTCCTTTTCCGGCAAATCCAGATGTTGCATCGCAACCAGAAAAGCAATGCAGAAATGCAACGATGTTTTTGAAGGATTCATATTTGAAACTATTAGACGTGAAAAATAGATCTTTTACATTTCCGGAACCTGGCTTGAGAAAATAAATGTCATGATTATTTGAATCTAATGGATTCAAAACGACCAAAAGATCAATATCTTGACCCACCACAATGACATTTTTTTTAGTATTTCTTGCACTTTCTCAAAATATTGTAGATGTCTTATTGAATATTAACTTTATTAACTTATTTGGTTGTTAATTATAATAGTATATTTCGACTTGCAATTTTTTGTTTATCAATGTAACATGGAATCTTACGTTTTTCGAGTAATTAAGGTATAAATTTTAATAAAAAGCTCAAAATTGTACACAATGATTAAAAAAAATCGGATTCGAGTTTTTTTCGTTTCTTGGCATTTTTTGAGAACCTTTACCATAGTAATGTATATGTTTTACACCATCAGAAAGTAGAGATTTCAACGACCAAAAAGCCCATACCGACTTTTTTAAAAGAACAGATTTTTTTTTTGTATGAATCTCCGGCATTACTTGTTGTTTATACCCTCGCGTTTTAAACGGTCACCCTCCGGGCATAAACATCCGTGTAATGCCCTTGGTACATAAATAACTATTTTTAAGATATGGATTTTTTGATTCAATAGTATTTTCTCTCTGTCCGATATTTTAGTAGGTTGTTTGTATCGCTCTGTATAGCAAGTATGTCAGCGGTATTCCCACATCTTCGCTTTTATTGTAAATTCCAACTGCCGTTAATCTAAATCTAGAAAGATTAAATTACTGCACATGGAATTCAGGTTGATATTCGTTCGATTCTTCTAGCCTAGATATTAACTTGCAACGCTAGGAATTGCAATATCAACTTAATGTGCAATTTTGAAGAGATTATTCTAGCCGTCAATAAAAATTCGCAAAATCTTTCTAGCTCCGCTATTTATCAACGCACTACACTGCTGAAATTTATTATCAACACAATAACTTCCGGGCAATTCTATATCAGAAAATTCACCAAAGATATCGCTTTAGTCGCCAGTGTTGTTTAAACAAAACACGACGTATTCTAACAATGGCTAAGTTGATCAGTTACAAGAAGACTGAGAGTTATGAAACGTTCGTCAATAAACGGGACGAACATTTTGAGAAAAATGCCAGAGGAAAATTTGATAAGGTGAAAGAACTTTTCCTACCTCAAAGGTGTTCTCCGTGCTGCCTTCCATCGAACGAGCCAAATTCGGACGAAGACGATGTTGATTTGGTTTTGCATAAATACGTTCAGGTATTCCGCACAAAAATATTCTGTTTTAAATTACTTTTTGGGCGACTTCCGGTTTTTCCGGAAGTCGATTAATTTAAATGTAAAATTTCGAACAAGAGATGGAGAAGTGCTTTATTGATCTTTGTATCTTATGTGACGCACTGTATACGAATAACCTTCACGTAAGCTACGTATTTCCTTTATGGCAAAGGAAATCCTAGCGGCTTATCTCATTAAAACGATTTCCATGAGTTTATTTTACGCGTTATAGTAATCACTTCCGGGCTTGCATATTATTGTTATTATTATCAGTATTCCACTTCTAAATATAAATCTAATTTATTGTAAGTATTGTAAAAATAATCTCTCCTTTAAGAGTCTAGATGTGGAACAGAGGCAAGAATTGTTAAGTTCCCGTCAGGACTTGAGCAAAATGTTCGGAGATGAGACGTCAGAAAATATTCCACAAGATTCTGAGATGACAGTAGTTACTATGGTATGCAGCAATAAGAGAGGAACGCGTCTCATACAAGACAACGAAGGGGTTTCAGATATACCCGAAAACGTGCAAATAGTTATTAACGATGACGTGTGGAAAGGTAAATTAATTATTATAGAACAGCTTTTCCAAAATTTGCAGCTTGTTGCTTGCTAAATTATACAGTTGCAAGTGCTCCGCAAAATTATGAAAGCCGAAATTGTTGACTCATTTGAATACGGGTAAAAAGAAAACTTCGGAAGCAATTCGGTACACCTGCTTTTTCCCTCAAACATTCAAGAGTTGGTTTGCAGAATTAAATTCCAAAATTCCCGTTATGTTCTAAATTTATACAGAAATATATCTTTTTCTTTTCTGTATCAGACTAATGATTTTCGCCGCAAATAAACTTCATTCGAGTATTCATTTTTTCAATTCGGTAAAATGTTAGCGCTGATAAAAATATCAATAAAACGGGATTTTATTAAACGGCTACAACTTCTTAAGGAATTGAGAAAACCAATAAGTCAATGTGAACCTTTTTACTCGGAATGACATTTAGTTTTTAGAAGAAAATCTGTAAAAAGTTTTATGTGGATTTTATTTTGTTACTTAAATTTATGTATTTACTTTTTATTGTTCCAAGGGTGTGGTGAGCTGATTAATCTAACTACCCAATCTTCTGATTTAAAAGAACAAATTCTAGTAAGCAATAAGCAGAGAGTCTTCTAAACTTTCTCTCAGTATTTTATTTCGTCGTCATGGTGTATAATTTCGCTGTTTATGGTGGATTTATGCGAATTTCGCCTCAGTTTGAGAATCTGCTGGTACGATTGAATATTTGTTGCGCAAATGGTGGTTACGAAAAACTATGACGTTATATTAGTAGGCCATTCAGTGCGTTCTGCCATGAGAATTATTGTGAGTTGTTGCTCAATTGTTCAAACAGTTCAATATTCTAATAGCCTTCCATCTTTCTTGCTATTTAATAATGGGAGAATGATAATTTGAAGCGATTCGAGTCAATTTATTGACAATATAGCAACTCTAAAATTAAAAATTAAGAACGCAATTTTCGATTTTTGAAAGTTTACAATACGCCAAATCTCATTCCACGTCTTCCCATTAAGATCTCTGCTTTTCTTTCTTGTTCCAATAATTTGGTAAAATCGAAAAAGGTAACGCTCCATAATACAGGAATAACCATTTCCGCTCTAGAAATTTCTTGATCCTAAATACATAGTGTAGTGGATACAAGAACTGAATCGCGAAGAGAAAAGGTAGCAACATACTAAGTGGATAACTAGAGCTTACTTTTACGTAATACCGACTAAGCACTAATAGGCCTTAATTACCCGAGTTAGTTCTTGTAATTAGAGGAACTTTAATTGGTTGATTTCTGTTATAAGCTCTCTTAGGAGCGGCACTCCTCTTATATAGTGTTCGTCGTCTTCAAAACTCTATCTACATGATCTGATTGGTCTGTTCTTTAAAATAAAAAAATCTGATATAGCCAGGCTCATGCCTTTATCATACAATGTATAAAATTAATAGTTTAGCTGCATGAGATTCTATTTGATCGAGATCGATCGTGTCTGCATTAAAATTAAACAAGTTAGCCGGATTTAACATATATTTCGAAAATATATAAATACAAAATGATGTGAGAATGTTGGGAACTTCAGACCGTCCCAACACTAGCGTTGGGACATATATCTCTATCTCATCCGACGTAGTGGATTCGATTGGCTGGATTGGCCACCGGCTGTCAGTGGTTTGGCGTTAGTGATGCCGAATATTACCGGCTAACGGCCGCGGTAATACCGTCCGCGCACTTTAACCTACAATGGCGCCATCTGTCGACGGTCCTCTTAACTACTGGCCACGCATGCGCAGTTTGATCCCAGGCACCACATCGTTAGACAAAATATATATCTCCGTCTCAACAATGGTTGGAACCGAGACTACACATTAGCGCTATAGAAGAAGCTCTGTATAATCCCTAAT
This sequence comes from Melinopterus prodromus, assembly GCA_964023965.1. NCBI lineage: Eukaryota > Metazoa > Arthropoda > Insecta > Coleoptera > Scarabaeidae > Melinopterus > Melinopterus prodromus. The sequence goes on along the minus strand of OZ030398.1, from coordinate 27,639,970 downwards.
ACGTATATGGATAATAAGACAGTAGGTATTGTCAAAAAACAGCCTTTGACAGTACCTACTGTCAAAATGAAAATGGTGTGAAATCTTCGCTAACTAAGTTTTAATGCAGACACGATCTCATACACAATGTTGAAAATTGAACTGATACAAGGTAATTTATAAGTCGATGTGAAAATTAAATGCAAAAATTAACCCAATTATTAATAAAAAATTGTGCCTACCTTTTAAATTTTTTTTCATTATCAAAATTAGTACTTACTTCTATTTAACTTAATTATTTTTGTTTAATTAAATGCAGTCGCAAAGTTAGTTTCCTGTCCACATAAATTTTTGTCTAGAATTGCAGATAACAGATAAACTAATAAAATTTTTCTTTATCTACCAAATCTTCATTTAGAATTTGTGCTACCAAAATGTGTTGTATCATTCTCATCTTTTATAACTGTATAATTCTTCTGCTTTTGAGAAATTTAAAAATTCATGCTGGAGGGGACTCACGGTTATTTTCTTCATTGCAGATGATGCCAGCATATCTGAAGCTCATTCGTCGCCCATGCTTGCCACAAGAGTCGGCAACAAGAGTGCAACCCCTAGTCCAATCGCCCCAAGCTCGAGAAGGGGCACAGCCGGCTCCATTTCCAGTCAAGAGTGGAAAAGCAATGATGATGACGTATCTATGGATAAGTTGATGCCAATCGGACCAACCAGAAATAGCTTATCAAGTCTTGGGGTGAGAATTTTTTTTTTGCTATATTAAGAAAGAGTAGCGGTCCGAACACTCTACCTTAAGGCACACCAGATTATATTCAATTACTTAGAGTCAAACTATTCTTTTTCCGTAATAGTGCTTCAGAGTTTTTATAATTCTTTGGTCCATTGATTGTAGAATCGAGGTTATGGAATAATTCGTGTTAGAGAAGTTTGAGTTAGAGTAGTTCCACTGTAATTTTTCTTTTATTGACTGTAATTGGTGGTTTTTTGTTTCAGTTAAGATCGGATTCCATGGCCAGCGTTTACTCAGGTGCCGGTGAGGGGAGATACGGTACCGTCACGGTCAAAGGTCAAGTTGAATTCGGCCTGCAGTACAACTACAAAATCAGCGCGTTGGAAGTTCTCGTCAAACAGTGTCGCGACTTGGCCGCTGTCGATATAAAAAGAAACCGTTCCGATCCTTATGTCAAGTTGTACCTGTTACCCGATAAATCGAAAGGCGGAAAGCGGAAAACAAAAGTAAAAAAGCACACTCTAAACCCCACTTTCGACGAGTGCTTAAAATTCCACATAAGTCTTAACGAACTCGAAACCCGGACGCTATGGTTGACCGTCTGGCATTCGGACATGTTCGGAAGGAACGATTTCCTAGGTGAGGTTATGATGTCGTTGGAGAATAAGGTTTTCGACGATCCGACGCCCCTGTGGTATAATCTAGAGGAACGGGTAAGTTTTTCCGTTTGGTTCTCGTTAAAGATCGACAGCCTCATTATTTTATTTTTTTTATTATTTTTTATTATTATTTTTATGTTTTATTATTCCAGACTGAACCGTTCGAAGATATACTCTCGTTTAAGGGCGACATTTTAGTTGGGCTAAAATTCGTACCGCCCGATATGACTGTCGCTAAGAAGGGGAAACGGTCGCGTGGGTCGCTGCACGTTCTTGTCAAGGAGGCCAAGAGTTTGACAGCTGTCAAAGCGCACGGAACTTCCGATCCCTTCTGCAAAAGGTACCCACGAAATTTTGCTCGTCAAACTTTGATGGCCGATTAGTAAACTATGGTCCATTGAAATAGAATAGAAATAGAAAAACCAGGAGGTTAAATGTATCCATCATTACCGCGCTCGACCCCCAGCAAAACTAAAGAGAGATGAAAGATGCCTTTTCATGTTTGACAGAAAAAGACAGCGCAAAAAGAGAGATGCATGGATATCAAGCGCTATCTTTTTCTGTCAAACGGGTCATGGTATCTTTCGTCTCTCTTAAGCTTTGCTGGGGGTCGAGCGTGGAAATGATGGATCTAATAATAATAATATTAGAGTGCAAATTAGATGTATTTAATAGTAATAATTAGAGCGCGGAATTATAAGCATTTATTTTTGGAAAATTGCCGCTTAAAAAAGCACGAAAAATGAGAAAAAAAGCACACAAAAAAGCCTTATAAGAATACGTATACATATACCTTGTATTATTTTTGTATATGTTAAAGGCAAAACGCGTTTTCAGGTGGTTGAGCAACAGCAGACTGTTGAATCTTTCGTAGCGGGGTGTCTCTACTGTGCTTTACTGTCCTCCTAGTTTTAAAGTATACTATAGCACTGACTTTAAGCCTAAAAAAAACAGATGCGTAAATTTTATAATAACTAATTTAGGGTTACGGACCAGTGTCTATTAGTGAGTATGAAGAAGTTAAACATTTTGGTATTCTTTCAGTTATCTGCTGCCTGATAAAGGTAGAAGCTCAAAACAAAAGACGTCTGTGATCAAGAAAACCGTAAATCCTGTGTGGAACCACACTTTCGTATACGATGACGTAACTCTACAAGAACTAGCGGAACGTTGCCTTGAATTGACAGTTTGGGACCACGATAGATTAGCTAGTAACGAGTTCCTAGGCGGCGTTAGATTTTCATTAGGAACAGGTAGGAATACTGAATACGTTTTACTAATCAAATTCACTTAAACAAAATTTGTTGTAATTATTGGTGTTTTCTTTTAACTAAGTAACCATTATTTTTATTATTGTTAAGTATGAAACCTATCAAGTTAAACTAATATAGTAAAAACAACGTTTTTTTGTTAGGCAAACATTATAGCAAGCCAGTAGATTGGATGGACGCTACTGGAAAAGAGGTATCGCTATGGAAGAGCATGCTGGAGAGGCCCAGCTTTTGGGTTGAAGGTTTCCTGTCACTGCGGCCATCTTTGGATAACAGAACGACATAAATAAATCACGCATTCAATAATAGTATATCGATGTTGATACGTCGAATGAGAAAAATACCTGAAATTGTTCACGTTTACTCGTATTGTCTATGAAACGATATAATTTGTATTATTATAGTAATAATATATTCTAATGTTGATACGTATTATCTTGTAAATTCCTCTTCAAACTTTAGATTGTACTTACTATATATTTTTCTAGTTGTAAAGTTGTTTTGTCCCTGTACGTGCAATAAGCAATTTACTCCTAATAAATCGATGTATTTTTCATTAAATTTTTGATTTATTTCTGAAAATTGCCAATAATTACCAAATGATTCCTTCAAATGAATTTTTCCATAACTGTTGCACTTTTCGAGATATTAAATTAAAAAGATATTTTTTAATTTTTAAAATAAAAATTAATAGCGCCATCTCTGGAGAAACCGTTGAAGTACCGTTGGTTTCGCCGCTCGCTCATAGATGGCGCCAGGAGATCCATTTCAAAATATTTTTGGAATTATTTAATTTTTTTGTGCGGGACAGTAATGTGCGATACCATTCTGAAACCAGGCTGTTATTTCCTACCGCAGAAAATTAACCGTTTCCCTCTACGACCTATAGTTTCCGAATTATGAGTAAATGAAGTTTAAGAAAAATAAAAAAATTACTTTCCCATGGCCGATCGGAATGAAAATAAATTTCAAAATGATGCTTACCCAATTACAAACAAATTCCTTCAAATGAACTTTTCCATAACTGTTACACTTTTCGAGATATTAAATTAAAACGATATTTTCAAAATTTTGAAAATAAAAATTAATATCTCAAAAACTAAGCGAGATAACAAAAATCGGCTTTCAGTTTTAGAATCAGCACGACTGTCTCTATCGATTCCCGTCATAAAATAACTTAATTTGATTTTGACCAAAATCGACAAAAAAGGAAGGTTAACCCCTTTGAACTTTTTTCGCCAAAAAAACTTTTTTTGAGCTACCCCCATGAATGATACCTTGTCGGAACCGGCTTTCAATTCCCTACCAGAATCCGGTTTCCGTTCCTCTGTACGACCAATAGTTCTTGAGTTATCGCCCGCCGTTTAAAGCTGACAAACTGATTTTCAATATCACCACAGATTTTCAATATCACCACCGATTTTGATGAAACAAAAAGCAAAATGTGCGTCTTGGTGTTAGGATTAATATTTGTTAATGAGATTTTGCTGAAATATGTATGGTTTATTAATTAAATAATTAATTCCGACGATTAAAAATAGGAGCATACGGAGCGCCATCTCTGGAGAAACCGTTGAAGTACCGTTGGTTTCGCCGCTCGCTCATAGATGGCGCCAGGAGATCCATTTCAAAATATTTTTGGAATTATTTAATTTTTTTGTGCGGGACAGTAATGTGCGATACCATTCTGAAACCAGGCTGTTATTTCCTACCGCAGAAAATTAACCGTTTCCCTCTACGACCTATAGTTTCCGAATTATGAGTAAATGAAGTTTAAGAAAAATAAAAAAATTACTTTCCCATGGCCGATCGGAATGAAAATAAATTTCAAAATGATGCTTACCCAATTACAAACAAATTCCTTCAAATGGACTTTTCCATAACTGTTACACTTTTCGAGATATTAAATTAAAACGATATTTTCAAAATTTTGAAAATAAAAATTAATATCTCAAAAACTAAGCGAGATAACAAAAATCGGCTTTCAGTTTTGGAATCAGCACGACTGTCTCTATCGATTCCCGTCATAAAATAACTTAATTTGATTTTGACCAAAATCGACAAAAAAGGAAGGTTAACCCCTTTGAACTTTTTTCGCCAAAAAAACTTTTTTTGAGCTACCCCCATGAATGATACCTTGTCGGAACCGGCTTTCAATTCCCTACCAGAATCCGGTTTCCGTTCCTCTGTACGACCAATAGTTCTTGAGTTATCGCCCGCCGTTTAAAGCTGACAAACTGATTTTCAATATCACCACAGATTTTCAATATCACCACCGATTTTGATGAAACAAAAAGCAAAATGTGCGTCTTGGTGTTAGGATTAATATTTGTTAATGAGATTTTGCTGAAATATGTATGGTTTATTAATTAAATAATTAATTCCGACGATTAAAAATAGGAGCATACGGAGCGCCATCTCTGGAGAAACCGTTGAAGTACCGTTGGTTTCGCCGCTCGCTCATAGATGGCGCCAGGAGATCCATTTCAAAATATTTTTGGAATTATTTAATTTCTTTGTGCGGGACAGTAATGTGCGATACCATTCTGAAACCAGGCTGTTATTTCCTACCGCAGAAAATTAACCGTTTCCCTCTACGACCTATAGTTTCCGAATTATGAGTAAATGAAGTTTAAGAAAAATAAAAAAATTACTTTCCCATGGCCGATCGGAATGAAAATAAATTTCAAAATGATGCTTACCCAATTACAAACAAATTCCTTCAAATGAACTTTTCCATAACTGTTACACTTTTCGAGATATTAAATTAAAACGATATTTTCAAAATTTTGAAAATAAAAATTAATATCTCAAAAACTAAGCGAGATAACAAAAATCGGCTTTCAGTTTTGGAATCAGCACGACTGTCTCTATCGATTCCCGTCATAAAATAACTTAATTTGATTTTGACCAAAATCGACAAAAAAGGAAGGTTAACCCCTTTGAACTTTTTTCGCCAAAAAAACTTTTTTTTAGCTACCCCCATGAATGATACCTTGTCGGAACCGGCTTTCAATTCCCTACCAGAATCCGGTTTCCGTTCCTCTGTACGACCAATAGTTCTTGAGTTATCGCCCGCCGTTTAAAGCTGACAAACTGATTTTCAATATCACCACAGATTTTCAATATCACCACCGATTTTGATGAAACAAAAAGCAAAATGTGCGTCTTGGTGTTAGGATTAATATTTGTTAATGAGATTTTGCTGAAATATGTATGGTTTATTAATTAAATAATTAATTCCGACGATTAAAAATAGGAGCATACGGAGCGCCATCTCTGGAGAAACCGTTGAAGTACCGTTGGTTTCGCCGCTCGCTCATAGATGGCGCCAGGAGATCCATTTCAAAATATTTTTGGAATTATTTAATATTTTTGTGCGGGACAGTAATGTGCGATACCATTCTGAAACCAGGCTGTTATTTCCTACCGCAGAAAATTAACCGTTTCCCTCTACGACCTATAGTTTCCGAATTATGAGTAAATGAAGTTTAAGAAAAATAAAAAAATTACTTTCCCATGGCCGATCGGAATGAAAATAAATTTCAAAATGATGCTTACCCAATTACAAACAAATTCCTTCAAATGAACTTTTCCATAACTGTTACACTTTTCGAGATATTAAATTAAAACGATATTTTCAAAATTTTGAAAATAAAAATTAATATCTCAAAAACTAAGCGAGATAACAAAAATCGGCTTTCAGTTTTGGAATCAGCACGACTGTCTCTATCGATTCCCGTCATAAAATAACTTAATTTGATTTTGACCAAAATCGACAAAAAAGGAAGGTTAACCCCTTTGAACTTTTTTCGCCAAAAAAACTTTTTTTTAGCTACCCCCATGAATGATACCTTGTCGGAACCGGCTTTCAATTCCCTACCAGAATCCGGTTTCCGTTCCTCTGTACGACCAATAGTTCTTGAGTTATCGCCCGCCGTTTAAAGCTGACAAACTGATTTTCAATATCACCACAGATTTTCAATATCACCACCGATTTTGATGAAACAAAAAGCAAAATGTGCGTCTTGGTGTTAGGATTAATATTTGTTAATGAGATTTTGCTGAAATATGTATGGTTTATTAATTAAATAATTAATTCCGACGATTAAAAATAGGAGCATACGGAGCGCCATCTCTGGAGAAACCGTTGAAGTACCGTTGGTTTCGCCGCTCGCTCATAGATGGCGCCAGGAGATCCATTTCAAAATATTTTTGGAATTATTTAATTTTTTTGTGCGGGACAGTAATGTGCGATACCATTCTGAAACCAGGCTGTTATTTCCTACCGCAGAAAATTAACCGTTTCCCTCTACGACCTATAGTTTCCGAATTATGAGTAAATGAAGTTTAAGAAAAATAAAAAAATTACTTTCCCATGGCCGATCGGAATGAAAATAAATTTCAAAATGATGCTTACCCAATTACAAACAAATTCCTTCAAATGAACTTTTCCATAACTGTTACACTTTTCGAGATATTAAATTAAAACGATATTTTCAAAATTTTGAAAATAAAAATTAATATCTCAAAAACTAAGCGAGATAACAAAAATCGGCTTTCAGTTTTGGAATCAGCACGACTGTCTCTATCGATTCCCGTCATAAAATAACTTAATTTGATTTTGACCAAAATCGACAAAAAAGGAAGGTTAACCCCTTTGAACTTTTTTCGCCAAAAAAACTTTTTTTGAGCTACCCCCATGAATGATACCTTGTCGGAACCGGCTTTCAATTCCCTACCAGAATCCGGTTTCCGTTCCTCTGTACGACCAATAGTTCTTGAGTTATCGCCCGCCGTTTAAAGCTGACAAACTGATTTTCAATATCACCACAGATTTTCAATATCACCACCGATTTTGATGAAACAAAAAGCAAAATGTGCGTCTTGGTGTTAGGATTAATATTTGTTAATGAGATTTTGCTGAAATATGTATGGTTTATTAATTAAATAATTAATTCCGACGATTAAAAATAGGAGCATACGGAGCGCCATCTCTGGAGAAACCGTTGAAGTACCGTTAGTTTCGCCGCTCGCTCATAGATGGCGCCAGGAGATCCATTTCAAAATATTTTTGGAATTATTTAATTTTTTTGTGCGGGACAGTAATGTGCGATACCATTCTGAAACCAGGCTGTTATTTCCTACCGCAGAAAATTAACCGTTTCCCTCTACGACCTATAGTTTCCGAATTATGAGTAAATGAAGTTTAAGAAAAATAAAAAAATTACTTTCCCATGGCCGATCGGAATGAAAATAAATTTCAAAATGATGCTTACCCAATTACAAACAAATTCCTTCAAATGAACTTTTCCATAACTGTTACACTTTTCGAGATATTAAATTAAAACGATATTTTCAAAATTTTGAAAATAAAAATTAATATCTCAAAAACTAAGCGAGATAACAAAAATCGGCTTTCAGTTTTGGAATCAGCACGACTGTCTCTATCGATTCCCGTCATAAAATAACTTAATTTGATTTTGACCAAAATCGACAAAAAAGGAAGGTTAACCCCTTTGAACTTTTTTCGCCAAAAAAACTTTTTTTTAGCTACCCCCATGAATGATACCTTGTCGGAACCGGCTTTCAATTCCCTACCAGAATCCGGTTTCCGTTCCTCTGTACGACCAATAGTTCTTGAGTTATCGCCCGCCGTTTAAAGCAGACAAACTGATTTTCAATATCACCACAGATTTTCAATATCACCACCGATTTTGATGAAACAAAAAGCAAAATGTGCGTCTTGGTGTTAGGATTAATATTTGTTAATGAGATTTTGCTGAAATATGTATGGTTTATTAATTAAATAATTAATTCCGACGATTAAAAATAGGAGCATACGGAGCGCCATCTCTGGAGAAACCGTTGAAGTACCGTTGGTTTCGCCGCTCGCTCATAGATGGCGCCAGGAGATCCATTTCAAAATATTTTTGGAATTATTTAATTTTTTTGTGCGGGACAGTAATGTGCGATACCATTCTGAAACCAGGCTGTTATTTCCTACCGCAGAAAATTAACCGTTTCCCTCTACGACCTATAGTTTCCGAATTATGAGTAAATGAAGTTTAAGAAAAATAAAAAAATTACTTTCCCATGGCCGATCGGAATGAAAATAAATTTCAAAATGATGCTTACCCAATTACAAACAAATTCCTTCAAATGAACTTTTCCATAACTGTTACACTTTTCGAGATATTAAATTAAAACGATATTTTCAAAATTTTGAAAATAAAAATTAATATCTCAAAAACTAAGCGAGATAACAAAAATCGGCTTTCAGTTTTGGAATCAGCACGACTGTCTCTATCGATTCCCGTCATAAAATAACTTAATTTGATTTTGACCAAAATCGACAAAAAAGGAAGGTTAACCCCTTTGAACTTTTTTCGCCAAAAAAACTTTTTTTTAGCTACCCCCATGAATGATACCTTGTCGGAACCGGCTTTCAATTCCCTACCAGAATCCGGTTTCCGTTCCTCTGTACGACCAATAGTTCTTGAGTTATCGCCCGCCGTTTAAAGCAGACAAACTGATTTTCAATATCACCACAGATTTTCAATATCACCACCGATTTTGATGAAACAAAAAGCAAAATGTGCGTCTTGGTGTTAGGATTAATATTTGTTAATGAGATTTTGCTGAAATATGTATGGTTTATTAATTAAATAATTAATTCCGACGATTAAAAATAGGAGCATACGGAGCGCCATCTCTGGAGAAACCGTTGAAGTACCGTTGGTTTCGCCGCTCGCTCATAGATGGCGCCAGGAGATCCATTTCAAAATATTTTTGGAATTATTTAATTTTTTTGTGCGGGACAGTAATGTGCGATACCATTCTGAAACCAGGCTGTTATTTCCTACCGCAGAAAATTAACCGTTTCCCTCTACGACCTATAGTTTCCGAATTATGAGTAAATGAAGTTTAAGAAAAATAAAAAAATTACTTTCCCATGGCCGATCGGAATGAAAATAAATTTCAAAATGATGCTTACCCAATTACAAACAAATTCCTTCAAATGAACTTTTCCATAACTGTTACACTTTTCGAGATATTAAATTAAAACGATATTTTCAAAATTTTGAAAATAAAAATTAATATCTCAAAAACTAAGCGAGATAACAAAAATCGGCTTTCAGTTTTGGAATCAGCACGACTGTCTCTATCGATTCCCGTCATAAAATAACTTAATTTGATTTTGACCAAAATCGACAAAAAAGGAAGGTTAACCCCTTTGAACTTTTTTCGCCAAAAAAACTTTTTTTTAGCTACCCCCATGAATGATACCTTGTCGGAACCGGCTTTCAATTCCCTACCAGAATCCGGTTTCCGTTCCTCTGTACGACCAATAGTTCTTGAGTTATCGCCCGCCGTTTAAAGCTGACAAACTGATTTTCAATATCACCACAGATTTTCAATATCACCACCGATTTTGATGAAACAAAAAGCAAAATGTGCGTCTTGGTGTTAGGATTAATATTTGTTAATGAGATTTTGCTGAAATATGTATGGTTTATTAATTAAATAATTAATTCCGACGATTAAAAATAGGAGCATACGGAGCGCCATCTCTGGAGAAACCGTTGAAGTACCGTTGGTTTCGCCGCTCGCTCATAGATGGCGCCAGGAGATCCATTTCAAAATATTTTTGGAATTATTTAATTTTTTTGTGCGGGACAGTAATGTGCGATACCATTCTGAAACCAGGCTGTTATTTCCTACCGCAGAAAATTAACCGTTTCCCTCTACGACCTATAGTTTCCGAATTATGAGTAAATGAAGTTTAAGAAAAATAAAAAAATTACTTTCCCATGGCCGATCGGAATGAAAATAAATTTCAAAATGATGCTTACCCAATTACAAACAAATTCCTTCAAATGAACTTTTCCATAACTGTTACACTTTTCGAGATATTAAATTAAAACGATATTTTCAAAATTTTGAAAATAAAAATTAATATCTCAAAAACTAAGCGAGATAACAAAAATCGGCTTTCAGTTTTGGAATCAGCACGACTGTCTCTATCGATTCCCGTCATAAAATAACTTAATTTGATTTTGACCAAAATCGACAAAAAAGGAAGGTTCCCTTTGAACTTTTTTCGCCAAAAAAACTTTTTTTTAGCTACCCCCATGAATGATACCTTGTCGGAACCGGCTTTCAATTCCCTACCAGAATCCGGTTTCCGTTCCTCTGTACGACCAATAGTTCTTGAGTTATCGCCCGCCGTTTAAAGCTGACAAACTGATTTTCAATATCACCACAGATTTTCAATATCACCACCGATTTTGATGAAACAAAAAGCAAAATGTGCGTCTTGGTGTTAGGATTAATATTTGTTAATGAGATTTTGCTGAAATATGTATGGTTTATTAATTAAATAATTAATTCCGACGATTAAAAATAGGAGCATACGGAGCGCCATCTCTGGAGAAACCGTTGAAGTACCGTTGGTTTCGCCGCTCGCTCATAGATGGCGCCAGGAGATCCATTTCAAAATATTTTTGGAATTATTTAATTTTTTTGTGCGGGACAGTAATGTGCGATACCATTCTGAAACCAGGCTGTTATTTCCTACCGCAGAAAATTAACCGTTTCCCTCTACGACCTATAGTTTCCGAATTATGAGTAAATGAAGTTTAAGAAAAATAAAAAAATTACTTTCCCATGGCCGATCGGAATGAAAATAAATTTCAAAATGATGCTTACCCAATTACAAACAAATTCCTTCAAATGAACTTTTCCATAACTGTTACACTTTTCGAGATATTAAATTAAAACGATATTTTCAAAATTTTGAAAATAAAAATTAATATCTCAAAAACTAAGCGAGATAACAAAAATCGGCTTTCAGTTTTGGAATCAGCACGACTGTCTCTATCGATTCCCGTCATAAAATAACTTAATTTGATTTTGACCAAAATCGACAAAAAAGGAAGGTTAACCCCTTTGAACTTTTTTCGCCAAAAAAACTTTTTTTGAGCTACCCCCATGAATGATACCTTGTCGGAACCGGCTTTCAATTCCCTACCAGAATCCGGTTTCCGTTCCTCTGTACGACCAATAGTTCTTGAGTTATCGCCCGCCGTTTAAAGCTGACAAACTGATTTTCAATATCACCACAGATTTTCAATATCACCACCGATTTTGATGAAACAAAAAGCAAAATGTGCGTCTTGGTGTTAGGATTAATATTTGTTAATGAGATTTTGCTGAAATATGTATGGTTTATTAATTAAATAATTAATTCCGACGATTAAAAATAGGAGCATACGGAGCGCCATCTCTGGAGAAACCGTTGAAGTACCGTTAGTTTCGCCGCTCGCTCATAGATGGCGCCAGGAGATCCATTTCAAAATATTTTTGGAATTATTTAATTTTTTTGTGCGGGACAGTAATGTGCGATACCATTCTGAAACCAGGCTGTTATTTCCTACCGCAGAAAATTAACCGTTTCCCTCTACGACCTATAGTTTCCGAATTATGAGTAAATGAAGTTTAAGAAAAATAAAAAAATTACTTTCCCATGGCCGATCGGAATGAAAATAAATTTCAAAATGATGCTTACCCAATTACAAACAAATTCCTTCAAATGAACTTTTCCATAACTGTTACACTTTTCGAGATATTAAATTAAAACGATATTTTCAAAATTTTGAAAATAAAAATTAATATCTCAAAAACTAAGCGAGATAACAAAAATCGGCTTTCAGTTTTGGAATCAGCACGACTGTCTCTATCGATTCCCGTCATAAAATAACTTAATTTGATTTTGACCAAAATCGACAAAAAAGGAAGGTTTAACCCCTTTGAACTTTTTTCGCCAAAAAAACTTTTTTTGAGCTACCCCCATGAATGATACCTTGTCGGAACCGGCTTTCAATTCCCTACCAGAATCCGGTTTCCGTTCCTCTGTACGACCAATAGTTCTTGAGTTATCGCCCGCCGTTTAAAGCTGACAAACTGATTTTCAATATCACCACAGATTTTCAATATCACCACCGATTTTGATGAAACAAAAAGCAAAATGTGCGTCTTGGTGTTAGGATTAATATTTGTTAATGAGATTTTGCTGAAATATGTATGGTTTATTAATTAAATAATTAATTCCGACGATTAAAAATAGGAGCATACGGAGCGCCATCTCTGGAGAAACCGTTGAAGTACCGTTGGTTTCGCCGCTCGCTCATAGATGGCGCCAGGAGATCCATTTTAAAATATTTTTGGAATTATTTAATTTTTTTGTGCGGGACAGTAATGTGCGATACCATTCTGAAACCAGGCTGTTATTTCCTACCGCAGAAAATTAACCGTTTCCCTCTACGACCTATAGTTTCCGAATTATGAGTAAATGAAGTTTAAGAAAAATAAAAAAATTACTTTCCCATGGCCGATCGGAATGAAAATAAATTTCAAAATGATGCTTACCCAATTACAAACAAATTCCTTCAAATGAACCGGCTTTCAATTCCCTACCAGAATCCGGTTTCCGTTCCTCTGTACGACCAATAGTTCTTGAGTTATCGCCCGCCGTTTAAAGCTGACAAACTGATTTTCAATATCACCACAGATTTTCAATATCACCACCGATTTTGATGAAACAAAAAGCAAAATGTGCGTCTTGGTGTTAGGATTAATATTTGTTAATGAGATTTTGCTGAAATATGTATGGTTTATTAATTAAATAATTAATTCCGACGATTAAAAATAGGAGCATACGGAGCGCCATCTCTGGAGAAACCGTTGAAGTACCGTTAGTTTCGCCGCTCGCTCATAGATGGCGCCAGGAGATCCATTTCAAAATATTTTTGGAATTATTTAATTTTTTTGTGCGGGACAGTAATGTGCGATACCATTCTGAAACCAGGCTGTTATTTCCTACCGCAGAAAATTAACCGTTTCCCTCTACGACCTATAGTTTCCGAATTATGAGTAAATGAAGTTTAAGAAAAATAAAAAAATTACTTTCCCATGGCCGATCGGAATGAAAATAAATTTCAAAATGATGCTTACCCAATTACAAACAAATTCCTTCAAATGAACTTTTCCATAACTGTTACACTTTTCGAGATATTCAATTAAAACGATATTTTCAAAATTTTGAAAATAAAAATTAATATCTCAAAAACTAAGCGAGATAACAAAAATCGGCTTTCAGTTTTGGAATCAGCACGACTGTCTCTATCGATTCCCGTCATAAAATAACTTAATTTGATTTTGACCAAAATCGACAAAAAAGGAAGGTTAACCCCTTTGAACTTTTTTCGCCAAAAAAACTTTTTTTGAGCTACCCCCATGAATGATACCTTGTCGGAACCGGCTTTCAATTCCCTACCAGAATCCGGTTTCCGTTCCTCTGTACGACCAATAGTTCTTGAGTTATCGCCCGCCGTTTAAAGCTGACAAACTGATTTTCAATATCGCCACAGATTTTCAATATCACCACCGATTTTGATGAAACAAAAAGCAAAATGTGCGTCTTGGTGTTAGGATTAATATTTGTTAATGAGATTTTGCTGAAATATGTATGGTTTATTAATTAAATAATTAATTCCGACGATTAAAAATAGGAGCATACGGAGCGCCATCTCTGGAGAAACCGTTGAAGTACCGTTGGTTTCGCCGCTCGCTCATAGATGGCGCCAGGAGATCCATTTCAAAATATTTTTGGAATTATTTAATTTTTTTGTGCGGGACAGTAATGTGCGATACCATTCTGAAACCAGGCTGTTATTTCCTACCGCAGAAAATTAACCGTTTCCCTCTACGACCTATAGTTTCCGAATTATGAGTAAATGAAGTTTAAGAAAAATAAAAAAATTACTTTCCCATGGCCGATCGGAATGAAAATAAATTTCAAAATGATGCTTACCCAATTACAAACAAATTCCTTCAAATGAACTTTTCCATAACTGTTACACTTTTCGAGATATTAAATTAAAACGATATTTTCAAAATTTTGAAAATAAAAATTAATATCTCAAAAACTAAGCGAGATAACAAAAATCGGCTTTCAGTTTTGGAATCAGCACGACTGTCTCTATCGATTCCCGTCATAAAATAACTTAATTTGATTTTGACCAAAATCGACAAAAAAGGAAGGTTTAACCCCTTTGAACTTTTTTCGCCAAAAAAACTTTTTTTGAGCTACCCCCATGAATGATACCTTGTCGGAACCGGCTTTCAATTCCCTACCAGAATCCGGTTTCCGTTCCTCTGTACGACCAATAGTTCTTGAGTTATCGCCCGCCGTTTAAAGCTGACAAACTGATTTTCAATATCACCACAGATTTTCAATATCACCACCGATTTTGATGAAACAAAAAGCAAAATGTGCGTCTTGGTGTTAGGATTAATATTTGTTAATGAGATTTTGCTGAAATATGTATGGTTTATTAATTAAATAATTAATTCCGACGATTAAAAATAGGAGCATACGGAGCGCCATCTCTGGAGAAACCGTTGAAGTACCGTTGGTTTCGCCGCTCGCTCATAGATGGCGCCAGGAGATCCATTTTAAAATATTTTTGGAATTATTTAATTTTTTTGTGCGGGACAGTAATGTGCGATACCATTCTGAAACCAGGCTGTTATTTCCTACCGCAGAAAATTAACCGTTTCCCTCTACGACCTATAGTTTCCGAATTATGAGTAAATGAAGTTTAAGAAAAATAAAAAAATTACTTTCCCATGGCCGATCGGAATGAAAATAAATTTCAAAATGATGCTTACCCAATTACAAACAAATTCCTTCAAATGAACCGGCTTTCAATTCCCTACCAGAATCCGGTTTCCGTTCCTCTGTACGACCAATAGTTCTTGAGTTATCGCCCGCCGTTTAAAGCTGACAAACTGATTTTCAATATCACCACAGATTTTCAATATCACCACCGATTTTGATGAAACAAAAAGCAAAATGTGCGTCTTGGTGTTAGGATTAATATTTGTTAATGAGATTTTGCTGAAATATGTATGGTTTATTAATTAAATAATTAATTCCGACGATTAAAAATAGGAGCATACGGAGCGCCATCTCTGGAGAAACCGTTGAAGTACCGTTGGTTTCGCCGCTCGCTCATAGATGGCGCCAGGAGATCCATTTCAAAATATTTTTGGAATTATTTAATTTTTTTGTGCGGGACAGTAATGTGCGATACCATTCTGAAACCAGGCTGTTATTTCCTACCGCAGAAAATTAACCGTTTCCCTCTACGACCTATAGTTTCCGAATTATGAGTAAATGAAGTTTAAGAAAAATAAAAAAATTACTTTCCCATGGCCGATCGGAATGAAAATAAATTTCAAAATGATGCTTACCCAATTACAAACAAATTCCTTCAAATGAACTTTTCCATAACTGTTACACTTTTCGAGATATTAAATTAAAACGATATTTTCAAAATTTTGAAAATAAAAATTAATATCTCAAAAACTAAGCGAGATAACAAAAATCGGCTTTCAGTTTTGGAATCAGCACGACTGTCTCTATCGATTCCCGTCATAAAATAACTTAATTTGATTTTGACCAAAATCGACAAAAAAGGAAGGTTAACCCCTTTGAACTTTTTTCGCCAAAAAAACTTTTTTTGAGCTACCCCCATGAATGATACCTTGTCGGAACCGGCTTTCAATTCCCTACCAGAATCCGGTTTCCGTTCCTCTGTACGACCAATAGTTCTTGAGTTATCGCCCGCCGTTTAAAGCTGACAAACTGATTTTCAATATCACCACAGATTTTCAATATCACCACCGATTTTGATGAAACAAAAAGCAAAATGTGCGTCTTGGTGTTGGTGTTAGGATTAATATTTGTTAATGAGATTTTGCTGAAATATGTATGGTTTATTAATTAAATAATTAATTCCGACGATTAAAAATAGGAGCATACGGAGCGCCATCTCTGGAGAAACCGTTGAAGTACCGTTGGTTTCGCCGCTCGCTCATAGATGGCGCCAGGAGATCCATTTCAAAATATTTTTGGAATTATTTAATTTTTTTGTGCGGGACAGTAATGTGCGATACCATTCTGAAACCAGGCTGTTATTTCCTACCGCAGAAAATTAACCGTTTCCCTCTACGACCTATAGTTTCCGAATTATGAGTAAATGAAGTTTAAGAAAAATAAAAAAATTACTTTCCCATGGCCGATCGGAATGAAAATAAATTTCAAAATGATGCTTACCCAATTACAAACAAATTCCTTCAAATGAACTTTTCCATAACTGTTACACTTTTCGAGATATTAAATTAAAACGATATTTTCAAAATTTTGAAAATAAAAATTAATATCTCAAAAACTAAGCGAGATAACAAAAATCGGCTTTCAGTTTTGGAATCAGCACGACTGTCTCTATCGATTCCCGTCATAAAATAACTTAATTTGATTTTGACCAAAATCGACAAAAAAGGAAGGTTTAACCCCTTTGAACTTTTTTCGCCAAAAAAACTTTTTTTGAGCTACCCCCATGAATGATACCTTGTCGGAACCGGCTTTCAATTCCCTACCAGAATCCGGTTTCCGTTCCTCTGTACGACCAATAGTTCTTGAGTTATCGCCCGCCGTTTAAAGCTGACAAACTGATTTTCAATATCACCACAGATTTTCAATATCACCACCGATTTTGATGAAACAAAAAGCAAAATGTGCGTCTTGGTGTTAGGATTAATATTTGTTAATGAGATTTTGCTGAAATATGTATGGTTTATTAATTAAATAATTAATTCCGACGATTAAAAATAGGAGCATACGGAGCGCCATCTCTGGAGAAACCGTTGAAGTACCGTTGGTTTCGCCGCTCGCTCATAGATGGCGCCAGGAGATCCATTTTAAAATATTTTTGGAATTATTTAATTTTTTTGTGCGGGACAGTAATGTGCGATACCATTCTGAAACCAGGCTGTTATTTCCTACCGCAGAAAATTAACCGTTTCCCTCTACGACCTATAGTTTCCGAATTATGAGTAAATGAAGTTTAAGAAAAATAAAAAAATTACTTTCCCATGGCCGATCGGAATGAAAATAAATTTCAAAATGATGCTTACCCAATTACAAACAAATTCCTTCAAATGAACCGGCTTTCAATTCCCTACCAGAATCCGGTTTCCGTTCCTCTGTACGACCAATAGCTCTTGAGTTATCGCCCGCCGTTTAAAGCTGACAAACTGATTTTCAATATCACCACAGATTTTCAATATCACCACCGATTTTGATGAAACAAAAAGCAAAATGTGCGTCTTGGTGTTAGGATTAATATTTGTTAATGAGATTTTGCTGAAATATGTATGGTTTATTAATTAAATAATTAATTCCGACGATTAAAAATAGGAGCATACGGAGCGCCATCTCTGGAGAAACCGTTGAAGTACCGTTGGTTTCGCCGCTCGCTCATAGATGGCGCCAGGAGATCCATTTCAAAATATTTTTGGAATTATTTAATTTTTTTGTGCGGGACAGTAATGTGCGATACCATTCTGAAACCAGGCTGTTATTTCCTACCGCAGAAAATTAACCGTTTCCCTCTACGACCTATAGTTTCCGAATTATGAGTAAATGAAGTTTAAGAAAAATAAAAAAATTACTTTCCCATGGCCGATCGGAATGAAAATAAATTTCAAAATGATGCTTACCCAATTACAAACAAATTCCTTCAAATGAACTTTTCCATAACTGTTACACTTTTCGAGATATTAAATTAAAACGATATTTTCAAAATTTTGAAAATAAAAATTAATATCTCAAAAACTAAGCGAGATAACAAAAATCGGCTTTCAGTTTTGGAATCAGCACGACTGTCTCTATCGATTCCCGTCATAAAATAACTTAATTTGATTTTGACCAAAATCGACAAAAAAGGAAGGTTAACCCCTTTGAACTTTTTTCGCCAAAAAAACTTTTTTTGAGCTACCCCCATGAATGATACCTTGTCGGAACCGGCTTTCAATTCCCTACCAGAATCCGGTTTCCGTTCCTCTGTACGACCAATAGTTCTTGAGTTATCGCCCGCCGTTTAAAGCTGACAAACTGATTTTCAATATCACCACAGATTTTCAATATCACCACCGATTTTGATGAAACAAAAAGCAAAATGTGCGTCTTGGTGTTAGGATTAATATTTGTTAATGAGATTTTGCTGAAATATGTATGGTTTATTAATTAAATAATTAATTCCGACGATTAAAAATAGGAGCATACGGAGCGCCATCTCTGGAGAAACCGTTGAAGTACCGTTAGTTTCGCCGCTCGCTCATAGATGGCGCCAGGAGATCCATTTCAAAATATTTTTGGAATTATTTATTTTTTTTGTGCGGGACAGTAATGTGCGATACCATTCTGAAACCAGGCTGTTATTTCCTACCGCAGAAAATTAACCGTTTCCCTCTACGACCTATAGTTTCCGAATTATGAGTAAATGAAGTTTAAGAAAAATAAAAAAATTACTTTCCCATGGCCGATCGGAATGAAAATAAATTTCAAAATGATGCTTACCCAATTACAAACAAATTCCTTCAAATGAACTTTTCCATAACTGTTACACTTTTCGAGATATTCAATTAAAACGATATTTTCAAAATTTTGAAAATAAAAATTAATATCTCAAAAACTAAGCGAGATAACAAAAATCGGCTTTCAGTTTTGGAATCAGCACGACTGTCTCTATCGATTCCCGTCATAAAATAACTTAATTTGATTTTGACCAAAATCGACAAAAAAGGAAGGTTAACCCCTTTGAACTTTTTTCGCCAAAAAAACTTTTTTTGAGCTACCAGCATGAATGATACCTTGTCGGAACCGGCTTTCAATTCCCTACCAGAATCCGGTTTCCGTTCCTCTGTACGACCAATAGTTCTTGAGTTATCGCCCGCCGTTTAAAGCTGACGAAACTGATTTTCAATATCGCCACAGATTTTCAATATCACCACCGATTTTGATGAAACAAAAAGCAAAATGTGCGTCTTGGTGTTAGGATTAATATTTGTTAATGAGATTTTGCTGAAATATGTATGGTTTATTAATTAAATAATTAATTCCGACGATTAAAAATAGGAGCATACGGAGCGCCATCTCTGGAGAAACCGTTGAAGTACCGTTGGTTTCGCCGCTCGCTCATAGATGGCGCCAGGAGATCCATTTCAAAATATTTTTGGAATTATTTAATTTTTTTGTGCGGGACAGTAATGTGCGATACCATTCTGAAACCAGGCTGTTATTTCCTACCGCAGAAAATTAACCGTTTCCCTCTACGACCTATAGTTTCCGAATTATGAGTAAATGAAGTTTAAGAAAAATAAAAAAATTACTTTCCCATGGCCGATCGGAATGAAAATAAATTTCAAAATGATGCTTACCCAATTACAAACAAATTCCTTCAAATGAACTTTTCCATAACTGTTACACTTTTCGAGATATTAAATTAAAACGATATTTTCAAAATTTTGAAAATAAAAATTAATATCTCAAAAACTAAGCGAGATAACAAAAATCGGCTTTCAGTTTTGGAATCAGCACGACTGTCTCTATCGATTCCCGTCATAAAATAACTTAATTTGATTTTGACCAAAATCGACAAAAAAGGAAGGTTAACCCCTTTGAACTTTTTTCGCCAAAAAAACTTTTTTTGAGCTACCCCCATGAATGATACCTTGTCGGAACCGGCTTTCAATTCCCTACCAGAATCCGGTTTCCGTTCCTCTGTACGACCAATAGTTCTTGAGTTATCGCCCGCCGTTTAAAGCTGACAAACTGATTTTCAATATCACCACAGATTTTCAATATCACCACCGATTTTGATGAAACAAAAAGCAAAATGTGCGTCTTGGTGTTAGGATTAATATTTGTTAATGAGATTTTGCTGAAATATGTATGGTTTATTAATTAAATAATTAATTCCGACGATTAAAAATAGGAGCATACGGAGCGCCATCTCTGGAGAAACCGTTGAAGTACCGTTAGTTTCGCCGCTCGCTCATAGATGGCGCCAGGAGATCCATTTCAAAATATTTTTGGAATTATTTAATTTTTTTGTGCGGGACAGTAATGTGCGATACCATTCTGAAACCAGGCTGTTATTTCCTACCGCAGAAAATTAACCGTTTCCCTCTACGACCTATAGTTTCCGAATTATGAGTAAATGAAGTTTAAGAAAAATAAAAAAATTACTTTCCCATGGCCGATCGGAATGAAAATAAATTTCAAAATGATGCTTACCCAATTACAAACAAATTCCTTCAAATGAACTTTTCCATAACTGTTACACTTTTCGAGATATTCAATTAAAACGATATTTTCAAAATTTTGAAAATAAAAATTAATATCTCAAAAACTAAGCGAGATAACAAAAATCGGCTTTCAGTTTTGGAATCAGCACGACTGTCTCTATCGATTCCCGTCATAAAATAACTTAATTTGATTTTGACCAAAATCGACAAAAAAGGAAGGTTAACCCCTTTGAACTTTTTTCGCCAAAAAAACTTTTTTTGAGCTACCCCCATGAATGATACCTTGTCGGAACCGGCTTTCAATTCCCTACCAGAATCCGGTTTCCGTTCCTCTGTACGACCAATAGTTCTTGAGTTATCGCCCGCCGTTTAAAGCTGACAAACTGATTTTCAATATCGCCACAGATTTTCAATATCACCACCGATTTTGATGAAACAAAAAGCAAAATGTGCGTCTTGGTGTTAGGATTAATATTTGTTAATGAGATTTTGCTGAAATATGTATGGTTTATTAATTAAATAATTAATTCCGACGATTAAAAATAGGAGCATACGGAGCGCCATCTCTGGAGAAACCGTTGAAGTACCGTTGGTTTCGCCGCTCGCTCATAGATGGCGCCAGGAGATCCATTTCAAAATATTTTTGGAATTATTTAATTTTTTTGTGCGGGACAGTAATGTGCGATACCATTCTGAAACCAGGCTGTTATTTCCTACCGCAGAAAATTAACCGTTTCCCTCTACGACCTATAGTTTCCGAATTATGAGTAAATGAAGTTTAAGAAAAATAAAAAAATTACTTTCCCATGGCCGATCGGAATGAAAATAAATTTCAAAATGATGCTTACCCAATTACAAACAAATTCCTTCAAATGAACTTTTCCATAACTGTTACACTTTTCGAGATATTAAATTAAAACGATATTTTCAAAATTTTGAAAATAAAAATTAATATCTCAAAAACTAAGCGAGATAACAAAAATCGGCTTTCAGTTTTGGAATCAGCACGACTGTCTCTATCGATTCCCGTCATAAAATAACTTAATTTGATTTTGACCAAAATCGACAAAAAAGGAAGGTTTAACCCCTTTGAACTTTTTTCGCCAAAAAAACTTTTTTTGAGCTACCCCCATGAATGATACCTTGTCGGAACCGGCTTTCAATTCCCTACCAGAATCCGGTTTCCGTTCCTCTGTACGACCAATAGTTCTTGAGTTATCGCCCGCCGTTTAAAGCTGACAAACTGATTTTCAATATCACCACAGATTTTCAATATCACCACCGATTTTGATGAAACAAAAAGCAAAATGTGCGTCTTGGTGTTAGGATTAATATTTGTTAATGAGATTTTGCTGAAATATGTATGGTTTATTAATTAAATAATTAATTCCGACGATTAAAAATAGGAGCATACGGAGCGCCATCTCTGGAGAAACCGTTGAAGTACCGTTGGTTTCGCCGCTCGCTCATAGATGGCGCCAGGAGATCCATTTTAAAATATTTTTGGAATTATTTAATTTTTTTGTGCGGGACAGTAATGTGCGATACCATTCTGAAACCAGGCTGTTATTTCCTACCGCAGAAAATTAACCGTTTCCCTCTACGACCTATAGTTTCCGAATTATGAGTAAATGAAGTTTAAGAAAAATAAAAAAATTACTTTCCCATGGCCGATCGGAATGAAAATAAATTTCAAAATGATGCTTACCCAATTACAAACAAATTCCTTCAAATGAACCGGCTTTCAATTCCCTACCAGAATCCGGTTTCCGTTCCTCTGTACGACCAATAGTTCTTGAGTTATCGCCCGCCGTTTAAAGCTGACAAACTGATTTTCAATATCACCACAGATTTTCAATATCACCACCGATTTTGATGAAACAAAAAGCAAAATGTGCGTCTTGGTGTTAGGATTAATATTTGTTAATGAGATTTTGCTGAAATATGTATGGTTTATTAATTAAATAATTAATTCCGACGATTAAAAATAGGAGCATACGGAGCGCCATCTCTGGAGAAACCGTTGAAGTACCGTTGGTTTCGCCGCTCGCTCATAGATGGCGCCAGGAGATCCATTTCAAAATATTTTTGGAATTATTTAATTTTTTTGTGCGGGACAGTAATGTGCGATACCATTCTGAAACCAGGCTGTTATTTCCTACCGCAGAAAATTAACCGTTTCCCTCTACGACCTATAGTTTCCGAATTATGAGTAAATGAAGTTTAAGAAAAATAAAAAAATTACTTTCCCATGGCCGATCGGAATGAAAATAAATTTCAAAATGATGCTTACCCAATTACAAACAAATTCCTTCAAATGAACTTTTCCATAACTGTTACACTTTTCGAGATATTAAATTAAAACGATATTTTCAAAATTTTGAAAATAAAAATTAATATCTCAAAAACTAAGCGAGATAACAAAAATCGGCTTTCAGTTTTGGAATCAGCACGACTGTCTCTATCGATTCCCGTCATAAAATAACTTAATTTGATTTTGACCAAAATCGACAAAAAAGGAAGGTTAACCCCTTTGAACTTTTTTCGCCAAAAAAACTTTTTTTTAGCTACCCCCATGAATGATACCTTGTCGGAACCGGCTTTCAATTCCCTACCAGAATCCGGTTTCCGTTCCTCTGTACGACCAATAGTTCTTGAGTTATCGCCCGCCGTTTAAAGCTGACAAACTGATTTTCAATATCACCACAGATTTTCAATATCACCACCGATTTTGATGAAACAAAAAGCAAAATGTGCGTCTTGGTGTTAGGATTAATATTTGTTAATGAGATTTTGCTGAAATATGTATGGTTTATTAATTAAATAATTAATTCCGACGATTAAAAATAGGAGCATACGGAGCGCCATCTCTGGAGAAACCGTTGAAGTACCGTTGGTTTCGCCGCTCGCTCATAGATGGCGCCAGGAGATCCATTTCAAAATATTTTTGGAATTATTTAATTTTTTTGTGCGGGACAGTAATGTGCGATACCATTCTGAAACCAGGCTGTTATTTCCTACCGCAGAAAATTAACCGTTTCCCTCTACGACCTATAGTTTCCGAATTATGAGTAAATGAAGTTTAAGAAAAATAAAAAAATTACTTTCCCATGGCCGATCGGAATGAAAATAAATTTCAAAATGATGCTTACCCAATTACAAACAAATTCCTTCAAATGAACTTTTCCATAACTGTTACACTTTTCGAGATATTAAATTAAAACGATATTTTCAAAATTTTGAAAATAAAAATTAATATCTCAAAAACTAAGCGAGATAACAAAAATCGGCTTTCAGTTTTGGAATCAGCACGACTGTCTCTATCGATTCCCGTCATAAAATAACTTAATTTGATTTTGACCAAAATCGACAAAAAAGGAAGGTTAACCCCTTTGAACTTTTTTCGCCAAAAAAACTTTTTTTGAGCTACCCCCATGAATGATACCTTGTCGGAACCGGCTTTCAATTCCCTACCAGAATCCGGTTTCCGTTCCTCTGTACGACCAATAGTTCTTGAGTTATCGCCCGCCGTTTAAAGCTGACAAACTGATTTTCAATATCACCACAGATTTTCAATATCACCACCGATTTTGATGAAACAAAAAGCAAAATGTGCGTCTTGGTGTTAGGATTAATATTTGTTAATGAGATTTTGCTGAAATATGTATGGTTTATTAATTAAATAATTAATTCCGACGATTAAAAATAGGAGCATACGGAGCGCCATCTCTGGAGAAACCGTTGAAGTACCGTTAGTTTCGCCGCTCGCTCATAGATGGCGCCAGGAGATCCATTTCAAAATATTTTTGGAATTATTTATTTTTTTTGTGCGGGACAGTAATGTGCGATACCATTCTGAAACCAGGCTGTTATTTCCTACCGCAGAAAATTAACCGTTTCCCTCTACGACCTATAGTTTCCGAATTATGAGTAAATGAAGTTTAAGAAAAATAAAAAAATTACTTTCCCATGGCCGATCGGAATGAAAATAAATTTCAAAATGATGCTTACCCAATTACAAACAAATTCCTTCAAATGAACTTTTCCATAACTGTTACACTTTTCGAGATATTCAATTAAAACGATATTTTCAAAATTTTGAAAATAAAAATTAATATCTCAAAAACTAAGCGAGATAACAAAAATCGGCTTTCAGTTTTGGAATCAGCACGACTGTCTCTATCGATTCCCGTCATAAAATAACTTAATTTGATTTTGACCAAAATCGACAAAAAAGGAAGGTTAACCCCTTTGAACTTTTTTCGCCAAAAAAACTTTTTTTGAGCTACCCCCATGAATGATACCTTGTCGGAACCGGCTTTCAATTCCCTACCAGAATCCGGTTTCCGTTCCTCTGTACGACCAATAGTTCTTGAGTTATCGCCCGCCGTTTAAAGCTGACAAACTGATTTTCAATATCGCCACAGATTTTCAATATCACCACCGATTTTGATGAAACAAAAAGCAAAATGTGCGTCTTGGTGTTAGGATTAATATTTGTTAATGAGATTTTGCTGAAATATGTATGGTTTATTAATTAAATAATTAATTCCGACGATTAAAAATAGGAGCATACGGAGCGCCATCTCTGGAGAAACCGTTGAAGTACCGTTGGTTTCGCCGCTCGCTCATAGATGGCGCCAGGAGATCCATTTCAAAATATTTTTGGAATTATTTAATTTTTTTGTGCGGGACAGTAATGTGCGATACCATTCTGAAACCAGGCTGTTATTTCCTACCGCAGAAAATTAACCGTTTCCCTCTACGACCTATAGTTTCCGAATTATGAGTAAATGAAGTTTAAGAAAAATAAAAAAATTACTTTCCCATGGCCGATCGGAATGAAAATAAATTTCAAAATGATGCTTACCCAATTACAAACAAATTCCTTCAAATGAACTTTTCCATAACTGTTACACTTTTCGAGATATTAAATTAAAACGATATTTTCAAAATTTTGAAAATAAAAATTAATATCTCAAAAACTAAGCGAGATAACAAAAATCGGCTTTCAGTTTTGGAATCAGCACGACTGTCTCTATCGATTCCCGTCATAAAATAACTTAATTTGATTTTGACCAAAATCGACAAAAAAGGAAGGTTAACCCCTTTGAACTTTTTTCGCCAAAAAAACTTTTTTTGAGCTACCCCCATGAATGATACCTTGTCGGAACCGGCTTTCAATTCCCTACCAGAATCCGGTTTCCGTTCCTCTGTACGACCAATAGTTCTTGAGTTATCGCCCGCCGTTTAAAGCTGACAAACTGATTTTCAATATCACCACAGATTTTCAATATCACCACCGATTTTGATGAAACAAAAAGCAAAATGTGCGTCTTGGTGTTAGGATTAATATTTGTTAATGAGATTTTGCTGAAATATGTATGGTTTATTAATTAAATAATTAATTCCGACGATTAAAAATAGGAGCATACGGAGCGCCATCTCTGGAGAAACCGTTGAAGTACCGTTAGTTTCGCCGCTCGCTCATAGATGGCGCCAGGAGATCCATTTCAAAATATTTTTGGAATTATTTATTTTTTTTGTGCGGGACAGTAATGTGCGATACCATTCTGAAACCAGGCTGTTATTTCCTACCGCAGAAAATTAACCGTTTCCCTCTACGACCTATAGTTTCCGAATTATGAGTAAATGAAGTTTAAGAAAAATAAAAAAATTACTTTCCCATGGCCGATCGGAATGAAAATAAATTTCAAAATGATGCTTACCCAATTACAAACAAATTCCTTCAAATGAACTTTTCCATAACTGTTACACTTTTCGAGATATTCAATTAAAACGATATTTTCAAAATTTTGAAAATAAAAATTAATATCTCAAAAACTAAGCGAGATAACAAAAATCGGCTTTCAGTTTTGGAATCAGCACGACTGTCTCTATCGATTCCCGTCATAAAATAACTTAATTTGATTTTGACCAAAATCGACAAAAAAGGAAGGTTAACCCCTTTGAACTTTTTTCGCCAAAAAAACTTTTTTTGAGCTACCCCCATGAATGATACCTTGTCGGAACCGGCTTTCAATTCCCTACCAGAATCCGGTTTCCGTTCCTCTGTACGACCAATAGTTCTTGAGTTATCGCCCGCCGTTTAAAGCTGACAAACTGATTTTCAATATCGCCACAGATTTTCAATATCACCACCGATTTTGATGAAACAAAAAGCAAAATGTGCGTCTTGGTGTTAGGATTAATATTTGTTAATGAGATTTTGCTGAAATATGTATGGTTTATTAATTAAATAATTAATTCCGACGATTAAAAATAGGAGCATACGGAGCGCCATCTCTGGAGAAACCGTTGAAGTACCGTTGGTTTCGCCGCTCGCTCATAGATGGCGCCAGGAGATCCATTTCAAAATATTTTTGGAATTATTTAATTTTTTTGTGCGGGACAGTAATGTGCGATACCATTCTGAAACCAGGCTGTTATTTCCTACCGCAGAAAATTAACCGTTTCCCTCTACGACCTATAGTTTCCGAATTATGAGTAAATGAAGTTTAAGAAAAATAAAAAAATTACTTTCCCATGGCCGATCGGAATGAAAATAAATTTCAAAATGATGCTTACCCAATTACAAACAAATTCCTTCAAATGAACTTTTCCATAACTGTTACACTTTTCGAGATATTAAATTAAAACGATATTTTCAAAATTTTGAAAATAAAAATTAATATCTCAAAAACTAAGCGAGATAACAAAAATCGGCTTTCAGTTTTGGAATCAGCACGACTGTCTCTATCGATTCCCGTCATAAAATAACTTAATTTGATTTTGACCAAAATCGACAAAAAAGGAAGGTTAACCCCTTTGAACTTTTTTCGCCAAAAAAACTTTTTTTGAGCTACCCCCATGAATGATACCTTGTCGGAACCGGCTTTCAATTCCCTACCAGAATCCGGTTTCCGTTCCTCTGTACGACCAATAGTTCTTGAGTTATCGCCCGCCGTTTAAAGCTGACAAACTGATTTTCAATATCACCACAGATTTTCAATATCACCACCGATTTTGATGAAACAAAAAGCAAAATGTGCGTCTTGGTGTTAGGATTAATATTTGTTAATGAGATTTTGCTGAAATATGTATGGTTTATTAATTAAATAATTAATTCCGACGATTAAAAATAGGAGCATACGGAGCGCCATCTCTGGAGAAACCGTTGAAGTACCGTTAGTTTCGCCGCTCGCTCATAGATGGCGCCAGGAGATCCATTTCAAAATATTTTTGGAATTATTTAATTTTTTTGTGCGGGACAGTAATGTGCGATACCATTCTGAAACCAGGCTGTTATTTCCTACCGCAGAAAATTAACCGTTTCCCTCTACGACCTATAGTTTCCGAATTATGAGTAAATGAAGTTTAAGAAAAATAAAAAAATTACTTTCCCATGGCCGATCGGAATGAAAATAAATTTCAAAATGATGCTTACCCAATTACAAACAAATTCCTTCAAATGAACTTTTCCATAACTGTTACACTTTTCGAGATATTCAATTAAAACGATATTTTCAAAATTTTGAAAATAAAAATTAATATCTCAAAAACTAAGCGAGATAACAAAAATCGGCTTTCAGTTTTGGAATCAGCACGACTGTCTCTATCGATTCCCGTCATAAAATAACTTAATTTGATTTTGACCAAAATCGACAAAAAAGGAAGGTTAACCCCTTTGAACTTTTTTCGCCAAAAAAACTTTTTTTGAGCTACCCCCATGAATGATACCTTGTCGGAACCGGCTTTCAATTCCCTACCAGAATCCGGTTTCCGTTCCTCTGTACGACCAATAGTTCTTGAGTTATCGCCCGCCGTTTAAAGCTGACAAACTGATTTTCAATATCGCCACAGATTTTCAATATCACCACCGATTTTGATGAAACAAAAAGCAAAATGTGCGTCTTGGTGTTAGGATTAATATTTGTTAATGAGATTTTGCTGAAATATGTATGGTTTATTAATTAAATAATTAATTCCGACGATTAAAAATAGGAGCATACGGAGCGCCATCTCTGGAGAAACCGTTGAAGTACCGTTGGTTTCGCCGCTCGCTCATAGATGGCGCCAGGAGATCCATTTCAAAATATTTTTGGAATTATTTAATTTTTTTGTGCGGGACAGTAATGTGCGATACCATTCTGAAACCAGGCTGTTATTTCCTACCGCAGAAAATTAACCGTTTCCCTCTACGACCTATAGTTTCCGAATTATGAGTAAATGAAGTTTAAGAAAAATAAAAAAATTACTTTCCCATGGCCGATCGGAATGAAAATAAATTTCAAAATGATGCTTACCCAATTACAAACAAATTCCTTCAAATGAACTTTTCCATAACTGTTACACTTTTCGAGATATTAAATTAAAGCGATATTTTCAAAATTTTGAAAATAAAAATTAATATCTCAAAAACTAAGCGAGATAACAAAAATCGGCTTTCAGTTTTGGAATCAGCACGACTGTCTCTATCGATTCCCGTCATAAAATAACTTAATTTGATTTTGACCAAAATCGACAAAAAAGGAAGGTTAACCCCTTTGAACTTTTTTCGCCAAAAAAACTTTTTTTGAGCTACCCCCATGAATGATACCTTGTCGGAACCGGCTTTCAATTCCCTACCAGAATCCGGTTTCCGTTCCTCTGTACGACCAATAGTTCTTGAGTTATCGCCCGCCGTTTAAAGCTGACAAACTGATTTTCAATATCGCCACAGATTTTCAATATCACCACCGATTTTGATGAAACAAAAAGCAAAATGTGCGTCTTGGTGTTAGGATTAATATTTGTTAATGAGATTTTGCTGAAATATGTATGGTTTATTAATTAAATAATTAATTCCGACGATTAAAAATAGACGACTTTTTAAATATTCAAAATATAAATTAACGAGATAACAAAAATCGGCTTTCAGTTTTGGAATAAGCACAATCTATGTGGCCCTTGGTCCCAACAAGTCTGTGCATCCCTGCCATAAAGGAACTACAAGGTATCTTTTCAGTAATAACAGAATTAAGAAACAAAAACTATTTAATGCAATAGACACAATCTTAAAACTTACAGATACATAACATCAAAATATACGATAAATATACATAAGGAATTTATTTGCGGCTCGACTTTCACACAGCAGCAACCTTAATCTGTCCTTTTTGGGAGGAATTTATTTTATCTCCAAGACTCAACGCCATGCCCTGCAAAAGAATAAGTAAATAAAAAAATTCACATAGTATTGACAAGCCATTGAAGTAAAAGTATAGCCATATATGTTTCTAGTGTAGGGATTATACTAAAAATGGTTTTTTAAATACCGAATTTCCCACTAAAAATTTAAAAATAGGTTTTACTTCATATTACTCATTGGTAAATTAAAGGCAAAATAATTAAACAGTGTTAAAGATTTGTCCATACTTTAGTGCATAAATATTTATTGAACTACAAAAATGTAACCAAATTCGTTTAGAAGACCTCTTTGATACAAAACTTAAATACTTAAATCAGCAAAAATTATATTTAAAAAAAAATGTCCTGCATATTACTGAATATTGTTGTTATTCTAGATAAAATAGTAAATAGTTATTTAAAATCTTAAGACTCCACCCTAATTGCATAAATATTCGTATAAAAATCGTTTAAACCTTTTACCGCCAAAAAAATATTCGAGTTAGTGAAGTTCGAGTTTCTTTTTATTAAATAAACATCTCCCATTAGCATTATTTAGATGAAAAACAAAAAAAAAACGGGAAAAAGGAGACGAAAGGGAAGAGAAAAACTCCCGCCTCACCTGGCTCTTGGCGCGGACCCTAACGTGGCCCGTAACGGATGCGTCCGCCTTCCCGAACGGCTTCTCGATGCACAGATTGGCAAGAGCGTCCTCGCCAAAGATCGACTTCGCGTAAAGATTGGCGGCCATGAAGCCACACTCGCCCGAGAGCGCCTTCTCTGGGGTGAGGCACTTCATGTTGGTCCACTTCAGCAGACTTTTAAGATAGTCCGAGAGATCAGTCAGCGTACTGTTGACCGTCACCTTATTCTCCCACTCGAATTCGGCCCACATCCGCCTGAATTCGATATCGTTGCAGCTGGCCGGCACGATGTAGTCCATTATATCGACGTGGATGTCGTTCAGGACGACGACGTTACGATCGGAAGCGGCGCCAGTCACGTCGTAGACGATGTTGCCAAAGATTATGCCGTTCTCCGTCGAAGCGACCTAAACACGAACATAGATAGTTTTAAACCTTGAATTGAATAAATTAAGCTCCTGAAACAGTTTTTTTGATTCTCTCAAGTTTTACGGTTTTATAGCCTACGGTATTCTCCGGTCAAAATTTCTTGCATTTGGGCGGAATCATTTTCCTAATTATATGAAGATATTGTGACATCACAAGACGCCAACTCGGTACTTTTAATTATAGAAAAATATGATAATCTATGAAAGAGGAATTCTAAAGAACTTTTTTGCCAAAATTTTGATGGTACTTTTTAAGGGAGTTTTACGTTATTTTTGCGACATCTTACGTTAATTTAACAAAAAAAAAACTATTTTTATAAACTGCCTTGTAGTATTTCAATTCTACAAAACCGGTGGACTGGCAACCGAATTATTTCCGAAAGGGGCCAGAATATTTTCGCGCAGACAAGCAAAATACCACCTGCCGAGACCATCTACAACATTTGCATAAATTCTGTCGTTCACCTTGATGTTCGCCTTGATGTTGCAAAAGTCGTTTGGTGCCAGCACAACCGGTTGCGGCTTCTCGACTAGTTTTAGATCGCCGAGCGTCGCAATCTCCAGCGTGCAATTCTGAAGAGTGTCGCTCGTCTGGTTCACGATGAGCACGTCGAGTACAATGTCGTACTGGTTCACGTTCACGTAGGCTTCTGCGTAGACCGGGTCCGAAAATCCTGTCAGTTGCGTCACGTTGTTCAGCTTGTTGATCTGTGACAGTTCACCGGTTCCACCTGGAGGAAGAAGAAAGAAAATTATCGCAAAGAATTAAAAATCGTAAAGCTAATGAACACTTGCTTAACGATATTGTATGTACTTATATTTTATGCCTTCAACTGAACAAGAAATTCATTCTTGTACTGCTTGAGCAAAATGGTTTTAACTTTCTGCACAACTTTCTATTATACATTAAATTGTAGATAATTAATTGGGGTATCCATAAATGAGTGCAAAAAGCTTTCGTCTTGAGTGGACAACTCTTAAATAACAATAGTGTAGATTATGCATTCAAGTGGAGAAGGAATACTTATACTGTACTCCTCCGGCCAAATGTTTATAACTTTTACAAAAATTTGTGCACAGCTTTCCATTATACATTAAATTGTAGATAATTAATTGGGGTATCCATAAATTAATGCAAAAAATTTTTGGATTGGGTGAACAACCCTTAAATAACAATATTGTATTTGTACATTATGCATTCAAGTGGAGAAGGAATACTTATAGTGTACTCCTCCGGCAAAATGTTTATAACTTTTACAAAAATTTGTGCACAGCTTTCCATTATACATTAAATTGTAGATAATTAATTGGGGTATCCATAAATTAATGCAAAAAATTTTTGCATTGGGTGAACAACCCTTAAATAACAATATTGTATTTGTAGATTATGCATTCAAGTGGAGAAGGAATATAGTGGTACTCCTCCGGCAAAATGTTTATAACTTTTACAAAAATTTGTGCACAGCTTTCCATTATACATTAAATTGTAGATAATTAATTGGGGTATCCATAAATTAATGCAAAAAATTTTTGGATTGGGTGAACAACCCTTAAATAACAATATTGTATTTGTAGATTATGCATTCAAGTGGAGAAGGAATACTTTTATAGTGTACTCCTCCGGCAAAATGTTTAAAACTTTTACAAAAATTTGTGCACAGCTTTCCATTATACATCAGATTGTAGATAATTAATTAGGGTATACATAAATTAATGAAAAACAATTTTGGATTGGGTGAACATCCCTTAAATAACAATATTGTATTTGTAGATTATGCATTGAAGTGGAGAAGGATTACTTATACTGTACTCCTCCGGCAAAATGTCTATAACTTTTATAAAAATTTGTGCACAGCTTTCCATTATATATTAAATTGTAGATAATTAATTGGGGTATGCATAAATGAACGCAAAAAATTTTTGGATTGGGTGAACAACCCTTAATTAACAATATTGTATTTGTAGATTATGCATTCAAGTGGAGAAGGAATACTTATAGTATACACCTCCGGCAAAACGTTTATAACTTTTAGAAAAATTTGTGCACAGCTTTCCATTATACATTAAATTGCAGATAATTAATTGGGGTAAATTTTTTTGGATTGGGTGAACAACCCTTAAATAAGAATGTAGATTATGCATTCAAGTGGAGAAGGAAAGGTGGTTCTATTCGAACAAACAATACCTCTTCCACCAACAACAGCCTGCGAGAGGGCCATCTCGAAAACATTCTCTCCCAGCTCTCCGCTCTTGTCGGCTTGCAACTGCATAAAGTGGATGGGGTCGTCGGGCTGAATCTTGCTGCAAGGTTTCTCCTTCGACTTCTGAATGCTAATCTCCTCGAGCTCATTGGCTATAAGCAAATCGTTGAGTGCGTGCCGACATTGGCCAGTGAAAATCTCTATGATGGTTTCGGATCTTTCAGCAAGCACCTTCAGGCAAAATAGGAGATGGTCGGCGTCATCGTTCGTGATAGCTTTGGCGGGCAGACCTACAAATTTACGAGAGGGAGGCTAAGAAAAACGTCTTACCTGATTTGCCCAGATGGATAATACTAGAGATGGTCAGCATGACTTCCGCGTCAAATTTGTTTCTCTTCGAACGGGTCACCTTGTCGCCGTATCTCAGCGCGAGTTTGGTTAGCGTGGTACCCAGCGCGGCCCCTATGAAGAACTCCCCGTCCATCATATACTGCCTGAGGGGGGGCCTTTTCTCTTTTCTTGATTTCCTGTTTGCGGAGCGATAAATCATTACAAATATACGTAATAAATATATGAATACGATGATGTACAAGTTAGAAATTGTTAAGATTGTTAAGAGAAATTGTTAGAAATTGTAGAACAAGTTAAAAAATTCAAGGCAACGTTGTGTTCATCTTTCTTAATATTGTGGTAAATATCACCTAAACATTGAGTTAATATTGCCTAAAATGTAGATTATTGTTGCCAAAAAATTGCAAAACGTGGGCAAGTCTTTCTTAAAAGTGTAGTAAATATTGCCTAAGTGTTGCGTTGATGTTGTCTCAACAGTGGATAGATGTCGCCAGCTATTTGAAAAAATATACATATATACGAAAATTCAGGTAAACCTTGATTAAAATTGAAGAAATTATTGCGTCAATGTTGTATCAATATTGCCCAGCAATTTCGATAGATAACCCCGAAGATTTTGATAAATTCTGGTAAACAGTGACAAAATGTTAGGTGGATAATGCCTTTAATTTGGATAAATATTGATTAAAGTTTGTAAAAACAATGCCGAGGATTTTGAACAATTCATGGAAACATTATCCAAACGCGAAGATGAATGAATATTGCGTAAATATTGATTGAAATTTGTAAAAATATTGTCTAAAATTTAGGTATATATTGTCCATTAGTTTGGTTGAATATTGTCCAGAAATTAGAGATAATATTGCATAAATGTTAGAAGAATATGTCTCAAATTTGGATAAATTATGCCAAAAAATTGCAAAAATAGAAATTAAAAACGGAGGAAGTGTTGGGTAATTTCGCCCGAAATTGTGGTAAATATTTCCTAACCACTTACGGCGCAGTATTAAACGAAGATTGCGTGGCATATGTGCCATCCGACGTAACCAAGGTGGTGGTCTGTGGCGCTGAATGACCTCCGGCGTTATTATCGTCAGTTGTCTCTCCCGCTAGAAGTTTCTGTTCGATCTCGAGTAGAGGTCCTTCGCCTAGAGTCTGATTTATCTGCTTGAGAACTGCCTCTATGTCGTTGACGTTAGTCGCGTACTCTCCCAGAATCCAGAGGGCAGCCCTGTGCACCTTTGCAGACTTGATATCGCCAAACGCCTCCAGTAATTTCTACGACACATTATTATTATTAGTATTGCTTGATAAACGACTAAATGCAAACTGAACAAATATTGAAATTTTTGGCGCGAGCGGTTTACGCACAAGAGAAATCGAAATTTAAAAGTTATTTCTTTTTTTATCATTCGGTATGATTAGGTCGGCTTTTTGTTAATTTTTGTTGGAACTGCTACTTCTATTATCTGTATTTGTGTAGTTATGTATTTCGCAGAGATTTGCTAAATAAAAAATATACTATTATTATTATTATTATAATACTTGCAGAATCAAACATAAGATCAAACCAAACGAGCACGTAAAAAAAAAAAATCGTGTCACGTCGACTCACCTCGATAATCAACGGCTGCAGATGGTCAAACTTCTGTATGGCCTCTCTCACAAACAGCAGGACGTCAGTAGCGGCCAGCTCGTTTGTATCGGACAGAAAATCGACCAACACCGGAATTACCGTAGCGGCAACGTCGGGAAACTTAATACTACAAGCGTGCAACGTCTTCACCAACAACTGCCTGTACTTCCCCGTATCCTCGTGTTCGACGTCGTGCGTCTTCGCCACCTCCTTCTTCAAAACTAGCACCATTTCTTCGATATTACGAGAAGAGACCAAATCCAACGCTAGATTTAAAGTTTTCTTGCGTACCTCCAGATCGGGCGAGGCCAGGACTCTCAGGATATCCATGACCAAGTCCTGCAGGACTTTCTCGTAGGCGGGGTGGTCTTTCAACGCGATCAAACGGTCCAAGACGATCAATTTTACGTTGTTGTCGCTCTCCTTGACGATTAACTCGATGTAGCAACTCGCAGCGGCGCGTATGGCAGTCGGAGCGTTGGAAAGAGTCACCAGGGTTCCCGCGGCTTCGTAACGAACTGCCGGGCTGCTCGAGTTGAGGAGATTGTAGATGCAACGGATGAAACGAGATCGCTCCGAGGGATTTGCGTGACAGACTTTGTAGATCAATTCTACGATGACCAATTGCAAAATGTCGCCGAAAGAATTGACTTGGTCTAAACAAGAGGCTAAATACGACAGAGCCCGGTCTTGGTCCGCGTGTAGCAGCGCCATGAACGCGTTACGTTTGCAAGACATGTCCTGTTCCGTATCCAAAAGATTCGCGATCAATTCGGGCGCGTCGGGAATCAAAAACTCAAAGTTTCGATAGATCGTAAAAATGGCGAGAACCGCATTGCGTCTGACGTACGAATGCCTGTGTTCTAGGCAAACGCGAATCGCCGGCATTAGCGGCTCCAATAACTCCGGTTCTTTCAACTTGCAGAGGAATCTCAACGTCGACCCGCGGAGGAACTCGTTCGGGTGTTGCAAGTCCTTACGGTACGCGTCGCAAACCAGTATCATCTCTTGTAAAAGCTTACCGTCGGCGGTAGTTTTCGGTACGATTTCCCAAAAAATCAACAACAATTTCTTGATCGTGTGATCTTGTAACGGCAAAACGAACCGAATAATAATCATCAGCACGCTCGGTAACCGCTCCCCGGAAATTATCATATTGATCGTCTTCTTCAACGCTTCGATTTTAACCTTTATATCGCCTTTTTCCAAATCTAACTTGAGCTGCATCTCGTTGTAGGGCTCCGAGTCCGTAGGCAGGTTTATCAGGGTGTAACAGGGCTGCTCCACCGCAGTCATCTTGCCTTAGTGGGGTTCCTATCAAAAACAAAACTAAAGATTTTTCATTCGCTACATTGACATTTAGGTTATGTTTTGCTGGTTTTCGCGTTTCCAACGACCAAAATGGGGCGTATACCCTCGTTGATTTGAACAAAATAAGCCCTACCTGCGTTTCCTGGATACGATCTGTAGCTGTTTATGTTTATTTCTTGCTTATTTCGGCGCTTTTCTTCACGAATATCGGCTCGCTCTCAGCTACGTGTCAAAACAGTAGTAGAGTATGCTACCTAAAAAAATAGTGTGAACAGTAGATGTGGCCCAACCAAAATAACATGTTTACCAACCTCGAGTGTTTTCCTATATAACTAATTAATCTAAAAAAGTGGACGATGATTAACGTTGACGGTAATTATGCGCAACAGACCAATTACGTAAAGAAATCGGGGTACAATGGTTTTAACTGGATCTTTTACATTAACTATATGTAGGGTTATGTTGATCACTAATCAAGAACACACCGAATTGATTAATAATTTGCATTTTCGTCGACAAATGCGTACTTCTACCTTCGTCCTAGCCTGAAATGAGCGCTTCGCGTCAACAAATAGCGATAATTTGCACCGATTAAATTGTACGCTTTTAAAAATTCGCGCGCTTTGTTAGTTCCAACCTCAAAAATCTGGCGCAGATGGCGTGTCGATCGGCAGTGCCGGCAACAGGAACTAGCTAAATTTCCCTGCTCCGTTTCCCGCTTAGGGGATTTTCAGTTCGAACTAACTTTTAGCGGGTATATTCAAAATGAACGCAATACCGCGAATAGATGCGTGTAGTGTCATTGGCGTTATTAAACAATTTGTTAATGATTAAAACCGAAACTTTGGCATAAACGCTGTATAATTTCGTATTTAATTATGATAATGTATTGGGATTTCCATTCTATAGATACTTACCGGCAAAAAACATGACTGTCGTTTGCTTTTTTGGGATGCTATCTAGAAATTCATTAAATTCTGATTCTGTCGATATCAGTTGTAACAATATTTTTCTTTTCAAATAGGAAACAAGACAGATAGATTGTCTAAAGTTTAGTTAATTAATTTAATTTATTTTTTAATGCGAATTAACAATTTAAATATAAAATCAGTATTTATTCTCACTTAATTGTTGTCAGTAGTGTAACTACTATATCCACTCAAAAAGTTGATTAAAGAAGTCTTGGGACCGTATCTAATCATTTCTTGTTGATAAATTAGTGGTACACGTTTTTCCTGGCTCCATGGCTCTTTGGTTACGGCAATAACTCTCCAACCACCATCTCTAAACTCGGAAAGCATAGAATTCAGCAGCTTTAGTTTTGTCCCCGTCATCTCATTAGCAACAATTTGGAAAAATCGAACCTGCCGATTTTCGAACAGAAATAAGCGCAATTTGTCGTGCGCACTAGTTTCTACAAGTTCGCTCTCGATATAAATGTGTCGTAGTTTTAACCGATTGTTTTCCAACAGCGAGTCGAACAGTCTTTCGTATGATATCGTAGGAACTTGGTATCTAAAAATCGAATACAAATAGAATGATAGAAATATCTAATAATCTGCGTTTTGGAATAAAGCTATTAATTATTACCTGAAATCCTTGAGCTGTGTCATAGATTCGAGCACTTTGCACACTGCAATATGCAACCTGCTATTCTGCTGTGCACATTTTATCGATAAAGATTGTAAATTGACACAACTATTACAAACCTGAAATACAAAAAATAATTACCCGATATACTACATAAGTTGTTACCAATACTTATAACAAAACTACACATAAAATCCAACGTCCCGTAGAAGTACATTTACCTATTACAACAAAAGACAGTCACCAAAGCAACTTACGGTTTTAAGAAAGCTTCCGTTAATCGTGCGTGGAATATTATCCAAGAGGAGACGCTTCAAATGTTTCAACTTGGCTATCGGTTCCAACACCAAGTCCAACATTTTACCATTGTTGACCGCTCTTAAACAAAAACAACGTAAAAAATATGATAGATAGATAGGAATAAATATATACAAATACCTCTGGCAACTCCATAATTCCAGTTCCTCTATCAGCGGAGAATTTTCCACGATCTTCTCTAGCAAAGATGTCTCATCTGGCTGTTCTACTTTCGATCTTTTCGGTTCCGGAAATTGATCAAAGATGGATACGTTGTTCTTCGCTTTTGCGGGTTTTCCAAGGCAACAGCAGTAATTAACCGCTAATTTCTTCAAGTTCCGCATATGCTCCTCAACTAATACAATCGCTACTAAATTCTCGTGCTGATCCCCGCATTTTATATCAGGGTGCATCAGGTTTATCTCGGCGAACTTGATTGCAGAAAACTGTACGCCATTCAGCAGTTGCTACAATATTACTACCATTTAATGTCGTCAAATGTTAAAATGCATTGCATTGTGTGGTATTGTGTTGTACTAGATTTTAAACTTGTTACTATTTTAATAATAATAATAATATACTGGGTGATTCAATTTCGAGCCTCACTACGGATACTTACCTTTGCTTGAGTCAAAATGAATGGAGAGCCGTCTCCACGGAGTGCGAGCAATGACCTCCAACATTCATTCAATCCTTCCAGCGAGTGAAGACCAGACTTGCCCGCATAGGATTTATCTAGGAAGACAAGAATTGTTTTTAGACAATGAAAATTATGAATGAAGAGTCAGGTGAATAAAGTAACATATTGCAAAGAGGGCTGATAAAAATGTCTCTAGACGGTCTCCGTAATTGTTACTTTCCCAAATGCTATCTCAAGTCGAAACAATCAATTGTAGATCAGTTGTAGAAATTTACATCTATGTCACAATTAACCAACGTTAACACGAGATTGTCCAAATTGTATGGCAGTACCGATAAAAAAAATCACCAGAAAAACACAATTAAAAATTAAGGTATATGTCCAAACACTCACTGTAATAAAATTGATTTTCGCAGCAATTTGTGGTAAAGATTGTTGTTTTATTACAAAAATGCACATTAGTTATGCTCTTGGACGAAATGAAAAACCGCTTTATCTTGTCTGGTGGTAGATCTCTGAACATGATGTTGTAAGATATATCTGCAATATATCCACAATCCTCGACTAACTAAAAAACAATACATTTAATAATAATAATAATTATAATAGTGTTTTTTTTCTTTTTTTTTTGTTAAAATGTCTTAATTTATTCTACGTATGTAAAGGGGGCCAAATGTACAATACGGTGATCTTCTAAAATCCTTTACATATATGACTATTTAGCGTAAATCAGTTAAGGTTTTACTCCAACATAATGTATAAGTTATACGTGTAACTTACCCACAATTCTTCAATTGTTTCCTTTGAAAGAAACCCATCGAACATCGTCTTCATACCAGCTTTGAATACGTTCAAATATAAATATAAGTGGGTCAGTGATGGATAATTATTCACATCCAACAGAAACTTATCCAAAGGAAATCTTGCCGAATAAATGCCAACAGCTAACTTTTTCAACTGAAACATATCTATTTCATTTCAAACTAATACAAAATACAACTTTTTTTACTTTACCTTTGGCAGAGACTTATATACCGATAGATCCAGGGGCGATAGTTCGACATTGGTATCAACAACGTATAAAGACTCCAAATTAACCATTGCTGCAATACACTGCCTAATGTCACCGGCTGGTATCCAATACACCGATGTAATATCGAAAACTGTTACACATTCACTAAATCTAGTGCGAAAAAATGATGTGAACAGATTGCGTTTTATAAACCAATCACTATGCAAACGTACTTTCCTGCAGAAGTATTTCTTTAGTTTATATTCGTAACATTCAAAATCTCTAAAAAAAAAAACAATGCCCTACCTAAATATATTACGGTACGAAAGTTCCAGCATTCTCCTTTCGATTGAACGTAATTTTAATATGTCCACCGTATCTAAATATGTACAAATATTCTCCAGGACTTCAACCGGTAACATATGAAACGCCATCATTTGAAAATATTGTGCACAAATTGTTAAGAAGAGCTAACCTGTGGAATACAGTAAGGTAGCTCATGGTATATTTATAGGTTAATTTTTAATAATAATTTGATTTTTGGTAAAAAGGGAAGGGAGATCCTTGTCCTGATGTGCTAGTACTTCGAACGTTTGCCCACAGATGGCGCTACGTAGCGCTTAAACAATTTTATCTGTAACGTTTGTTCACGTGTTACCGAAGTGAGGTTAGAAGAGTTATCAAAACATTTTTTTGATATCGTCCAACCGTAAATGGACTTTTTAGCGTTTGAAACCGAAAGAGTAGCCGCTCCCGATGATAAAGACAATCGTTCCGATAGCTCCGACGCAGGTATAATTGGTTTTTGTCCGGAAAATCTTTTTCTAACCTATCTATTTCTAGATCTTGACGAGTTACAGCAGGCCTTGGAGGAGTACAAAGCTTCCACGAGTGTCCCTAAACAGGACGAAGGTGTAGAATGGGGCCCGACGATCTCTAAGAACAAACGGGAAGGTAGTTTCGCGGTTGGGGACATTTTGAATAAGGTTATTGGACCGGCGTTGTCAGTTACGCAAATTAACAAGAAAACTAAACTCGTCGTCAGGGAGAACAGGTCCACGGGTGTGGACGAAATACTAAAGAAGGCTGTGATCACACCAGATTGGCAGAACATGAAACAAATGCCTGCGTATGATCTGTCGGATCGTAAATTGAAAGCTCTTCGGAAGGTATTTGGTTATTTTGGAGGTTAGTTTGGTAATTGTAATTAATTTGATTTCTTTTTGTTTAAGGGAGAAAAAGAAAAGTCTAAAGGAAGGAAATGGTACGGATTACCGGCTACGGAGGTGACTGAAGAGGTTAAGAACGATTTGGAGTTGATACAAATGCGTTCTGCTTTGGATCCAAAACATTTCTATAAGAGAAATGATATGCCCGTACAGCCAAAATATTTCCAGGTATTTCTAGGAAGACTGCATCATTCATCAACAAGTTTCTTATCACCTTGTTTCTTTTTAGATTGGAAAAGTTATTGATTCTCCGTTAGACTATTATAACAACAGGCTAACTAATAAAGAAAGGAAGAGAACTCTGGTCGATGAACTGTTAGCAGACGCTGAATTTAATAAGTACAATAAAAGAAAATACAAGGAGATCATAGAGGAGAAACAGAAGACGCATTATAAGGCTTACATGAAGGCTAAAAAGTTAAAACGGAAGAATAAAAAATGATATATTGTGCCATTTTAATGAATAAAGTATTGCATTTAATAAATATGTTTGTACTATTCTAAGACTAAAAGCTTAGGTTACCATTCAAGAAAATATAGGCAAAAGTTGTAAAAAAAGTTCAGAAAAACTATTGCTATACATATATGAAATAATTGAATTATCTATCTATCATACTCTATCATATACATGTGAACAGAGAAATGTCATGAAGTATGTCAGTATATAGTATGAACTACGTAAGAAAATAAGAGAATTACAGGAAATCAAAACACATCAAACTGGATAATAAATATTTAATTCACAATAAACTAATTAATTACTCTGAAACGTATGTACAATTAAAAGTCATAATCACTGCTACTGGGGGGTAATCTATCAATGCCTATCTTAGTCGTATTCCCTATATCCTCGTAGGCTTGTATACTGGAAGATATCACCTCTGTACAATCATCGAAAAACGAAACATCAAAACCGGACACCTGAAAAAAAAAATGCACACAATGAATCGGTTACATTGCGATAGTATAAAAGAGATAAAGTAAAATTAATCTGAAAGGAAATTTGCGCAAGAGATGAAAAATGAGATGGA
This sequence comes from Melinopterus prodromus, assembly GCA_964023965.1. Lineage (NCBI taxonomy): Eukaryota > Metazoa > Arthropoda > Insecta > Coleoptera > Scarabaeidae > Melinopterus > Melinopterus prodromus. Next base: position 27,597,559 of record OZ030398.1, on the reverse strand, counting down.
ATGAGAAGCAGTTTTTCTATTAATTAAAATATTTTCACTGCCTATATATAAATATAAAACATTATAGTGTTTTACTCAAATTAAAAATTACAAACCTGCAGATAGTGATGCATGTGCGCCTTCTTCTTATACAATCTCGCAAACTGATTCCGAACATTCGACAGCAGCAAAGTCATAGACGTGGTATTGAACAACGAAAGCATGCTGGCAGTATGTCCGATGGGGGGGACGTCGCACAGGGCAATCTTCATAGCCCGCGTGGACCACGGCGTAAATACGTGCTTCCTCTGCAGCCTGTCGACGTAACCACGCATATCGGAAATGGTGAAATCTCCCCTGCCGATCAGAGCCGAGCCGAGAATCTTCGACGAAACGGCGTTCGAATGAATTTTTATCAGTCGATTGGCGGGGCTGCAAGATTCGACGAAAATGTCTTCCCTGACGAGCCTAGAAATTTTGCATTATATTAATTGACGCTTTGCGAGTGTATTGTCGAAGGAGGTTTACCTCTTTGATTTGTCAGAGTTAGAAGAGATGGTCAGGGGGCTCAGGCCCGACGCCAGGAACTGTAGGTTCGGAAACGGGACCATATTTGTGCTCAGCTCGTTCAGGTCTAGGTTCAGGCTGCCGGAGAACCTTGACCCGCTGAAATAAAAAATAATATATCAAACTCATCGACAGTAATTGGTCAACATTCGTCAACCAAAGTGACAAAAACACAGCTGATCACCAACTATGTAGATTTGTGGAAGAAAACGAGCGCACGTTCAAAACTTTACCAGCGCTTATCTCGGTAACCGGTTTTCGCACATAAACCCCCTTTCCGTAGACCAGGTCACATATATAAAAAAATGAAATAATGTTTTCTTAATGACAGCGATGTGCAAGAACATATAATGGTAAAACTCTAAGTACAAAAATCAAAGTTTCTTCGTGTTGTGAAATGCAATAGATATACAATTTTTTACTTTCTAATTGCTTTATAAAACTTTTGGTTTTACCAAAAGAAAATGCTTTTAGTGGGTTTTACCTTTAATGATATACATATACTTACTCACCTGGTTAAGTTCAACAGCAAATTAACTATAATACTGTTCATATCTTGAAAAGGTTTGCAACCCGCTATAAATCTCATCGTATCCAACGAGTGCTTATTCACAGCCTGCCGATTCACAATATCCTGCAGGGCCCTATTTTCAACGGGAATAACACAGCTTGCATGTTCGATGAGTTCCTTAGTAGCCAGGGCCATATTATAAGGACAGGTGATCACGTCTTCGGTGCCTGTAGGATAGACGCATGTTACTAATCTAAAAATTAAAATCAACTAACTTCAAATTTCTTCTTTCTTTCTATTATTTCCGCATACCTGTCGACGTGCGGAAAATAATCAGATAACAGCTTTAAAATATAAGTTCCCAACCCGGATCCAGTGCCACCGCCCACAGAAAACAGCAACAAAAAACCATGCAGGCTGTCACATTTTTCCACAGCCTTCTTGACGCTACGGAGAATTTTATCTTCGAAAACCGGCCCGTGTTGGCAATAGCCTTCAGCCCAATTATTTCCTGATCCGGGGTAATGCACAATGGCGTATTCCGGGTCGAATAGATCCCTCAGATAATTGTTTTGGTACCGGGCTACGACGCTCGTCTCCATATCTACTAAAATCGCCTTTACAAGTGAAAAATAAAGCTTCCGAAAAATTCAGACTAGTTCAAACTTACCCTTGCCCTAACTTGCGATTCGACTAAGTCTGTTAAAGTGCTGAAAGAACGCTCCCTATTCTCCGGGGGGATATCGAAAAAGGTTCGAAACGGAGTTTCCTTGTCGAAGGGTCGAACGGAGGTCTTCCCATTTTCAAAAATTCCGTATTCTTTCAACGCCAACGGCCAGAATTCGTTACCAATCTGGTTTCCGCACTGCCCCACTGCAGAAACGCCATACAAATAAATTATATAAATGCATTTTAAACGTCTATACGTACCCTGTATTGTTATGTATTCGCTCATTGCGGTAATTATTCGCTTAAAATAGGATGGCCAAGGAGGTATTTTTTTATGAACGAAATCAGTGACACTTTGAATTTAAATAAACGTCAACAAACATGCAGCCAATATTAATTATTATAATATAAAATATCACTATACCCGCACCAATTTTACCTCAAAATCTCAAATTCGACCTATTTTTTTTATGTTTTCGATGGAAACGCACATCTCCGAGTTTTTCTACCTAAGAGAAATAGAATACGTACACAACCGTAAATAAATCGATACGTAAAATTGAATATTTTTAAAATTCGCGCGTGATTTTAGTTCCAACTATGAAAAATTGGGCGCAGATGGCGCGCCGATCGGCAGTGTCGCAAACCCGCGATAATTAAAATCCCCCGCACTTGACAATGACATCTAACATTGAGGTTAGATTTCCCCACGAAATGCAAAATAATACATCCCAGCCATGGAAAAGCTTGTGAGAATACTGAACGTCGGTAGGATGGGTTATTCGAAAGCCTTAGAGTTGCAAAACCACCTTGCGACGTGCCATAAAGTAAGTAACGATGCTGATACGTTAGTATTTGTCGAGCATCCTCCTGTATATACTATAGGACTACGTACAAAAGATTATACGGTTGACGATGAACGAAAATTAAGAGCGACAGGTACTCGTGTTGTTAGGTAGGCTGCGCTTAAATGTTCAACCGTTTGTTTTAGGCGCAGAGTATTACAAAACCAACAGAGGTGGCTTGATTACGTTTCACGGTCCAGGACAAATGGTTGTATACCCCGTAATCAATCTAAAGAAGTATCAACCTAGTATGAGGTGGTATATCAGTAATATCGAGAAGACCGTTATTGATTTATGTAAGGAGTTTGGGTTAGACGCAACAACTTCGCCGGATACTGGTGTTTGGATTCGAGATAAAAAGGCGCGTATATTATCGAATCTTGTTCGATTCTTTACGCATGTTTCTGTCTGTTTTAGATTTGCGCTATAGGTGTCCACGGTAGTAGGTATATTACGACTCATGGTTTAGCATTGAACTGTTCTCTGGATCTGAATTGGTACGAGCATATAGTTCCTTGTGGGATAAAAGACAAAGGAGTGACAAGTTTGACCAAAGAATTAAATAGGCCTGTTCAAATCCAGGAAGTTCTGCCCGTGTTTTTAGATTGTTTCAAGGCGCGTTTTAATTGTACTTATGCCAAATATCCAGATGATCAGATAAAGATTTCTGTGTAATTCGAGAGGTTTCAATAAACAAAATATGGTTTAGAAAATTATTATTTGTTTTATTAGAATTATTATAAATAAACAATATTATTTGCAGAACAATCAAAACATACATAAAATATTATTTATCTATCAAAGGCACATTTGTTTAGGAAATTACGTATAAAAATAATATTAAATAAGCACCTCGTGGTAATACGATTGGTTTACGACTAATTTATAACTGACTATGAATGGAATACAGAAGTAAAATAAATATATTTTCTTTTATTACTGTTAGGTATCTTAAAAATGAATCTGATTCCATTCAAATACGATTTACATGAAATATGCATGGCTTATAAACATCAAGAAAAAGCAGGTCGTCTAAGATCGCATTCTTGAAGCTTTCTTCTCTTTGTCAATACAAGGTGGAGGGATTTCATGCTTTTCACTTGTGTACCTGTTGTACATCCTAAAAAAAAACATTCTGCTAATTAAACATAATTGAAATAACAACAGGTAGTGATTCAATTGCTATGGCAACCGTTGCTATTTGCAGCTTACGCAATAACATAATAAAGTTAATAGCAGCGTTAGCTAAAACTTACACTCTGTATGTTTCGCTTCTTAAATATTCCATCAAATGGGTGATACCAATTTGTAACTGATCGGCAATGGGGGTCACCCATTCGTTTCCTTCAAATTTGAAACAAGACTTGTTCGAGGACATGTCTAAATTTCCAATTTCCGGAGGCAAGACGGTCAACCGATTGCCTTGAACGTGTAATTCCCTCAGACGTGACAACTCCCCGATTTCCTTTGGCAGGTCGATAAGATCGTTCTCCCTCAGTACAAGCTACAAAAATATAACCTTACCTTTTCTAAACTTTACCTTTTGTTTTAATATTTCCAACTTACGATTTGCAAATTCTTTAGATTCTTGATCTCCGGCGAGATGTGCTCGAAATCGTTGTCTCCCAGGTACAGGGCTCGAAGAGTCTCTGTTAGAAAATAAATTACAGTTTATCGCGTCGATAAACATAACCTCGAAACATACCCATCATAAAGAAGTTCCCGGGTAGCGTTTTCTCGCTTAGGTTGTTGTACGTTAGATCTAAGACTTCTAGGACTGGGAACGCCCCAAAACCGCGAGGTAACGTGTCGAGCCGGTTTATCGACAAGTTTAAGATACGTAACTTTGGCATAGACGACAGAGATAGCGGTAGATCGTCAATGTGGTTGTTTGCGAGATTTAGGATTTCGAGGTTGGTTAGATTCGCTAACATCGCTGGAACAGCTACAACAAAATTAATTTAGCAAATTAATCAGAAAGTGGGCTGGTTTGGTAGACCTACATCGTAGCTTGTTGTGGCTCAACGTTAACCGGGTTATGTTCAACATATTCACTGAAAAAAAAAGAGGAAAAAAGCAAGGTTAAGTTCTTATTTATTTGCTTTTTTTTTTCCTGTGTAAACAATCGCGATTTACATGGCAACCGATGATGACCACGCCTACTTGGACTAAAAACTCAACCAACTTGCCATTTTTGGTAATGTCTGGCAATTCTTGCTTTCAATGGATACTTACGTAAACCGGGCATCTCCTCGAAGGAAGAGATCCCTTTGTCGGCCAAATCCAGCTCGGGATTTTGTATTTCCTTAGCCTCCTCGATTACCCTCTTCGCTTTTGACATTTTGCTGCCGTTCGGTATACTGCGTATACTGGCCACAGACTAGGCATAGACTGTACTTAGAACTCTTAGAAGACGGGTAACTTAGTCTTAACCTATTAAATTAATTGTGACATTTAAAATTATATGCGGTCCATTGCGCCATCTGTGGGAAAACGGCAGAAGTACTAAAACACATCGGACTGGTTTCGCCGCTTATTCATAGATGTCACTACGAGTATGTAGAGAGTATTCTTACCGACTAGTCGTAACTTCGCGCGCCCGCACATAGATGGCGCTGAGGCTATATACAGAGTGTTCTTACCGATTTGCGTGCTAATATCGGGCGGTAAGAAAGCTCCGAACAGGCAGTGGAAGATATGCTACACAGTGCTATGCGGTCAGCTGCTGCGCTTCTTCAAGAAAAAGGACGATTTTGCGTCCAGCAAGGCGTTGTGTCCGCCGATTGGGCTGCACAATTCAGCATGCACCGTCGGTACCGATTACACGAAACGTCGGTTCATCTTTAGGCTGGTGACCATCGACGGCTCCGAGTTCTTATTCTCGTGCAGCAGAGGGGAGGAGATGAGGGATTGGGTCAGCAAGATCAGCTTCAAGGCCAACTTACCGCCCAGCCAGCAGCTGATTTCTCTTCAGGTATCCAAGGTATGAACTTTTTACTTTACGCACATTGCCTTTATTAAATATGATGCGTTTGTAGGATCAGCACGAAGAAGTTAGTTCACAGTCGAGTAGAACATCCAGTCCCGATGTACCGGACTCGGTTATATTAAGACATGATCCACATGCCCAGAACGGGAGCAGCTCCCAGCTTGCTGGATCACGGCACATGAACTTTGCAGGTGCAGGCGATGCGGATGCGTTACTAGAGTTTGCGGCTGCCGTCGCCACGCCGTCGCCTGCACCGTTGCGTGTTACTGCCGCGGAAAGTGCGGCAACAGCGAGGAGGAGGTAAAGCTAAATTACATTATCACCGCATGAAAATATAATAATAATAATGTTGTTTTAATTATCTTGACATTAATACCATAGCAGTCCTTGCTTGGCGAATTGTTGAGCGTACTTATTACATCTCTCAACATGAAAAGATACCTAATGTATACCTAATATCAACATCATTCAGAGATCAGTCGGATCAGTCTATATGAAATCCTCTGGCCTGTTGTTGTTTCGGGGAAACAGCGTAATTTATCAATAAGTCAGGCATGGACGCTAGTGAGTAGGATACAGTTTGCAATAAAAATATATTGTCTAAACATGAATCCTTATATAATCCGTTTACTTTATTCCATTTTTTAGGAACGACAGGCGAGGCAAGGACGGCCGAGGAGGGCAGAAGCCCCAGAATTGTGCCGCTGCAGGGTAGGAGGCTGCAGCACGAGAGTTTGTGGGTGCCGGCGGCACGACTTATCGTGCACTCGGTTGTGCTACTGCCGCGGAACCTGCGGCAATAGAAACGAGAAGGAGGTAAAGCTAAATTACATTATCACCGCATGAAAATATAATAGTAATAATAATGTTGTTTTAATTATCAATAATTAATACCATAGCAGTCCTTGCTTGGCGAATTGTTGAGCGTACTTATTACATCTCTCAACGTGAAAAGATACCTAATGTATACCTAATATCAACATCATTCAGAGATCAGTCGGATCAGTCTATATGAAATCCTCTGGCCTGTTGTTGTTTCGGGCAAACAGCGTAATTTATCAATAAATCAGGCATGGACGCTAGTGAGCAGGATACAATTTGCAATAAAAATATATTGTCTAAACATGAATCCTTATATAATCTGTTTACTTTATTCCATTTTTTAGGCACAACAGGGGCGGCGGGAACGGCCAAGGCGCGACGGGCCTCCCGAGTTGTGCCGGTGCAGAGTTGGCAAATGCAGCACCAAGGTATGTGGCTGCCGGCGCCACCAGGTGGAGTGCAGCAGCTCATGCTTTTGCCGCGCGGCTTGCGGTAACATTCAGGAGGTAAAGCTAAATTACATTATCACCACATGAAAATATAATAATAATAATGTTGTTTTAATTATCTTGACATTAATACCATAGCAGTCCTTGCTTGGCGAATTGTTGAGCGTACTTATTACATCTCTCAACGTGAAAAGATACCTAATGTATACCTAATATCAACATCATTCAGAGATCAGTCGGATCAGTCTATATGAAATCCTCTGGCCTGTTGTTGTTTCGGGCAAACAGCGTAATTTATCAATAAGTCAGGCATGGACGCTAGTGAGCAGGATATAATTTGCAATAAAAATATATTGTCTAAACATGAATCCTTATATAATCTGTTTACTTTATTCCATTTTTTAGGAACGACAGGCGAGGCAAGGACGGCCGAGGAGGGAAGAAGCCCCAGAATTGTGCCGCTGCAGGGTAGGAGGCTGCAGCACGAGAGTTTGTGGGTGCCGGCGGCACGACTTATCGTGCACTCGGTTGTGCTACTGCCGCGGAACCTGCGGCAATAGAAACGAGGAGGAGGTAAAGCTAAATTACATTATCACCGCATGAAAATATAATAATAATAATAATGTTGTTTTAATTATCAATAATTAATACGATAGCAGTCCTTGCTTGGCGAATTGTTGAGCGTACTTATTACATCTCTCAACGTGAAAAGATACCTAATGTATACGTAATATCAACATCATTCCGAGATCAGTCGGATCAGTCTATATGAAATCCTCTGGCCTGTTGTTGTTTCAGGCAAACAACGTAAATTATCAATAAATCAGGCATGGACGCTAGTGAGCAGGATACAATTTGCAATAAAAATATATTGTCTAAACATGAATCCTTATATAATCTGTTTACTTTATTCCATTTTTTAGGCACGACAGGGGAGGCAGGCATGTCCCAGGAGGGAGGAGCCACCGGAAATGTGTCGATGCAAAATAGGAGACTGCCAAACGCGCGTCTGCGGCTGCCGGCGCCACGGTGGTCACGTGCACCGTGGCATGCTTTTGCCGGCGCCGGTGCAGTAACCGGGGCGAGGAGGAGGTAAAGCCTAAATTACATTATCACTGCATGAAAATATAATAATAAAAATAATAATAATAATAATATAATTTATTCAATACAAGATCTCCAGGTACAATAAAATATCAATAAAATATCAAAACATAAATGCTAAATCACAAATCAACAAAAATGTATGAGTCATATATACAAGCATCATCAGACCCTCGAGCAAAGAGCAATAATTGCCCAGACAAATATTTTAAAATTAATATTTAATAGAACTACTCAACACTGAATTGAGTTTATTCATTATATTGTGTGACTGTTACATTGTGATATGTTAGTACTGCGTTAAACGGAGAACTGTTATGTATGTGTAAGTGTTACCACATTTGACCAAAACCCTGAAAAAATAAAGTAAATCTGCAAATTCGTGTACATACCTTCTATTTAGTGCCAAGAATAACATTACTAAAAGTACTAAAAAATCCTGTCTGCATCATTGGTTTTATGGGGTGAAATAGTTTACCTATGCCATATACCTTGTCTGAAATCGCTCATAACTCTTTCAACCGTGGCGTTAAGAGGTTCCTGAATGACGCAGAATCAGAATATGGTGATAAACATTGAAAAATTCAAAATGCAGGATTAGAAAATTATAACTAAGATGGATTCCGGTTTTTACGCGAGAATTACCGCGTCCTTTGGTTTTTCTTGACCACAGGATGGGATCAGTTGATTCCAAAGATAGTACAAACTTTTCAGATATTTCCCGAAAAAATATAAGAATTTCCATAGAAAACTACGCCTGCAAACCCGCGGTCTCCGGTTGGCATCATTTCCACACTCAAGATAGTGTGATATAAAAATCTCGAATGCCGTCTTAATTATATAGATAAGTAGTCGCTTGTAGTTGTCGTTTGTAATTATATTTGAGGAAATGGTGAGTGGTGAAACCCAAATTACCGATTTAGCTCAGAG